>JARHVA010005946.1:410000-545000 GCA_037957365.1 Torreya grandis | reverse complement strand
TATGGGTTTAATTGTTAATGGAATTATAATATGAGAAAGATAACATATGAAATAAATAACACAAAATGAAACATATTTTAGTTGATTTGAAACATCATGTATGTATATGTATAAGTGATTAAATAATGATGTCTTAATTATTTTTCATATATAAGAAAGATAACATGCTATGGAAACAATGTAACATGAAAGATATTTTAGTTGATTTGAAACATCATGTATGCATATGCATATGTGATTAAAGAATAATGTCTTAATTATTTTTCACATATAAGACAAATAACATTATATGAAATATGATAGATATTACATTTGATAATAAGCATCATCTATACATGTATTGATGTCATTTCTAGATTCATTCTAAATTAAAGGGAACAAGCATGTGAATGAAAGTATTAGACTTTGTAAACAAAATTATTTATTTATTCTATACATATGATCATGATGATATGAAATAGAATATATAAGAAGATTAAATTTGAGTATAAATAGGAAAGGATAGAAACCCTAACTATGTCTAGGGTTAGGGTTATTTGAATCTAGGGTTTTTTTGCAACAATTTAGATTACGTAAAATAAATTAAAACCCTAATATGATGTTTATTTAATTTAGCTAGGTTATCTTAATAAAAAATTAAAAAAAACATAGGTATATAGCCCTAATTATTTTTTAAAAAATTAGAATTAATGTAAGCTAAGGTTTCGATCAATATTTAAACTAAGACAGGTTCACCAAATGATTTAACCTTTTAGTGTTTTACATGAGTAATTCCTATGTTTGGTTAAAGCGTTGAGATGCCTATATCAATTAAATAAATATGAAATAATTAAGTAATTATTTGTTGAATTTTAACTTCTTTTCACTTTATAATAATATAAATAAATTGGGATAAATATAAAGTGAAAATAAGTCAAAGGTCATAACAAATATATAGGTTAATTATTAGATATCTATTTAACTAATTTAAGCATCTCATCCCTTTAACCAAACATAGGAATTACATGTACTTGAGCTTTGAAATACTTGAAAATTGGACTTAGGGATGTTATATATGGTAGTATGTAAAAATTAGGGAAAAATAGAGATAATGTACCTTAATTTTTCACAACTTTGTCTTTGGTTTGAATAACTTTTGCATCTATTTTCCATCTAGTCAATACAGGTGGATTAGACTTGTATTTATGGGGTTTTGTTGCTTGTGTGGATAATAAAATGAGCTTAGGCTGACCTTATAAGGGGTACACTTTTTAAAAACTATCCATTGAGAACATATAGGGCTAAGGACAATAGCATCCAGTTGGGGACACTAGTGCCATGTGGCTATAGTGCCCCAAATGTGGTGCTAATGTCCTTTCAATAAATTGATAATAAAGATGGATTGGAGTAAGAGGTGATAGTTTTGGAAATATCTTAAGAGGTTTTAAGTGACTATGGTCTACTAAAAGACTAGAAATGTAAGTCAAAGGATCTAGAATAGGTCTATGGCTAACTTATGGATAGGGTAACTCAAGTGACACTCTTATCATCTAGTTACTAATTTTAGGTTATTATACCTACACTATACCCATAACAACCATTATCTATCATCTAGCCTATCCTCCATCATGTCCACTTACTCAAGCATATACCATCATCACTCTCTTTATTCAATTAGAATACCTAGAGATATGATAGTCAATAATAAAAATTAATAAATGAATAATAATTTTTTAATTTAATAGTCAAATTTAGAAAAATAAAGGTTTAATTATTTAGTAATAAATTCCATTTTTTCATAACATTGTTTCTATATGTTATTTTCATAAATAAAAATAAGTTATGGGATCCTAATAACATAAAAAACAAATAGTGTTAACCACATATTTTTACAAAAATTTCAAATTTTATCTCATCTCTTGTTATGCACACTAGTCATTTTCATCTTCTTCTCATGCAAATCTTATTCAACAACAACATGATAAGTGAATATATGATTTTAAAAGTTTAATATCATTTATTTTATACTCTATACTATAATTATTTATCTCAAAGTTTTTCATTTCTAAGTTTTAGCTTGAATCACCATCCCATGTTACACCTACATGACACATGATGAGCTTCAAGTGGGGTATATATGTATACACACACTATTTTTAAAACTTTATCATTTACCAATGTTTTATCTCTTATACAAATGTATCAAGTTTCAAACTCCCTGAGTGCACACCTTAAAGGGTGTACTGGGGAAGGGACGTGTAGACCATTAGTGCTTCAAAATATTGTTGGTTAACTCTATCATACCTAAACCCATTACAAATCATGCTTATCCATATCACTAAGCAAATAAACTCTATTTTACTAACTCCTTAAGAGTTTATCCTTTCAAATAAGCCCTAATTAATTAAATGTCTATTTTTCCTCTTATGTTAGCTTGGTTCACCTTTTCATGAAAGTTATGGCACACATTATGGATCAAAGTCTCCCTAGTGGACCTATTTTGAGGCATAATGGTAAATTTTTATAAAATAGGGTCATGTAGGCTGACCTTGTCAAATTAAAATATTTAAGTATTAAGACTTATACATTGATATAAATATAACATTAATATTAATTAAATATTAAGGAATATTCATTTTTTCATTATTATAGCTCAGAATTTTGATACATCTACATTTGAAAGAGTTATTACTTAGGGTTTGCCTTAGAGGTAAGATTACTTGTCTTATGGAAAGTATTGGATGAAAAGTAGGATTATTTTACCTAGAGATGATTTATACAATATGATCCTTATAAACCCACAATAATATCTTGAAAAACACTATTAGCTAATAGGGGATTGACACTTGATGGGTTCACTCAAAGGTAAGCATCTCTAACTTTTGTTATTTAATTTGATAAATAAATATTACACAAAGTAATAGGGTTTGAATGTATAAATACTTTATTAAATTAACTCTAAACTTAAATTAAGTATAGATATATGGTTCTCTTTGCTTTCCATTTTCCATTCTAGGTGATCTATTCCCCCATTTTCCTACCATGATCCCTTTATTGGTTTGTTTATTTTAAACCATTCCCCTTTATGCTATAAGATCTAATAATAATAATAATAGTAATAATAATAAAAATAATAATAGTAATAATAATAATAATAATAATAATAATAATAATAAATTAGTTTTATTTCATATATTCAGACTTAGGGTTATTACATGGTATTATTGGTCTAGAGGCTTTAGATCCCTCCCTTTTAGTATTGTGTGATAAGGGATACGTTAGTTAGGTTTAGTATATCTAACTTGGTCATGCTCTTGATATGCATATTATTATAATAGATGTTATTTGATTACCTTATTTGATATTAGATTTAATAAGTTAAGTGCTAGATTTATATCAATTTTTTACATACATATTGAGTCTATATTACACACTACAACCTTTTTTCACCATTATGTAATTCAAATTAATCATTTTAAAAAGTAGGGGGAATAGTTTTGATCAAATAATACCAAAGTATCTCCTTCATTATTGATTTAAACCCCTCTGTTTACAGTTATAAACCAAAAATGATTATCTCAAACACCACTAAAAGTGGTAGATAATCATGCAACTAAAAAAGTGAAACTTTGTACTTGGATTCATTGGATAAAAATTGGAGATAAGGATTCAACAAGTTATTTAATTCTCTTTGAGCCAAAAAGTATTGAGACAAAATCAGATCCATAAAGTCAACCTAATCAATACTCATTACTCTTCCTAACGTATCCTCTACTTTTATGGACCACAGTAAGTTAGTGTTTCAAGCTTAGGATTAAATAGTTGAGATGGCATAAGATTTGAAATAATTCCTTTATGTGGTTCCTTTCATGTAAATCTTACATACTGAAGGATTTTTAATATACCATTGTCACTTCATGAGCTCTCTATAATTGATGTATTTCCTTATAAAATTTATGAAGCCACCAAGGAGTTTGTTGGGCCCAACTTGGTCCAAGTTTATAAGGAGGATATTTAAAATAAACTATTGGGTTATATTATTAATAAATGAAATATTAAGTTCATACCCAAATTTGGTGACCCATAACTTATTTACAACTTGCACATAATCACTTTGCTAAATGTGTCTTTCAATATCCTTGCTAAAGCTACGGCTTACCACCTCTAGATAATATTACCTAACATTTTTTAGTCCTAAGAAAACTATTTTTTCTTAGAATTAGATATATTATTGACGACCTTAATATTATTCTCGAGGGTAAGGAATGGGTGAGAATCTGGATACCATATTTTTCAAACTTTATTTTAAGAAGGTTTATGATAGGATTGATTGGCCTTTCATTTTGGCCATGTTGTAGGCTCTTATCTTTGGAATGTTATTTATTTTGTATATTAAAAGTTTATTTTTTTAAGCCTCAACATGTATCACTATCAATGGTTTTAAATCTAATTGTATTGGCTTATATCACTCCATTAGTCAAGGTTTCCCCCTTTTTTAGCATTTTAGGTTATTTACTCTAAAACTTTAGGGTGTTTGTTAGCTCATAGGGCCAAGCAAGGTCACATCTAGGGTATTTTTATCCTCAAAAAATCCTCTCAAATAATCAATGTCCACTTTGTATATGACAACTTACTCACTATAAAAAAGAAATAAAATTCATTCAAGGAAGTTATGCAGTGTCTTGACACTTTTTGTTTAGCTTATGGGCCTACCTTTTTGTGGAGTAAACCCTATTTTTAAGTAGAGTATGATTCCCATGCTTGAGTGGTTTCTATGATAAAAATGGAAATTTATCCATAGAGGGGAAAAATCAATATTATAGGTATCCCTTTTCTTTTGATAATTCCCCGATGGATCAATATCAATATGTCATAAATAGAGTGGAGAAAAAGGTGAAATATTGGGTAACCAAATCCCTCTCTCTCACACACACAAAGAAGTTATAGGTGTGCACCATAATTATGACTACTACTCATATATATTACTACTCATATTGGGTCTCTTTTAAATCCTCATATGAAAATTTGGCTAAAATGTTTAAATGCATTATGTGGCCTAATGTCAAGAATACATGGGGATTCCATAGAATTGCTTGGGACATTTACAATTGTCCTCATGATAAAGGTAGTATGGGAGTAATTGACATAAACAAGAAGATTAATTTGGGTGACAAAATACTGCTTAGAGCCATTTTAGGTAATGAATTTGGAAAATTATTATACACCATTGGTTATCATCTATATCCTTTATGGTAAATATAGTTGGAAGAATACTAGTTTTCATACTCTTAGAATTGTTGGTTGAATATTTTGTTGATCAGCATACTGGTAAACAAAATAGGTCTGATCAGCCAAAGTAAGAAGATTAGTCATCCAAATTTGTAGGTTTACCACATCAGAAGGAGATTTCTCTCTCCTCTCATCAAGGGGAGGTTCCCTATGGAAATGCTATATATATGTATAAATAGAAAATAACACTCAAGGGTAGAACAAGCCATCCATCTCTCTTTATTTAGAGATGATGTGTGTAAAGCAAAGGAAAATCTCAAGGAAAATGATAGACAACACTCCTCTTCTTTCAGAAGAACTATTCAGCTAGCCACAAGAATACTCTTGGAAGTAAAAGCAAAATGTAACTGAGGGCGTAGTAACTAGCAAATCGAGATACAACACAATGTCTCCACCTGAATTGCTCAAGAGTAAAGTATGAAGGACAATGAGGGCACAAAGTCATCCCAAATTCCTTTACACAAAAATGAAAATAAAACACACTAAAGGTAACTATGGGGGCACAAAGTCTCTCCACAATTGATTCTTCAAGACACCTTTATGACTAATTTTACTAATCCTGCTTGTTGAATCAATGGAACAAAAAATATATCAAGGAAAAAGACATAAGAATAGTTTTCCTAAAAACAAAGATATCACAACACAAAGTCTAAAAAATTCTCTTACTTTATTATTCCAATAACACAATATGATTAATAGACTAAGCACAAAGTCTCAATTATGCCTTTCAATTTGGGCAAAGTTTCATTCTGATTGTCAAAAAAGAGATCCCTTTATAATAAAAGAGGGTCCCTTATATAGCCTCTTCAAGGAGGACTTGGGAATAGTAATACATCATGTTGCATTGATAACTATTAGGAAGACAGGCTAGAAATTAGGGGCATTTTACCCATTTGATTTTATCAATGTAGAGAAACAAGTCACATTATTGAAAGTTTGCAACTTTCAATGTCCACCTAGTGATCTGATCCTACCTTCATCATTCCTCCTTTTCTAGTTAATTGAATCAGGTCCTAGATTTAGTTTGTTTTTCTATTCCTTTCTCACTTTCTGCTGGTCTTAACCTTGAAGTCTATGAATGCATTTGGGTCTGTAGATTTAAAGGATCAATAGCTATTTTTTGTGCTTTAAAATTATCATTCACGTGCCCATCAATGTGTTTTCAATGGCTAGTTCACTGTCTTGAATTTGATGTCTTTGGGTGCATCACCCCTTGGTCCTTCTATGGCTTCTCTATTTGGCACTTTTTTTTGAAAGAATCTACCCTTTTGGGTGTTGAGGAATGATCTGCCTTGGGTCAGAAAGAGGCCCCACTGCAAAGGTATCTACCTTTTGGCCGGTCTTCAAATGGCCTTCAAGCTTCTTGCTTCATACGGGTAACTAAGATTCTTCTTTCGAACTTCATGAAAATGTCCTTTAATTTGGATACTGAGAGTCCCCTACAAGGGTACCTACCCTTCAAGGTCCTTCAGTGACCTTTTCCTTAAGATTCTCCCACATTTTCCCCCACATATTATCCCTTAGGTTTTCTCTATAGGTATTTTCCCACAGACATTTTCTCTAGGGAAAATTCCCACAGACATTTGTCCCATGAAAAATTCCCGCAGACAAAAAGTCTAGGGAAAATTCCTACAAATGAAAAGTCCGTAGAATTTTATTTTGCCAAGTCTTTGAACAAGTCTTCAAATTTTTTGCCTGCAGTCACTTCTTGAATTCTTTCAGACTTTTTGTCTGAAGGAATTCCTTTGAACAAAAGTCCAAAAGAATTGTCTTAGCTAATTTAAAATGCCTTAAATAAAAAATTTAAATAATTACCTTTCAACTTCCTTGAAAATGACCCTTTCAAAGGGTGATTTTGTCAATTAAGTGTCCTCTGTAAGGGCACTTGTCCATCAAAAAGCTTCCTTTTGCATTGAACTGCCCCTTTGAACTTTGGCGATGAACCAATAGTTGAATCGTTTCATTGAACCAATCAGTTAAACCAATAATTTTAACCAAAATGGTTCAAGCTAACGGTTCAATTGAATGAATTGATTGAATGAACCAAGTGGATGAACCAAGTGAGTGAACCGCTTGGTTGAACCATGTGTTGAACTTGCCTTTGAACCATGACGTTGAACCCAAGGATGAACCAAATGTTGAACCTGTTACTGATGTTTGCCGATGGAGATTTCTATTTGAACCAAAGCCTAAACCAATCTCAAAAAGTGACTAAGTGTTGAAAACTGATTCTTTTGACTGAAACCACCTATAGAAGCCTTTGAACTTGTAGAAATGACCTACTTAGTCCATAGATTTAAGCCTACAGAGTATGTAGATTTATAAAAATCTTGAAAAATGAGGAATTTGAATGCCCAAGACAAATTTTGAAAAGGGAAAAGATAATTTTGGTCTGTAGGACCAAAATAGGTCAAATTTTGTCCCAAAAATGAGTGATATTTTTGGGGGGACAACAGTCAGCTCTAGTTGGGGAACTTCTGTCAATTGAAAAAATAATTGAGAGTAGAATCTAGAATCTCTAGTGTCTTCATGTGTACTATTGGGTTATGGAGTCATGCTACCCAGAAATGAAAGGCATCAAAAATGAAAACAAACAAAACAAAATAGAATTGAAAACTATACAAATATACATATATACATATTCAAAGATCTAACACTTCAAGAGTTGAAATGTTTTAGATGCTGCCCATTGTGGAGCAAAGAAAAGTGTGTGCCATCTTGATATTTCAATAAAAATCTTTTTTCACCAATGTGTTGATGAATTATAAATGGGCCTCTCCAAAGGGAGTCAAATTTTCCATGCATTCCCTTTGGTTCTCTCCTTTTATCCCACAACAGAACTTGATTTCCAATTTGGAAATCATGATTTCTGGCCTTCTGGTCAAAGAGTTTCTTTACCATACTTTGATGAGCAGCAATTTTGTCCACCACCATGGTTCTCTATTCTTCCAGCTTAGCTAGGCACATGATTCTTTTATCAAGATAACTTTCATATGTCTGATCTTCAATTGCCTTTGCCAATTTCAAGGCTGGCAATTCTAAGGTGATTGGTATTTCAAAATTGATACCATAAAGAAGTTGAAAGGGAGACATATCAATTGCCCTCTTTGGTGTTATTCTGTCTACCCACAAAGCATCAACCAATGCTTTATGCCATGTTCTCTAATTGTCATCTTCTAGTTTCTTGATAATATTTACCAAATTCTTATTACTAGACTCAACTTATCCATTCCCTTGTGGAAAATAATCAGAAGAGTGAGAGAGTGTAATTCCATAATGAAAATAAAATTGTGTAATATCTTGAGAGGTGAAATAAGCTACATTATTAGTAACAATTTTGATTGGAACTCCAAATCTAGAAATGATATTCTCTTTGAGGAAGTTGCATACAACTTATAAAGTAACATGCTTGGTTGGGATTGCTTCTACCCACTTGGTGAAATAATTAGTTGCTATAAGGACATAATCATGTCCAGTACTTGAAGATGGGTTTATTGTCTCAATAAAATCAAGTCCCCATTGCTGAAAAGGTTCTTCTATGATCACTAGCTTGAGAGGCATAGTAGTTAATTTGGGTCTTCTAACAAATTGCTGATAGAGTTCACATTTTCTCACCCACTTATGTGCATCTTGGAAAAGAGTTGGCTAGTAATACCTGGCTCATAGAATATTGTGAGCAATCACAGGAGTAGAAAAATGTCCTCCATAGTTTAGATTGTGGAAAGATTTCAAAATCTGGGTTTGTTGCTCTTTGTCTACACAGTAAAGGAATACTCCATCTATGCTTCTCTTATACAGGCCATTATCCCAAAGGAAAAAATTGGTAGATTTCAACTTGATAGTCCTCTTTTCTTTATAAGACAAATGAGCAGGACATTCACCATAAGTAAGGAAATGAGCGATACCTGAATACCACTCATTGGTAGTGGAGACAAAAAGGACTATTGGTGTCTTTTCCACTTTAGTTTCTTCATGTTCTGTGTCTTCTGGCTTATTGTCAGCAATTAATTGGCATAAGCCTTTACCCCAGACCAGCTTTGTCGACTTGATGTCTAGATCAAACTCTTGGATCTTTGTAATCCAATTACCTCTTTTCGTGCCAAACTCTTGTTGAGTTAATACATACTTGATTGTAGTCTCAGGAACTAAGGTAGGAGTGTGTGAATTTAGAATATAGAAGTAGAAATGTTTGACTACTTTCACCAAGGCATAAACATGCTTCTATATATTTGAACATTTCATCTCATGAGTTTTGAGAGGGAAACTCATGAAAGAGATAAGAGATTCCATACCTTCCTTATCCTATTGAATAAGAATTGCTGAAAAAGTGTGTTCAGAGACATAGCTGTATATGATGAAATCTTTTTTGTAATCTGGGCAAACTAAGGTAGGGGCATGAGCAATGGTGGTTTTAATATCTTGAAATGCTGATTTACCTTCTTTAGTCTAGCTGAAGACGGTCTTCCCTTTCATCATATTCACAATGTGTCTAGTCTTCTCAGCAAATTTAGGGATGAATCTCCATAAGAAATTCACCTTTCAAAAGAAAGAATGAACAACATTCTTACTTGTAGGTAGATTAAGCTCTTGAATAGACTTGACTCTGTCTGAGTCAATCTTTATGCCTTCTTTGGACACAATGTGTCCAAAGAGTTTCCCCTCTGTTACTCCAAAAATAGACTTTTTAGGATTTAAAGAAATATTATTCTAGTGGAAGCGCTCCAGCACTTGTTGTAGATGGTGTACATGATCAGATCGATGCTTTGAAAAGATAATGAAATTGTCAAGGTATACCACTATGAATTTACCAATCTCATCTTTGAAAGCCAAATCAATAGCTCTCTAAAAGGTAGCACTAGCATTTATTAGACTAAAAGGCATTCTCCTATATGAAAATGTACCTCAAGATGTGGTGAATTTTGTCTTGTGTTGGTCTACCTTACCAACTTCAACTTGATTATAACCTAAGAAGCCATCCAACATTGATAACATCTCTGCACGTGTCACTGTTTGAAGCACTTGATCCATAATTGGCAGAGGATAATTATCCTTCAAAGATGCTTGATTCAGATTTCTAAAATCTACATAAATATAGATTTTTCCATTCTTCTTCCTTATAGGCACTATGTTTGCAATCCATATAGAATGATGGATTGGGAAAATGATTCTAGCATTTAACATTTTTTGTATCTTAGATAGAATAATACCTGATATTTTTGGATTATACTGTCTGGATTTTTTCTTATATGACATTGAGTCATCCTTAAGAGGAATCTCATGGTGGATTTCATCTAGTCTAAGAGACTTCAAGTCTTCATAAGAATATGCTAAGATATACATGTATTGATAGAGTAAAGAGGTGAACTTGAATCTTTCTTTAGGGGTGCACCACTTACCAATATTGATCATCTTGGGATTTTCCTTAGTAGATAGATTCACTTGATCGAATCCTTGAGAGAAACTCGAGTCTATTTGTTATTGTTTAATGAATCTATCATGTTTGTCAAACAACTTTTCAAGAGAAACTAGGCCTTTAGGAATTTTGTTTCCTTTCAGCTGTAAGAATTCTTCATTTATATCTAAACTGGGTTCAGACATAGATTCAGTCTTCTGAGGTTCACTGCCTTCAAAACATAGTTGTTCAAAATTATCTTTTCATTCTAGGAAGGCAATGATTTGATGATCATCATTGAATACTTGCCAATGATCAGCATTATTATGAACACTTGGTCTATAGACCAACTTAATGGTATACCTATCTTCTTTGAAATCTGAATGAGGAACTAAGAGAGTTCCTGAAACAATGAGTGCATCAGCTCTGTCATTAGACTCTCTGGGTATGTTAGAAATGTTAAAAGCATCAAAAATTTCAATTTGGTCTCAAACTAAGTTATGGTAGTGGCGTAATCTTTCATTCTTAGTTTGGTATAAGTTCCTCACTTGACAATCTACTAATTCAACATCCCTTTTGGCATGAAGAAACTTGATGCCTTTTTATTGAGCAGCTTCCATGCCCAGTAACAGAGATTCATATTCAGTTGTATTATTAGTGTTGCTAAACTATAATTTTTAAGATGAAGGGAACATATCTCCTTGAGGAGATATCAAGACAATCTCAGCTCCTGAACTGGTAGATGAATAGCTACCATCAAATTCCAAAGTCCATATCTCATCTGATAATAATTTTTCTTTAGACTTTCCTTCATCGGAGAAGGAGGATCCTTCTTGGTTTGTACTATAGCCTACTAATTTTTGAGTTGATACTTTTAGGTGTTTCATGCACTTCATCTATAGATAGAAAATAGTTACCCATACTTGTGGATTCAAAAAGAATTTGAGCTTTAGGGGATGATGTCTGGGTGACTACATATTTTGCTTCCTTTTTAGGGAGAAATCTCTTCATCATGCCTTGTACAAGGATATTTGCCTCAGATATATCCATGCTTAGTTCTCCTCCCATGTTCTTGCAGAAATTTCATCCAAGCAAAATGCCATAAGATGATGGGACGTTAGCCACCAAGATAGTCATCTTGATTCTCTTGTTTAGAAAGGCTGCAAATGCAAATTGGGCATCTTTGATTTGCCCCAACAATGGTAATTGCTTGTTCTCCATGGAAAAACATCTCCCAAATGTCTTGGTCAATGTGAAACCCAAAAACTTAGCTACTTTAGCTGGCATGACATCATTAGATGCGCCTGAGTCTATAATACAGTTACTCAGCTTGTGGCCATTAATTAATAGGGAAACATAGAAAGGTTTTATTTTTCTAGGAGCAGCTAGGGGAGTAATGACTAGATTATTTGGAATAGGCATGTTCTTTGCAGAATCATGATTTACCTTTTTAGCCTTTTGTCCTATAAGAATGGTTTAGTTTTTGACTTATTAGACCAACTTATTCAATTGATCAGGATTGGACTACAAATATTTAAATTTAGACATCTGTGTTTTTGTCTTTTTGACATGATCAATTATGTCAAATGGCTAAATTGAGCTAGGCATAGAGAAAGGTATTTCCACCTTCTAAACTTTAGGAGGGATGGGAAGTCGGCTGGTTTGTGAATTGGGAGTAGAAGGTGAAGGCAAAATGGATGTATTTAATTTTTGGGTGATCACTAGATCCTTTGATTGAAAAGGTAGAATGGTCCCACGCTTAGCAATTGTGATTATTGGTTGAGGTTGTTCCTCTATCTTTTCTTTATCAGCTTGCTGGACTGATTGGTTCTTGGATATACTAAACACTATGTATGATCCATCTGAAGCTTCTCCTTTGCTTTTGGGTTCATCTTGGTAATTTAAGAAACTAATGTGAGAGTCACCAGATAATTCTTCTTGATTATCTTCAAGGAGATCAACATCATTTTCTTGATTCAATTCAGGCTGATAAGAGAATTTTGATTCTGCTTCAAGATATCCCATTACTGAATTGGTCGAAGGAGCTTTCAGGGAAAATTTCCCTTGTGGGGGAGGAAGGTGATTCTATTGCCCTTGATTTTTGATAGCATTACCCTGATAAGACTAATTTGGGAATGTCTTTCTATATGAAGGAGCATAAGACATTCCTTGAGCCATTTGCTTTTTGAGAGTAAACAACTCATTTGCTAATTTTTGGACCATTGGATCTATGGTGCCTGTAGATGCATAATCAGAAGATGATGAAGCTCTATTTCTATTTGGATCTCTTATTATCTTCCCTGCTAGGATTAGATCATCTTCTACCTTAGTGGCCAAAAGTTGAGCTGTAGCAAGATCTATTTGACCAGACGTCTCAAGAGAAAACTAACTTTAGGTAACTAAGAATTAATGAAAAAGCATTTGAGATTCTCAGCTGTAGGTCTAGCAATTACAGGGATTCTATTTCTCAAATTTTCAAATTTAGCTATGAAGTCTCTCATAGGCTCATGAGGCTCTTTTTTCATCTGTGTAAGTTGAGCCAGAAGTGCATGTGCATCTTTTACAGGTTTGAATATGGCTTCAAACTTAGCTTTGAGATAATTCCAATCAGTCATAGACTGAGCCTGTAGATGATAAAACCAATCTACACCATCACCTTGTAATGTCTCTACAAAAATCCTGACTACTACATCTTCAAATTCTACTTTGATTACTACACAAGTTATGCTGAAAGCTGCAATGTGCTCATCAGGATGAACTTTCCCATCACCATAGATTTTGGGGAAGTTCTTCCTTGAACTGCATGGAAGCTCATGTAGAGGTGGAGTAAGATTGAGAGGACTAAAATCATTACCCCAAGGGCCTTGAACTACCATTGTAGGAATATGAAAAGGAGGGATAAAAAATCTCAAAGGAGTAATTATAGGCACAACTTTATCAATAGTAGAAGTAGATACTTTATCTGGTAATGGAGATCTGACTTTAGTAGGAGGAAAACCCTTGGTTCATTAGAGACGAGATGGTGAAGGAAATAGATCAAAATCACTTTTTTGTACTAACTCAAATATAGGGTCAATGATACCTTTAGCCCTTTGGCTTCGTGTATACCTTGAATCTGTTAGATTGTGAAACAAAAATGGAAAAGAATTGACCTTGCTTCAGTAAAAGCTTGAGGATTTAAACTATGCATTCTTTCCCAGTTAGTGTGGAGGTGAATGGATAGATAATAAATGGATAATGGATATGATATCCCCAGTGGAGTTGCCAAAAACTATTGGTTAAATATTTTGTCGATTAGCATACTTGTAAACAAAATAGGTCTGATCAGCCAAAGTAGGAAGATTAGTCATCCAAATGTGTAGGTTTACCACATCAGAAGGAGACTGCTCTCTCCTCTCATCAAGGGGAGGTTCCCTATGAAAATGCTATATATATTTATAAATAGAAAATAATACTCAAGGGTAGAACAAGTCATCCATCTCTCTTTCTTCAAAGATGATGTGTGCAAAACAAAGGAAAAACTCAAGGGAAATGACAGACAACACTCCTCTTCTTTCAGAAGAACTATTCAACCAGCCACAAGAATACTCCTAGAAGTAAAAGTAGAATGTTACTGAGGGCATAGTAACTAGAAAATCAAGATACAGTACAAAGTCTCCACCTGAATTTCTCAAGAGTAAAGTATGAATGACAATGAGGGCACAAAGTCATCCCAAAGTCCTTTACATAGAAATGAAAAGAAAACACACTAAAGGCAACTATGGGGGCACAAAGTCTCTCTATAGTTGATTCTTGAGGACACCTTTATGACTAATTTTACTAATCCTAGTTGTTGAATCTATGGAAGAGAAAATATATCAAGGAAAAAGACATAAGAATAGTTTCCTTAAAAATAAAGATATCACAACACAAAGTCTGAAAAAGTCCCTTGATTTTTTATTCCAATAACACAATATGATCAACAGACTGAGCATAAAGTCTTAATGATGCCTTTTAATTTGGGTAGAGTTTCATTCTGATTGTTGAAAAAGAGATCCATTTAAAATAAAATAGGGTCCCTTATATAATCTCTTCAAGGAGGGGGAACAGTAATACATCATGTTGCGTTGAGAACTGTTAGGAAGACAGGATAGAAATTAGGGGCATTTTACCCATTTGATTTTATCAATGTAGAGAAACAAGTCACGCTATTGAAATTTCACAACTTTCAATGTCCACCTAGCGATCTGATCCTACCTTCATCGTTCCTCCTTTTCTAGTTAATTGAATCGGGTCCTGGATTCAGTTTGTTGTTCTATTCCTTTCTCACTTTCTACTAGTCTTGACCTTGAAGTCTGTGAATGCATTTGGGTCTATAGATTCAAAGGATCAATAGCTATTTTATGGGCTTTAAAATTGATGTTCACACAAATATTGATGTGTTTTCCATGGCTAATTCACTCTCTTGAATTTTACATCTTTGAGCACGTCACCCCTTGGTCCTTCTTCGGCTTCTCTACTTGGCACTTTTATAGAAAGAATCTACCCTTTTGGGTCTCGAGGAATGATCTTCCTTAGGTTGGAAAGAGACCCCACTCTGAAAAGGTATCTACCTTTTGGTCAGTCTTCAAATGGCCTTTGGGCTTCTTGATTCATATGGGTAACCAAGATTCTTCTTTCAGACTTCATGAAAATGTCCTTTACTTTGGCCACGGAGAGTCCCCCGCAAGGGCCCCTGCCCTTCGGGGTCATTCAACTACCTTTTCCTTAAGAGTCTCCCACATTTTCCCCTACATATTATCCCTCAAGTTTTTTCCATGGGTATTTTCTCGCAAACATTTTCCCTGGGGAAAATTCCCGCGAACATTTGTCCCATGAAAAATTCCCACGGACAAAAAGTCCAGGGAAAATTCCTATGGATGAAAAGTCCACAGAAATTTGTTCCACTAAGTCTTTGAACAAGTCTTCAAATTTTTTGCCCGCATTCACTTCTTGAATTATTTTGGACTTTTTATTTGAAGGAATCCTTTGGACAAAAGTCTGAAAGAATTATGTCTTAGCCAATTTTAAATGCCTTAAATAAAAATTTGAAAGAATTACCTTTTGGATTCCTTGAAAATGACTCTTTCAAAGGGTGCTTTTGTCGATTTAGTGTCCTCCGCAAGGGCACTTGTCCTTTGGGAAGCTTCCTTTTGCATTAAACTGGCCCTTTGAACTTTGGCGATGAACCAACAGTTGAACCATTTCGTTGAACCAATCAGTTGAACCAAGGCTTTGAACCAAAATGGTTCAAGCTAATGGTTCAAGTTAATGGTTCAATTGAATGAATTGACTAAATGAACCAAGCAGATGAACCAAGTGAGTGAACCTCTTGGTTGAACCATGTGTTGAACTTGCCTTTGAACCATGATGTTGAACTAAAGGATGAACCAAACATTGAACCTTCTGCTGATGTTTGCCAATGGAGATTTGTATTTGAACCAAAGCACTTAACCAATCCTGAAAAATGACTAAGTGTTGAAAACTAATTATTTTGACTGAAACCACCTGCATAAGCCTTTAAACCTATAGAAATGACCTGCTGAGTCCATAGATTTAAGCCTGCAGAGTCCCTAGATTTCTAAAAAGCTTAAAAAATGAGGAATTTGAATGCCCAAGACAAATTTTGAAAAGGGAAAAGATAATTTTGGTCTGTAGGACCAAAATAGTTCAAATGTTGTCCCAAAAGTGAGTGATATTATTGGGGGAACAAGAAGAATCACTACTAATGTAGTTAAAATTTAAGGATCTTTTATGTCTAAAATCATATAAAAATCCTATGAGGCTATAAATAAATATTTAGAATGTATTTTTTATGGAATCTATGTTGATATTTTCTTATAATGACTAAAATATTAGGTGGTTTCCCATCATGACCAATACAAGTCTTTTATTGGTTGAATTGTCTAGTGTTAAATCATTAAGGCTTTTTGAAAAATATATTCATACTATTAAGGATATAGTTTATACTCATGAAGAGGTCCCTTGGTCTATTAAAAATTTGAAATTATATTTAATTAATTTTGACTTACCATCTATTATTTGAATTCAAGAGTTAATATTAGATGTCATGCTCTAAAAGTTTAGTTTTCAATCACCATGATTGTGGTATAAATATTAGAGGTGGAATTGTCATACACACTTAAATAATTATTCCCAAATAATTATTCATTAGGTTGTGAGACCATTTTATTTATAATGTGGAAATATCAATAGGTATATAATGTCATCTCCTCTCTTATAATGTGGCTTGTTTCATTGACATAATTTGGAAATCCAAGATAGTTCACTTCCTCTAGTGTAGTACATCAAGTCCTACTACTTTAGTAATGTATTTCACATATAATAATTGATCGACCCAAGTGTCTAGCCTGAATTAGACTAGAGTATTTTAGACACACCTTTTGGACATGTCCCAAAACCCAATATTCATACTAATGCATACATAGTCTATTTCATCCCTAACATCCTAAGCCTTTCTCATTGTGCTTTAGACTCCTTTAGAAAGATATAAATTATACTTTTTTAATAAGTATGAATCTTATTGTCAATTATCTATTAACAACAAAGTTTAAAAATTATCTTTTGATTATATACATATTCAAGTCCAAGATGGAAATTTTACCATGAAAGTCAAACATCTTCAAGAACTAATTATTCACTAGGGAAGTGTTCCCTATATAGTGAGCTACATCACCCTAGGCCATACAGCATAGGGTCCACCACCTCTATCATCTAGATTTAATTGAATATGATTTTATAACTACATTCTAATTTACACTACCCATCAATGAAGGTGATGGATATCACTACCATTGCCTGAAAAAATTGATGTTGGTCCTTCCCAATGGGGGTCACCAATTGGCCTTTCTGGTAGTGTGGTATAGCCTCTTGAGGGATGGTATGTCACTTATTTGGATCCTAAATAGCCCATGGATGGTTGGTAGCCTCCATATCCTCCCTTGGTATAAACTTCTTAGCCCACTCTACCCCAAAGGATGATCCTCTAGTTCCTTCCTCTAATGTGGTGGCCTAAGCCTATATTATTTTTATGTGCATGAGATATATGTAATACTTTTTGGGTGTTGTGTTGTGTCCAAAATTAATTTTTGACCTTGTTTTGGTGTTATGTTTTGAGCTAACATTTTCCTCTAGTAGGGAGTCTAAGCCATGCATGCCATCTGACTACTCTACTATGTAACCTTTTGTATATTATTATTTGATTAAAAATAGTCATATTGAAGTGTTCTAATATAAAAAAAATTATAATTTTTTTAATCCAAGAAAATAATTTTACAAGACTTTAAGAAGAATAAATTAATTTAAGGTCATAATTTTATTCTAATTAAGGTATACTATTTTTTTTCTTATTATAATATTATTTAATGTTTTGGTCATGTGTTTAGGGTAGAAAATAAAAAAATTTATTTTGAAAATGTTTACTATGTTTTTAATAAGGTGTTTATAAATAAAGTTTGTTTTTATAATTATTAATTTTCTATTAGATATGGTTAAAAATTGGGAAGTGGTTCAAGTTCCCTTAAAACAACTAGCAAAAGATATTCAACATAAAATAAGAGGAAATAACATAATATTGTGGCAACATAGGAAACAAACAAATTGCAATCACAAACAAAAAATTAGATAATAATCATACAAAACAAAGGCAAAAATAAATTTAGAGTGAAAATGATGAAGTAATTAGTTAGACTCTTTGTATTTAGAGTATACAACAAGTTTGATGCTTCCAGATTTGGTTTTTTATTTTTAACTTCCTCTATTCCTTTTACTCAGGCCTTGGTAGGTTTATTCAGTTAGACTCTTTCCTTTTTAAAGTAGGGTCCACTCTTCATCCTTGTCCAACAATCTCTTCATCAGATCCTTCTTCTCCTTACTTTAATTTTTTAATTTTTTCCTATGGGGGGGGGAGCTATATCAATCTCCCCACTGTATTCATCCCTATATGTAAATTCTCTACTAATATTAGTTATGACCTTCAAAGCAAGCATCCATTTCAAGTTGTTAATTTCATCCACTAGTTCTATGTAGATCAAATGTTACATGGTCACCTTTGTCTAGATATTTAAAAAAATGATTTCCAAGTTAGTCCTCTTGCTTCTCAAAGGTATGGATAGGTTAATTCTATCCATGGGCTTTTCCTCTTCAAAGTTGTCTTCTAAACTATTCTTAATGGGTTTTTTCCAGTATTATCCTTCTTCCTTGAGGACAAGGATATTTTTTTACCTCTTATTATTGACTCTCCTCAATATATTCAAAAGAATCCTCCCCATACTATTCATATCAATTGATTCATTAACATGTTTTCCAAAAATGGGTTCCCCTTTATGAATGTTAAGGAGGATAATCCCCTAGTCTACGGTGTCTGTGAAAGGGTTAGCCTTGAAGGAAGTAACAATATTTTCAAGAGACTTTAGTAGGAAAATGTGGGATTTACTAATATTATGACAATTAAAATGGTTCATCAATAGAAAATGTTTCAAAATGGGATAATATGTTTTCCCTCAAGGGAAATTTACTTCATGATTTGAAGACAAACATCAAGACACTTCCTAAGAAGTTTAGTTCTAGGGAATCTTTTTTGAGACAAGGTGATTGGTTTATCATATTTAAATAAAATTATCATTACCTCTTATTTCCCATTTTTATCTTTGTAGGATTTAAATATGTATAACTCATACTAGTCACTTTATTGATAATCTCCTTCATGATCATAATACTTAGGCCCCTTATTCTAGATAGGTGGTTAGCACAACCTCTAGAAAACTCCTTAGAGATAATTGATTCATGTCTGATACTTCTATCCATGGAGTTGGAAATCCCTTCTTTAACTAACTTCCTCTAGATGTTATGGTCATCATTTTCTCTACATAGGAAATTAGTTCAATTTTGTTTCTCTCACCACCCATATTATCCATGAATGCAAAGCTATACGTTACATATGAAATTATCATTTTAGTCTTGGTAGGGGTGTTATTATTGTCAAAATATAGACATTTATTAATTGAAATAGCATGGAATTTCCTATGGTTTGTAGTGTGGGTCTTAATTTGTGATGATTATTTTGCACCATAATTCAAGATTTTCCCATCATATCAAGAGTCATGAGGATAAATGATGCATCATCATATATGTGGGAGGGGTATTCATTTTTTTAATTAATGATGAGGCATAAAACAAGAGATCAACAAAATTTGTTTAATGTTTGAATAACTTTATTTAAACCCCTCTATTTTCCATATGATCAGCTCCCTTATTGCCTTCTATATAGATATGGGAGATAGTGTAATTTTTTAATTTTTCCATCAGACTTCTCACATCTTAAATAATTTTGGAGATAGTCTAGGAAGGATTAGAAATACAATTTAATCAATTAATAATGTTGAAGGAGTATTCTTAAATCTAGAGCTATTATATGCCCAATTTAGCTACCATGTCTATTTCCCATAAATCCATAGAAGTTTTAGCCACATGGTTAATTTGAAAACCTAAGGTTTTAGCATAGAAACAAGTTCCACATTGGGATCCCTTATAACTCACCTAGCTAGACCCAAGTTAACTTTAGCTACACCATCAAAATTTATCTTAAGTTAAGAGGAAGGAAAATCCATTTTATTTGGGTTCTATCCACCTTTTATTTCTTAGACTGAATTAGGATAGGGAGATCTTAAGTGGTAAGAAGTGATGAAAGGTGATGTGGAATGAGGTCCTTGAAGTTGTATATGAATATAAGCCAATCCTCCTTGATGGCCAAAAGGATTTTTAGGGATATGGAATAAGGATAAGGGGATTTGTTGTTGAAGATTCAAGAATTTATACATTTTTAAATAGCTTAGAAAAGTGGGGTACTGAGATGGACCACAAGAGGGAAGAAGGATGGAAATCCCAAGGAGGTTTCCTTTAATGATCAGATCATAAACATAACAAGGGTTGACCCAAGAGAAATTAAAATTCAAAATGAAAAAGCTCAAAATAATAGAGGTGAGGGGGTAAAAGAGGAATAAATGAGTAGATGATTCAACATCCTTTTTATATAGTACACACTTATTAGGGATAGGCATCCCCCTTCTAGTAAGTTTATCTATGGTAAGTATTTTCTTTTGGGAAGCTATCTAGAAATAAATGTTAACCTTGTGGGTAAGATTCTTAATCTAAAGGCTCTACCAGTCTTCAACAAGATCCTCAAACTCTAGATTAGATAGGTAGCCTAATTTGACTATGAATTATCCACTTGTTTCCTCCATCTAGACAAGTGCCTTCTTTGGGGAAGCAACTAATATGAAATAGTTGGAGCTATTGGTTGAGATTCAAGAAGAAATGAGACTCCTGAGGGCTAATCACTTCTTTATGGAGAACTTTCCATTTTTTTAAGTCATTTTCCTCCACCCATTAATTATTAACCTTAGACCCAATAATTATTCATGAGTCTTGTTATATTTTATAATTAATTATAGTATACATATTGAATGAAAAATACTTAGGATATTGCAAAGGTTGTTTGAACCCCACCGAGATACATAAAATTTACAATTTTTTTTAAAGATCCATATATATTACTTATAACATTATCTATATAATTTACTATTTGACTAAAAAATGTATATCAGATCTTAAATGAATAAATGTATTATCCCACTCATTAAAAATATGATCTATTTAGTATTCAGGCAATGTCTAGTAGAATATAAGATGAATATTTTCTATAAATGAATAGTATAAAGAGACAAGTGCATCAGAACACTACAATAAGCCATAAATATAGCTATAAATAAGAATATAACCACTATGTTATAGTACTCATATTTATTACAAGTCTTATAGCCACTACACTACTAAATAGTCAACAATAATAATGTACTTCATATTACATTTAAGAACAAGGTCAAATATACAAGATAACATGTACAAAAATATAAATAATCCTCATAAAGATCTCAGTGATCCATTAAAATAGTCATGAGTGTGATTTCCAAATGATTGAATAGATGAAAAGATGGATATCATCATCATTGTACTTTTACTCCAACCATAGATCATTGGTCTCCCAAATAACTCCCCACTAAGAGTAGCCCTTCCATTCATGAAGGGGTAGATAAAAACATTTTGGATATAAATAAATCAACTAGAAATTATGTGTGTATAATCACTAATACATGTAATAGTTACATAGACTATAGAAAATAATACTTTATCTAATATGACATCACTATACACATGTAAACTAGAAGTTAAAATGGAATTACAATGTCTTGACTATAAAATTACTTTCGATAAAGTTTTCATTAAATAAACTAAATCTCACATGGATCTGAGTCAATTTCACTCACACAAACTCTCTGCTTATGAAGCATAATATATGATATGATATTAGTGGATAGATATATGATTTTCAATTACTCTCCCTCATATACCTATGACTTGTTAGCAAATGAAACATGCCTAGTAATTTTTGCATACAAATTTTAGGCATAATAAATACAAATTTGTAGCATACCTGAATCTAAACAATTATGTAACATATAATCAATCATTATTCAACAATTTCATTATTTACAATAACTCAAACTCAAAAATGGCATGTATATGTTGTTTTAACTAACTATATTCAAAGCAAACATGCATATAGGTGTAAAAAACAAGAATCCAAGATTAAATATACTATATCAATTTTAAAACATATCTTTTTTTTTCTAAAAATCAAATCATATAAGATCTAATAGTATCTAATTAAGTTAAAAATATATCCCAAATGAGTCTTAAGATAAATTTTAAAACACAAGTCATGTATCTTAAGCTTATTCTATACTTTATTGACAACTGTGTTCTTTCTAAACTCATTGAATTGTTTCCTTCTTACATGAGAATATCATATTTTAATAAATATATGAGCACAACATATATATGTTTTATATGTAATATCTACCATATTGATTATATTTATGAAATAACCATTATAAATAATATAACATCTAGGAATGTGCATTTTACACACACACACACACACACACACACACACACACACACACACACACACACACACACACACACACACACACACACACACACACACACACACACACACACACACACACACACACACACACACGTGCATGTGTGTGCACACACACATGCACGTGCACACGCACACGCACGCACACACACGCACACGCACACACACACACACACACACACACACACACACACACACACACACACACACACACACACACACACACACACACACACACACACACACACACACACACACACACACACACACACACACACACACACATGCATGCATTCATGCACACACACATACACACATGTGTGTGCACACACACAAACACACATCATAATCATCATCATCATCATCATCATCATCATCATCATCTCTTCCCCAATTTAATTTATTCAAAATCATTTTTACTAGTCGTATAACCAATTGAAAAATTGTCCACTTCAAAAAAATAAAGTTGCTTATATAACTATACTCAGAATTCCAATTATAATCTATAGCTATATGAAATCATCCTAATAAAAACAAGTATATGTTCAACTTAGATCTCACAGTGTTTATTTCAATCATGCATTTACATAGCTATTTAAATGTATTCATATTTATATATATATATATATATATATATATATATATATATATTAATCAAATAAGTTTCCAAAGAACCACTATGATCAATTATGCACTTAGGTTTCATTATTTTAATTATTAATATATAGGTATAATAAATCCATATATTAATATTTGTTTATACCAAACTAGTCTAATATATTCTATAATGAAGCTTGAATATCCCAACCTGAGTCCCTACAACTAAAAGTATACAACTATAGGTCTATATTTTTGATACACACACACGCATACATGTATAGAAGTAAATATTCCATACAATTATTATATTTTAAATATTACAAACAAAACAATTTTATTATATTTCCTTTCTATAACTTCATGCCAACCATCACAAGTCCTATGGTAGTCAACAATAAAAATGAACTTAGAACTTGTCTATTATAACTCACATATATCATGCTCAACCTGTGTGAGGGTTTAATAACTTGTATATATACATGCCTAGTCTCTATAAAATCTAAGTTTTAGCTAATAATGGAACTCACCCCAAATTAGTAATTTAACATTTTAAGGTTTATCCTTAATAATTTGAAAGAAATCTTATACCAATCAATACTACATAATTGTTATCAACTTATGCTTCAATATTATTTATCTTAAAATTATCTATTTTTACTTTTGAAAAGGGGCTCAACCTCATCTCGATAGGCCCTTAGAGGGAACCAAGTTCCATATTTATGTCTATAGACATGAATCCCTAGATTTCATATAAGACTTTTACTAATAAAAAACATTTAGTTTTCCCTTACATATGGGCTCGACATCATGTTTATAGGCAAGTGAAACATTAGTTATATATAATAAAAATATACCATTACACATTAAAACAAATTAAAATTTTAATCCAAATTAAGAACAATATATTATCTTGTTTTCTTAATAGATTAAGTTTACAATCAAACCCATAATTATAAATTTAAGTTTAACTGACTTGGTTATGCAATGGCTATTACTTAAATGTATGGAATGGTATATTTTCCTTCCCATCAAGCTCTTATTACCTTTATACCATGTCAATTATAATATTTTTCCATATTTTTATTATTTTTATAAACCCCATTCATGTTTTTAATGGCTACTCATCACTCCTACTAAACTACAAGTGTTTGATTATGAACTGACCTTTGTGAACTAGGAAATTGACATAGAGGGTATGTTATTATTGTGTTATTCCCATAAAATAAATTAAATGAAAACACTAAGTTCATAACACCTCTAGCCTAGATTCTAGGCAGAGCTTAGGTAACAAAAACTAAGTGAAATCACAACAAAAACATTAAAGAAACAACTCTTTTACCATCTTTGGGAGTTCTAAATGGCTTTGTTTAATGCCTTGCTCAGATTGTACATCAGGAAGTCTTCATCAATGGAGGTTGATTGGCTTCTCTCCTTGGAACCTTAGATTATGATTTATTTGCTTAATATTTAGGCATGGTTACACTAATTTCATGAGTCTTATAGAACATATATTGCATAATAAGTCTATAATATCCAAGCTTATAAATGAAGGGGTATGGCCTAGTATTTATAGCCTTAGGAATTAAATCTCACCCAAGGTAAGTTAAGATTAATTTTAGGTTTGGAATGGGTTCAAAATAAACTTAGGTGAGTTAAAAATAACTCTTTTTGAGTTAATATTTGTCATATAATTATGATTTGTAATTACTAGGCATGGCTCTAAAATTAGATATTTTAGGATATTTTCAAAGAGCCTAACAACTCATAAAGGTAATGATGAAAGGCTAGGATATTCTCAATTTTTGAATTTATTTTTTTAGATTTCTATTGATTTCAAATGGAGAATTAAACTAGGCATGTAATCTTGTTTAGATTTTTAATTTATTTTGATTAGCATTTTGTCTCTTCTAAATTTGATATTTGTTCAAGTGCCCCACTGAATATGTCAATAGGCCAAATTGACAATTGTGATATCGCAAGGTGATTAGGGATGAATCTATAAGAGGTTATTATTATATACAATATAATACCCCAATTAGGGATGTCTCAACATGATTTTAATCTTTGATGAATGATGCACAATAAAATTTGGGATGTTAAGTGGTTCTTAGGCTTAAATTGCAATGGTTGGTAAAAATCAGTCTAAAGTCTAGTCAAAATCTAATTGTGGAAAATTTTAGATGTATATAGTTTAAGCTTATTTGAGAAGGCATTATAATTGATAGGCATAATAACATATTCTAAAATAATTAAAAGGGAATGGAAATAGATAAGATCTAGATTCCCCTTAAGGGAGTGGTTGGAAAAAAGGGTTGGTGATCAATCCTTCAAAAGAAGGAAAATGATGGGACCGAAAGGTTAAATGGGGTGGAAAATACTAATTTTCCCATAGGGAGTTATAATTAGTGGCATCCTAAAAATATGCCTTAGTTGCGTTTATATAGATAATGGTTTGCCCAAAGGTGGTTATAAGCATTATCATAATGAAAACATGCCCCAATTGGGTAGAAAATAATAAAGATTTATCCATAGATGGTTATAATCTATAACATATAAATAGATCAAAACATAGTGATTTTCCCATAGGTGTTTATAGTAATTTTATAAATGGGTGGGATAATACATAATGATTTGACTAAAGATAGTCACAATCATTGGCATTACAAGTTGGATGAGACAGAATGATTTTCCCAGAGTAAGTTATAATCATTATCCAAATGATTGTATTAATATGGTAAATTCATATGGAGGAGAAATATGAATTTGGGTAACCTACTAGTATAGATATGTACTTCCTAACTAGAAAGGATAAAAATTATTTCATGATTTAATTACACAATATTTGGAATAATTTGGGTAGATAGGGAATTTCTTAGGTGCCAAGGAGAATTAATGTGTTCTCATTGTTTGTAATATTTCCTAAGCTAATTTTTGTTGTAACACATGATGGTAGTCATCATGATATAAAACACAATGAGAACTTAGATGAAATACGTAGAAGGACTAACACATGATCTAGTAGACATGTGAAAATAATGCACCAATAACATCTAAATAGATCAAAACATAGTGATTTTCCCATTGGTGTTTATAATAATTGGATAAATGGGTGGGATAATACACAATGATTTGACTAAAGGTAGTCACAATCATTGGCATTACAATTGGGATGAGACATAATGATTTTCCCAAAGGAAGTTATAATAATTATCCAAATGAGTGTATTAATATGGTAAATTCATATGGAGGAGAAAGATGAATTTGGGTAACCTACTAGTATAGATATGCACTTCCTAACTAGAAAGGATAAAAATTATTTCATGATTTAATTACTCTATATTTGGAATAATTTAGGTAAATAGGGAGTTTCTTAGGTGCCAAGGAGAATTAATGTGTCCTTATTGTTTGTAAGATTTCCTAAGCTAATTTTTGTTGTAACACATGATGGTAGTCATCATGATATAAAACACAATGAGAACTTAGATGAAATACGTAGAAGGACTAACACATGATCTAGTAGACATGTGAAAATAATGCACCAATGACAAAATCCAAGATGAAAATGTTGATGTATTAATATGGATGGAATTAAGTATAAGTTCAAGGAATCACCCAATGAATGCAAACATACTAAGTTAGGGAATAAAAAGAAAGCAAACAAATAAACAAAAAGATCAAAAAATAAAATGACATAAAATAACAAAAATAAAGGACACAAATAATGATTAAGCACAATGTTAGCACAAATAGAGAATAAAAAATATGAAGACCATTTCCCCTAGGTTATAGGAGATAATAAAACAAATAAATAATATGGAGGGGAATAGAAGAAAAAGAAGGGCACAATCGAGTTGATTCCAGATACACTAGGCAAGTGGATGCTACCTACATAGTTCCATAGATGTGAGGCCTAACACAAAATTTAGCACAAATGTAGTTCTCCCAAGATATGGGATATAAGAAAGATGATGATAAGGAAAACATGATTTTGTGATACAAGATAATGGGAATGGGATCAAAAAATGGTGGGAGCATGGGACGTTAGGCTAGTAAGGATTGGAAAACTAAATGACAAGTGGTTTCTTGTGACTTAGCTAGGGATCCTAGAATCCTTAAAGTAAATAAGTGGTCAATATAGTGATTTTTATAGGATTTTTAATAGAGATTTTTTGAATGTTTTTAGTTTTTTTGAAGTGTCTCAACTCATAAAATGGCGAGAGCATTCGAACTTGGAAATTTCTTACAAAATGGAAAGAGCATGGCAAAGGGGTGACTAAGCTGACTTCAATGTCAATCAAGAATTTCCTATATTATCCTTGGATGGGACCTCAAGTCATTATAGTTCTACCTTATAATAAAGGAAACTGGCTAGTTTAACAGTAAGTTCTTAAAATAAGAAAAGTAGACAAATGGCATAATACAACATAGGAATGCCAAGTTGGTACTCCAAGGCATGATAAAAGGTATTATTCTTAATTTTCCAATAGTAATTTATAATTATGAAATAATAACATAGGTTAATGATACTAATTTTCCCATAGGAGGTTATAATTAGTAGGATAATAGTGGAACTTTGATTTGCCCAAAGGCAATTATAATTATGAGTAATTGAATGGAATGAAACAAGGAATTGAGGATACAATTGCCAAACCACTATTATACTTCTCCAAAATACAACCTCTATCTAGAATACTGAATTAACTTCTAAAACTTGATCTAAATTCCCTCATTGAAGGTGCCCAAACAACCAACGGAATAGAACCAAGGTCAAAGGGGTTAAGTAGGAAGGGTAAAAATAAATTGACAGATGGGAAAGGTATGTTATAATGGTATAGGGTATGATATAAATATGAATTTTGATATTATGGTACAATAAAAATATACCTCATAGACATTGCTTCAGGTAATTCAAGAAAAATAACACATGAGATGTATAATGTTCATTGGCTCATAAAGTTCATCCCCATATATTGTAGCAAGCCTATATGCTCCTGATCCATAGTTTACAATAATGATATAGGGGCCTATCCAATTGGGTTTGAACTTGTCTTTCTACTTCTTATCAATCATGGTATTTTGTTGGTTTTCTTTAAGAATAAGTTCACCAAGATCAAATTCTCTATGTTTGAATCATTGGTTATAGTGGCCACAAAGTCAGTTCTAGTATGCTTAAAGGTTGTTAACAATGAATAGGAATTTTTCATTAAATAATTATATCTCTTATAGGTGAGATACTTAATAATCTTCATCATTTAGGACATGTTTCAGTGAGATGTGTAAAGAAGGTAACTCAACCATAGTGTGAAAGATGGCCTCAATGCCATAAACTAGGGAAAATAAAGTGGCTCATGTTGGTGTACGGTAATTAGTGTAGTATTCCTAGAGGGAAAATAATATTTGGAGGTTTCAATCATGGTCATCATCATTGAAAATATTTTTAAAGATGTTGACAATGGTTTTGTTGGATGTTTTAACCTATCCATTAACTTTTGGGTAATAGGCTATAAAAAAATGTTGAGTAATGTTTACTCATCACATAATGATGTGACATCATTTATTTTGTATAATTTGACATTATTAGATATAATGTTAGAGGGGATACCATAATAGTAAATGAGATGTTTAAAGATGAATTTGTAAATTTTCTTTCTAGTATCATAAGTAAGGGGTACAATTTTGGCCCACTTAGTGAAATATTTGGTAGTAGTAGGGATGTGTTTTTGGCCATCAGATGAGGTAGGGCCTATGTTCCCAATGAGATAGAGTCCCCATGTAGAAAATAACCATGGTGTAAGGATTGGTTTTAGAGTTTTTCCTAGGGCATGAATTAGATTGGCATGCCTTTGACATTTTTTGCACCCTTTAACATATGTAGCTACATTTGAATCCATAGTTGGCTAATAATACCCAGTATGTTGGATATTTTTGGATAGGATGTCCTTGCTTGTGTGGGATCCACATAATCATTCATGAACTTCTTATAGAATTAATGTTAATTCTATCAAATTTAAATAATGAAGCATAGTTCCATCAAAGTTTAAATAGTAAAGGGTTGATCCCAATAAGGTATATTATGAGTCTTAGTGGGTAAATGCCTTTTATTATCTACATTACAAGTCAGGTGGCATAATATGGTCATGGAGGTAGGTAATAAGTTTTAAATACCATATAGAGTTTTGACCAAAAATATCACAAATCATTACAATATTTGAAGATTTATGAGTTGGATTTTCCATGAGGAATTTTTATTATTTTGCCTTGTTTGGATGATGAATAAAAGATCCAGTGGTATCTATGGCATTTTTTATTCTATTACAATCCCTTGGTATGTTCAAATAGTATGTTAATAATATTATATTTAAAAGTGTTGATCATGGCCTTATATGGCACCAAATTTTCATCCTTGGTTTGAAAATGGTCTATAACCTGATTGATGATTAATTGAGAATCACCATAAACCTTGAGATGTTGAATATTCCATTATACTACTTGGTAAAGCCCTATAATGAGTGTTTCATATTTGGCCATATTTTTAGTACAAGGAAAGATAATATGGAATTATTTAGGGATAAGATCCCCTTATTGTGTAATAAACAATATACCTACCCCTAATCCATGTGTTGTGAATGATCCATAAATATATAGCTTCTAGTGTTACTCTTCAATAGGTGTTCAATTAAGGTCATAATCGACTCATCTGGTAATTGAAACATTATAGATTTTATATCTGTAAGGGGTGCTTTGTTAAGATGATCCATAAGAACTTATACCTTGATGGCCTTTTGGTTGACATATTATATCTCAAAATTGCTTAGAGGCATGATCCATTTATCCATTTGGTCTTGTAAATCTATTTTTGATAGTAGATACTTGAGTGGATCTACTTTGGAAATAACTATGGTCTTGTTATTTAACATGTAATATCATAGTTTTTGAGTTACAAATACCATATCTAAACATGATTTTTCAATGGGCATATAATTGTGTTCATATATAATTGGTGTACAACTTAGCTATACATGGCAAGTTTTTTTCCATTATCATCATGCTAAACTAAAATTTCCCTTAGGTATTTCTTTATGGTAGATAGGTATAGTAAGAATGACTTTCCTAGCATATGTGGTAACAAAATGGGTTGATTGGCAAGATAGTATTTGAGGTGTTAGAAGGATTTTTGGCACTCTTCATCCCAATTCAATGTGACACCCTTCTTTACAAAGTGTGTAAATGGATATAAATTTTTAGAAAAATAAGAAAGAAAGCATCTGATAGATTAGATCTTTCCCTATAAACTATGGGGATACTTTAAATTATAAGGTGATGCCATTAATATAATGGCTTGGACTTTGGATATATTGACTTTGATGACTCAATAAGAGTGAAACCTATAAATTTTTCTGAAGTAACACCAAAAACACACTTCCTAGGATTGATTATAACCTTGTATTCATGAATATTCTCAAATATCTTTCTTAGTGTGACTAGATGATCAACCTTAGTTTTTAATTTCCATAACATGTCATCGACATAATATTCAACAATGTCATGCATCATATCATGAAATATGATCATCATGCCTCTTTGGTATGTGGCCACATGATTATTGAGACCAAAAAACATAACCTAGTAAAAAAATGTTCCCCATAGAGTGGTGAATGTTGTTTTATATTGGTCTTGTAGCATAATATAGATATGAATGTATCTTAAAAATTTGTCCATTAGTGAAAGCATCTTGTACCCTATTACGAAGTTAACTATCATGTCAATGTGTGGCAAGGAAAGTCATACTTGGGGTATACCTTATTTATATCTCTAAAATTAGCACAAATTATCATTCCATATGTATTTTTACTAATTAGCACAACATTTTATATCCACTCTTAGTATTCGATAGGTCAAATACATCTTGATTTTAATGGATTTTTTAGATCTTTCTTTACTAATACAATTATGTGAGGATGCATCGTGTGTAATTTATACACTATAGGTTTAGCATCAAGATGGAAAATAAGGTGGTGTACAACTAAGGAAGGGTCCAACCCTAGCATGTCATAATAGTCCCAAGAAAATATATTAACAAATTCCCTTAAAAGGGTTGTAAATATTTAACACTCCTCAATGAATTATGTGCCTAATTTCATCCATTTTGGGTTGTTTCAAGTCCCAATGGTGACTTATATAGTGCCTTATACAATCAGAGTCAAACCATCTTGTCGAATACTTTGTAAAGATTTAAATTGGATTACAAAAAGAAAGTCCTTTATTTAGACTGGTTCTTCAAGTTATCCTAGACAAGATGGAACAAAATCTCCCAATGATAAGGATGGCCATGTTACAAACACTATTGAAAACTCTTGGATGATTCCATGAAAGGCATGCTATTCTTTAGCACTAAACTTAGACCTAAAATCAAATTCATTATTGGTGGTATTTTGAGCTATGTTTGAGGAAGGTTAAACACCCCCATCTAATGGTGCCCAAAACAGGTTTTCACTAGAAGACAAGCCTTTCTCTTTACTTTTACCCTGGTCCAAAATCACCTCAAAGAGGCTTTCACTTGGGGACCTAAATGTTTTATTTAATTATTTGTGGCTAAGGGTGTTTACTCATTATCTAAAATAGGTTTTAGTATTCAATTTGATAGATAACCTCATTTTTTGTCTCCCAATGAAACATTGTCTCTTAGCCCTACTAAATCCAAAAAAGCCTCATCATTCTCAAACACATCTATATGCACTATGGAATCTTGTTGGTCCCAAGATATAAGTTAAGGGTGATATATAAGAAGTATATTATGTCAAGTAATAGAGGTAAGAGTACAAATAGCATGTGTGTAAAATAGATTGGTATTGGATAGGTCTTCATAAATCCTATGATTGGACTTTACTTCACTTTCAACATTGTTTCCACTAGTCATTGGCATTAGAACATGAATAATAAATTTGGGATCACCCCTAGGTAGTTTAAATTTGAGATCATAGGTTCCTTTATACTAAGTTATAGATGTTGGTTCAATATTTCCCTATTGATTTGTCCCAGGTCCTCCTCCTTCATAAGCATGGTTCTCCATTATCCTATTTGGAATAAAATACTTAGCATTTTCATAACAATGGAAAAATAAATTAGTTTCTAGTTTTAAAATGATAAGAAATGGACTATGCAGCTTTCCTTTTCCCTTTTGTTTCTATTCCATGCAAGGTGGTTTGGATTTAGGTATTCCATAGGATTTGGGGTTCTATGGAATCTTGGAAATGTGGAATTTATCATGGGTCACATATTCTCCTGGGCCATTAGCCATGATAGTAAAATGATTAGACATTCTCGGAGGTGGCACGTGAGATGATGAATTAAGGCTATTTAGGTCAATGTAATTGTCCACTAGAAAATCAAAAAGTATTTTATTTCCCCTTGTCCTTCTTAGGAACCATATATAGGTCAAAATGGTAGTTATAGATTTCCTACTTAGCCTCTAAATGTTTACAATGTTTGAAGGGGTATAATTTTTTTTGGATGGTGATATCCATACTTGAGTGAGAGAAACTTATACACTAGTGAAATGTTGAAGGGATTGCATGAATTTTATGTATCCAAGGCATACATAAAAGTAAATTATATGACAATTCTAGGTCTAACACATGACATAATGTATCATGGGTCAAGGGTCCAATTATAACTGACAAGTAGATGGCACCTTTTGATTCCCACTTTTAATTATCATAGGCCTTCATAATGATCATCTATAGCTATCAATAAATTTTTGTGTATCCAAAATGGTATATTGATAGCTATAGATGATAATATTTAGGACTGACCCATTGTATATGAGAACACACTTCACTTTGTGTTACACTATGACAACTATGATATACAACCAATTATTATAGAGAGGGCCAAGGGATGAAATATCACTTTGATCAAAGGTTAACTATTGTCATGGGGATAGATGTCAAACTAAAACATATAATTTGTTTGGGATTATGTTCTTTGGAAATTTAACTTGGCCTAAGAACTCTATCAAGATGCTCTTGTGGATCATAGATGTATGCAACAAATATATAAATGAAATTTGTGTGGGGTCCACAATGTCAGACGTCTTCTCCTTTACAACAATATATGGATTGTTTCTAACTAGAGAGATGGGTTATATGGGTTTAGTGGCAGGTGGTTTTGGGTTGGGAATGGTAATATTTGACTATTGAGTTGTGATTGTATAATAAGGATTAGAAATAAGACAATTGTTGATAGAAAATGATGGTGGTGAGGGGATAGATGGGATAAGTATCAGTTGCTTATGTACTTGTATATGGTCATGGTGTAATGACAAGTTATTATTATAAGGTCTAAAAGTAATAATCCCTACTTATCAGTGCACTTGTATATGATCCTAGGTCAAGGAAGGATCATTAGAATATATTGTTTAATTGGAATTTATTATCAATGGTATTTTTATGTTAACATTTGGTCTCAAATTGATGGTGATGGTGAAAATGTGACCTCCTACAATATGGCCTAAAACTTTGTTGTATTCATGTGCAACTGCATGGTAAATCTATTGGTTATTATCATCATTATATCTTTGGTTTCATCTATTTGGTTAATATTTTTGTTATTTTTTCTACTAGTATTATTTTTGTTGTCTTGGATGTTGATACTATTACTACTATTAGTATGGCCTTTATTGTTGTTGTTGGTTATTATTATTATGTTGTGGAAAAATATTTTGGTAGATTCCAAAATTTTGATTAGATGTATAAGCTTTGTTATCCAGTTTAATCTCTCCATTTTCTAACATATTTTTCAATTGGGAGTTTGATCTATACACAAAAACATAAATTATTTCTATGAACTCAATTGTATTCATAGAACTCATTCTCTCGGTATCAATCTTGTTATGGAATGCCCTCAAGATAGTTCTTCGATATGGGCCAACTAATCAGATTAGTTACAACTAGATTGTGAAACACTAATTCAATAGGTTATCTAAGGTCACTAAATACTTGATGAGTAGGCACATTTATCCTTATAGGAGGGGTTTGCAAAGGCAATTATTGTTTTATTTTTTGAGCTAGTCTAGGTTACAATGAAGGTTGGGATTGCTGAATAGGTTTTTAGTGAGGATTAATTTTCATTTGTAGCATAGGATGAGAATATGGTGTTTGCACCATTTAGACATGTCATGACTCAGTTACTCTATTTCCAACAACATTCTTGTTATAATTGAATTATTTTATATTTTCATAATTACTAGCCTAGGTTAGTGCTGATGCTTATGCTTATGCCTAGACTTGGTTTTGGTTCTTATTTTGGCCATTTCTTTGGTTTTTTCTATGATTTTGGTTTGATGAGGTGATATTGCTAATCCATTTTTTAATAATCAAATTTTAAATCAATAAGCCTTTGTCTATGATCTCCTTAAAGGTATGTGCACATTGTAGCTCTAGATGGTAAGATATCTCACTGTGCAAATTTTGGTTAAACACAATGGATAATTTATTATCTGATAAGCTATGAATGAATTAGCTAGCATGTACTCTCCATTGTTATAAATATATTGAAAAACTTTCGCTAGCATTTTGTTTGGCTTGAGTCAGATCTACCAATGAAATCTCATGTTTGAGATTGTAAGAGAAATGCTACACAAACTTGTCTAAAAGGTTGTCAAAATCATATACTAAATTATTTATAAATTTAATAAACCATTATAAGGCCTTTCCTACTAGACTTTAAGGAAACAAAAGTAGGAGGTATATATCACTGTAAGCCACTAGCTAAGATGCAAGAAATAACTCTGTTAAATGGGCCTTAGGGTCTCCTTTACCATTGTATTTGTCAAACTTTGGTGGTTCTTACCCTAGAGGAATGGTATTTTTAGATACTCAATGTTGAATGGGTTGGAACACACATCATCCAACTCAAACTTCTTAGTCTATTTATTGGCTTGGATGGTGGAAATTGCATCCTTCATTTTTTGTAGTTCTTATTCCAAAAAACTAGATAGAACATTAGATTGAGGTAGAGGATAGGAAATCAAAGGTGCATTACCTTGATTGGGATATAATGGAGGCATAATTTTATATATAATGTTGGTCTGATTAAGGAACTTACTAGGGATATGCATATGTATATTGGGATATGATTATTGGAGTTATATGCATTACATTGTGATATTTTAGTTTAAGTTTGGTATATAGGCCTATTTTTTAGGTAATTATGCCTAAGATGGAAGGATATGGATTTGAGTGAAGTATTATGCCTACTAGGTTGAAAAGGGAATTGTTTCCAACTAGTCAAACCTAGCTAGGTAAGGGAAACTTGTTTTGAAATAAGGCCCTATCATTGGATTTTTAGCTTGTTTGGAATGAAAGGCAATTATTGCCTAATTAGTACTTATGGGATAGTGGTACCTCTTTATTACATGAATAATAATTATGAATTAGGTGCTTGTAAAGTGTTTGTCATTTATTACTAACCAATAGACATATGATATTTATTAACCAATGTGTGTGATGGCATGTTGGTTTGTGATTATTGAGGTATACTTGTCAGTATCAGATGAGGTAGAGTATTAGTTTCCCCTATTGAGGTGGCATAAAATTATACCTATGTTACATTGGTATATTATATTGTGCTTATTATTGTGGAATATTAGTCATCAAATTTTGTGGTAGAATAACATTCATCATGTTTTGTTGAAGCAAGGCACTGGTTTGGGCTTGGCTACTTAATCCTTGTGGTTGTGTGCTTGATGAAGGAACTAGTTGAGGATTATAGGTATATTTTTATGGTTGGGAGGTATAATTTATTTTCCCATGCTATTTTGAACCACTTATGGTGTTTACTAAAGGCAGTTATTGTGGACTAATTATTCATGCAGTTATATCACTTTGACCTAGATTAGACAACTGTTACATGTTATCCATTATGTTTGGTACATTTTTCTATATAGAATTATTAGACACTTATTTAATGGTTGGGGCATTGAACATGTCACTAATTAAATTACTTTACACAAATGGGTCTATACCCAAATTATCTTAGCATGTTAATTTGATTAAAACCCCTATTGAAGGAGCTAGTTTGATGAGAGGACCATTTGACATGGTCATGTTAATGAATTTATGCACTAAGTTTGAAAATGTCTAAAATGTTATATATATTTTTATAAAATGATCCTCCATGAGGCCCTTTCTTTTGACATGCATACATAGGTCTTAATATTTCATCGGCACAAGTAATTAAGGATTACTAGAAGAGGCATGTTCAATGGTTTGGTTATAAGGCATAGTTGAAGGAACTCTAACTAGACTAGGCAAATTTTCATGGGTGAAGTCTACTAGAAACATGGCCCCTAAATTGATGGCTCTAATTAAAATTTCATCCTTGTTTACAAAAAAGTTATGATCAAACAAATAAGGGTCATATATTGATGTCATCATAACATAGTATGGTTGTTGTTAAACTTGATCTAAAACTGATGGTATGCTAGCAAGGTATTATGTTGTTTGTTCTTGGTCCTACTCTAAGTTCAGAGTCATGTTGAATAAATAGTCAGCTAAAGGATCTTGGATTTTTTCCCCAAATTGAGTAGTGTAAGGAGGATAATGATCTGTATCACAAACTATGTCATCACCATAAAGGTCTTCAACAAAATCATTTTTTGAGACCATATTATCATATCCCAAATTGTATATGGATCATCTATGAGTATAGCAGGACATATTCAAATCAATGATTAATGTTTCATGAAGATAGGCTTAGAATTATACAAAATCTAAAAAATAATGTCTAAATGACAAATGGTTTGAACTTGGTCTAACTTGGTCTAAAAGTGGAGTTGTATCTCCAAAAATGGTTGTGCTAAAAACTTGGTATAAAACAATCTAACATAAAATGTCTAATGTCAAATGTATTATATAAAAAGGTCAAGTGGATGAAACAAAATTAGAATTCCAAACTATAGGTTAAAAGTGTTTCAAATAAGTCTAATCTAAATAACACAAAAGTTTCTAGGTCTTTTGGAGATGGTATAAAAGCTAGGCTCAAAACAAGAATGTGCTAGATCTTTTAGAAAAGGCATAAAAGCTAAAATTTAAACAAAACAAGGTATGAGATTTAATTTAAATTTTTTGAAACAGTTTGAAATAAACTAGGCATTCAAATTTAAGCATGAACTTGGTTAGTTGGTATAAGGCATGAAATAATAGGCAAATGGAAGATAGACCACTTCCCCAAATCTAGGCACAGAACTAGTTTTTAGATCGATTAATAAATTAGGCTAAGTTACACAACCCAAAAGAGAAAGAGATATGTCTAGGCCAAAATTACACAAGGCATAGGCATAACTCAATCAATGTTTAGTTATGAAATTTTCAAGACTAATTTTGAACTCAACTTAGAAAACTAGTCTTCTTTAAACAAACAACAAGCTAGATAGGAATAAATGACATAATGGCACTAGGTATAGATACAAAAGGCTTATACAACTTGGTTTTGAAATTGGAATTTGCACACAAGGTGAAAAAGTATATGAAATGATTCAAGTAGCATAATGATGTTATCATGCTTTAAGTATGTGACAAATGTTTTATTTCAAGACCCAAAGTCACAAAGATTTGGAATGAAGTGGGAAATGTAACAACACCTTTTTCAATCAAATGACACACACACAAAAATTTAGGAAAAAAATCTAAAGCAAAGGTATGGTATTAACTGGCCAGCATAATAACTCTTCAAATAAAGGAATATTATATAAACAAGACTCCCTTTTGACATGGCAAGATAAGATAATATTTTAGACTCAAAACCATTTATGAAAGGATAAAATGAAACAACCACCTAAGTATAATGCCCTAGATCTTAAAACTGAGAAAGATGCATAATATTATTGAATTCCATCAATATAATTGTTCTTGAGAGGATTTTAATTGTTAATCCAAAAAGTAAAAGCACATGAAAAGTAGGGTATTTAGTCCCCCTCTTTTATCAAGAGTTTATACTATGACATGGAAATTTAGGCTGATCACCCTACATCAAAAATATGTTCACGATAAGTGGGGTTATTCTAAACTATCAATTTTTTATTCCTTTCTAGATGTTCCCAAGTTTGGATAACACTAGAGATGTAATCACATCATTTGGATCTATATCAAATAGATTTTTGTGAAAATGTCTTTTCCTTTTCACAACCACTACATCCATCACTTTCTTAGTGTAGTGTGATTTCTGAGTTGGTCATACATCCTGAAGGCAAAAATCACTAATGAAGGTAGTTTAATAGCTCAAACTACCATCCCAGTGATTCACTAGCTCAATTTATATACCCCACCATGGATCAGGGTTGAAATGATAATGGGAGATGATTTATTGGGTCAATGCTTAATTAATAACTCATGAAGAGGTGATGAAATCCTACTCACAATCCAAAATTCATGAAAAATAAAGAAAAGTGTAAAGACTTTATGGTTATTTTGGGGTCACCTAAACCATATATATTTAGGGAGGGCCTTAGTGACTTTATTTTCATGATTTTGGACTAAAGTGACCAAAGTAAATAATGATAACTTTTAGTCACCTAATTTCCTTAAAAGGGATGGGGAAGAACATACACACCTGATTCATTATGCTAAAAACAAACAACTTCCAACAAAAAACATAAAAAAACTCTGAGTATGAAACTAAATGTGAAAGTTCATTTTATTTCACCAAAATGAGATGTGTTGTGAATTTTGGGCCCTTTAGCATTTTTTTGTTGAAAAATTGAAATAAAATGAAAATAATTGAAACAAAACAAGGTTTAAAACACTAGCTTGAAATGTGAAATTTTTAAGATTAGAGGTGTTATAAATGTATCCATGTGGAATTTTATCTCTTACAAAACATGTTAGAGGGTCCTTCTATTTAGAAGAAATTCATGCATGAAAAAATTACTTCCCAAATTTTACTCTTAGGTTTTTGGTTTTTTACATAGTGAAAAACCACATGACAAAGATCAATATCATGACGCTCTCTATAAAAACATAATTGTTAGCATAATATAAAAACTTGTGTGAAAATAAAATATGATATTCAATATCACTACTCTAAGTGTAAAACCACTGAAATAAAATCAATATCACTATTATGAGAATATTAATACTAAAACTTAACACAAAATGGTCAACCTAAACACTATTAGTTTAAAGGAAATATCACTAAACTTCCAACAATATCACTAAACTTATTGCGATATCATGGCTTTCAAATTCATGATATTCCAATATTTATTATTTAGTGACAATATCATGACTATAAAATTCACTATATTGTTGATTACCCTACAGTCATAAAATAGTTATCATAAACCTTTGATAGTTATGCATAAAACTATAACAAATAAGACAAAACTATGACTGTGTGAGTAGTGATATTACACAATATCATTATTCTAGAGAGAAGAACCATGACTGCATAGAGAAACTTCATGACTTCTAGAAAAACATCTTCTAGCCTTCAATTTTCACCTATTTTGATTAAAAAGATAAAAATTTTACATGAAAATTGTTAGTAAAATAGTCTAAAAGGTCTTAGGAACAACTTTGTGGGGTGTTGTCCCATTAGACATGCCAACATGTGAACTAGGAATTTGTTAGTCTCATAAAATAAATGAAATGAATACACTAAGTTCCTAAAACCTCTAACCTAGACACTATGGAGAGCTTAGGTAGCAAAAACTAAGTGAAAGCACAACAAATACATTAAAAAATCAACTCTTTTACCTTCCTTGGGAGCTCCAAATGGCTATGTTGAATGGCTTGCTTGGATTGTGTATCAATAATTCTTCATCGATGGAGGTTTTTTAGCTCCTCTCCTTATCACCTTCGATTGTGATTTTTTGGCTTAATATTGGGCATGATAACACTACTTACATGATTCTTATGAAATAAATCCTGCATAATAACTCTACAATATCCAAGCTTATAAATGAAGGGGTATGGCTTTGTATATATAGCCTTAAGAATTAACTATCACCCAAGGTGAAATAAGCTTAATTTTAGGTTTGTAATGGGTTCAAACTAAACCTATGTGAGTTAAAACTAACTCTACTTGAGTTAATAGTTATCTTCTAATTATGATTTTAAATTACTAGGCATGGCTCTCAAATTAGATATTTTAGGATATTTTTAAAAAGCTTGACAACTCATAAAATCAAGATGAAAGGCTAGGATATTTTGAATTTTTGATTTTCCTTTTTTAGATATTAATTAATTTTAAATGGTTAATTTAACTAGGCATTTAATATTTTTTAAATTGTTAATTTATTTTGATTATCATTTTATCTCTTTCAATATTTGATATTTTTTCAAGTGCCCCACTTAATAGACTAATAGGTATAATTAATAGTTGTGATGTCGTAAGGTGGTTAGGGATGAATCCATGGGAGGTTATTATTGCATATGATAGAATACCCTAATTAGTGATGTCTCAACATGATTTCAAATTTTTATGAATGATGCACAAGAAAATTTGAGATGTTTAATGATTCATAAGCTTAATTTCTAATTGTTGGTAATAATCAATTTAAAATTTAGTCAAAATCTAGTTGTGTCTAGTTTTATGTCTCTACAAACTTTACTTCATCCTAATCCACATGTTGTGCCTACGAATTCACAATCCAATAACATAATTTTGAACATGTCTACCACATGTAACTTGTTCATCTTTTTCTGAATGGCCAAGTCAAACACAACATAACTAAAACCTAATTTATTCCCTTTTGAATTATGTGGTAATTTACTAATAAACTTTTATCAAATATAATCCACAGTTCTAAAGTCACCAAAAAAAATTTACTTAATTTTTTGAAGCGATTTTACCCTATTTCACCTCCCTGCTATGTCACCAAAAAGGGGTACAATGTAAAAAAATTAAATAATATAAATAAACACCCAACACTCTCCTAAGATTTAAAACATGTAAATGGTTTGCCTTACATAATTCAACATAATTTAGTTCATATTGAGTTTTAATGAAAACACGATAACTAGTACATAATTAACATATATTATATTAATGAAAAACATCAAGATAAGTAACAAACTAAAAACAAATACAAACATTCCTTACTATTTTTAAGGACAAATAATGAAAGCAACACTCAACATTTTAGTAGAATATTGATTACCATTCATTTCATCTAAGGAAATAAGATTATATTACATGTGTGTGGTTTTAATTTAGTTCTCTTTATCCTAAATGATGATATATACACCCTCCTTCCCTGTGATACTCTCCATTTTTACCACTTTGTGAGGGTAGGATAGTCCTTCAACCACCTCAATAAAACAAAAGGTAGTTATTCTGAGCTTATAACAAATAATCAAGTGCTCATAATATATAATTATCAATGAAATACTATAATGTAAATTATTTTGTAAATTAAATCATAATTAAATATGATCATTAAACATAATACATTTATAAACATATGCAAATGTCCTCCAACATAACTAATCACGAAAAAAAAATATGACTGCTAATTACTCAACATAAATATCTAAATATAATTTGAAAATTAGAAACTAGAAATCATTAGTTCCATATACCTTACTAATAATTAAATATTTTTTAAGGATTTGAACATGATGTGACATCCTTCCCCCCTAAAATAGATAATCATCCCAATGAATTTTATTTCAAACAATAGTTATGAAAATAATTAATAATGTTCAATAAAAAAAATCATTTAAATAAATGAATAAATAGCCTAAATAATTATTCATAATCTTCCCATTTATCACTCTCTTCAGAGTATCATTTGCATTGAACCTTGTATTTTGATACTTCCCTATTACTCATGCTAAGCTTATGAGTATCAATTATTATAAATAGTTATATTGTGACCAACCTTGGATATAGAACTTGTAATGCATTCTAGTCCAAAACATGTGAAGAATGAGCTATATAAAATCAAGTCTATATGATATGATATTAATCACTTATATAACCTCAAAGGGTCCCACATATAACAGTGGCATTTTTTTTGATTTCCCAAACTTTATATCACTCTTTTTGGGTTTAAATCATATAAAAAAATTATCTCCAACTGAGAATTGCCTTATTGTTCTTTTTCGACCACCATAAATTTTTTACCTATCATTGGCTCTATCCAATATTTGAATTATTAAATTTATTTTATTCCATTTCCACAATAATATTAGGTGTAAATACCACTCTAACTTATAATTTATCCTAACTAATTAGTTTTCTACACCTCCTATCATATAATGAATCAAAAAGAGTTATTTCCAGTGTTAATTGGCATGAGTTTTTATAATAAAACTCAAACAATGGTAGGTATTCATCTCATTTTTATTTTTTTCCCTTGCAATACATCCTCAAAATATCCTCTAAAACTTGATTCACCCTTTCTTTTTATCCATCTATTTTTAGATGGTAAGTTGTATTAAAGTTTAACTGTGTACCTAATGTTAAATAGATATTTTTCCAAAACCTCAAGGTCATTCTATGGTCCCTATATAGAATTATTTTTTGATAAACCCAATTAATTTGTATGCCTCATTTACAAACCTTTTGGTGAGTATTGGTGCATCATTTACCAAATTACCTATAATTAAGTGAGTTACTTTGGTAAGATAATCCACAACTACCAATATCATGTCATGATGGTTCGTAAACATAGGAAATCCTTTGACAAAGTCCATGCTAATAAATTTCCACTTTCATTTTGTAATGGAATATGGCCATAATATCCCAACATGATGCACATGTTTAGCCTTGACTAACTAAAATTCTAAGCATCTAGACATAATGTCTTTTACATTTTTTTTGATTCCCTTCCAAAAATACAATGGTCTTAGTTATAATAAGAGCTTAGTAACTCTAGAGTGTCTTGAATATTGAGAATTATTCAACTAATTTATAATAATACTTTTCAATTTTTCCCTAATGGACATGTAAATTCTACCATTATATCTCAAAATCCCATAATTCTCAAATAGAAATCCATGGTATCTATGATCTTGAGAATTCTTGGCTAATGTTTTTTTTTTTACATATTCATAGAATTCATCTCTACATGGGAATTTTACTACTTGATTTTATAAATTAATCCTTATAGTGGATAATGTTTCAATTTAATTTATATGACTAAGGGAATCTATAACTTTATCTTCTTTTCCTTTGATGTAGTTAATGTCAAAATCATAGTCTAAAAAAAATATAATCATCACCTTTGATGAGAATTAAGGTTAGGTTTGTTAAATATATACTTGAGTCCTAGATTATAAATTTTAAGCTCAAAAGTCTTTCCTATAAAATAATGCCTCCAAACCTATAAACTATGAACAATTGTAGCTAGTTCTATGTCATGTGGTGCATAATTTGCCTCATAAGGATTTAAATTCCTTGATTCATAAGATACCAATGAATCTTCCTAAATAATAAATCCTCCTAATCCATATCTCAAGTCATAAATTATAAATTAAAAATGACCATTTGGATCTAGAATCCATAATATTAATGTTGAAGTAAGTCTCATTTTTAAAACCTGAAAGGCTTCTTTGTAATTATTGGACCAAACAAAATGCTACTCTTTTCACCAAAGAGATGTTATTAGATTAGTTATCTTAGAAAATTTGGTGTAAACTTACTATATAACCCTAATAAACCCATGAAACTATGCACCTCATGCACATATTTGGGTGTTGGCTAGTCCATAATGGCTCTAATATTGATTAGATCCACTTAAATTCTTTCTATACAAATAATGTCCCAAGTATTATATTCTTATTTAAATAAGGCATACTTAGACAATTTACCATAAATTTTATGCTTACACAAATGTTGCAAGACCAAACTTAATTTCTCAACATGCTCTTATTTACTTTTGGAAAATATGAGACTATCATCGAGGATTACCAACATAAATTGATCAAGGTTAACTCTAAACACATTATTCATGAGGTTCATAATTATTGTAGGTGCATTTATTTGTTCAAAAGGAAGTAATGTAAACTCATAATTCCAATAACAAGTCTTAAAAACTATTTTAGGAATATATTCCTATCTAATTATTAAATAATGGTACCCAACACAAGGATCACTCTTGTAAATATTATTGCACCATGTATTTGATCAAAAATATCATCAATGTGGGGTAAAAGGTGCCTAATCTTGATTTTTTTCCTTGTTTAGCATTTTGTAATTTATGCAATCCTTATTTTTGACAAATAATATAGGCACACCCCATGGTGAAACACTTGGAAAATTTAATGCTTTTGTCAACATCTCTTATACTTAGGCCTTTAAGTCAACTAATTCAATTTTTGTCATTCTATATGGAGCCTTAGATTATGGTTCTAATTTAGAAGTTATATCAACAATGAAGTTAAATTATGTATTAAGAGGTAGACCCATTAATTTATCTATAAAGACATCTTAACATTCTTTCAAAATTGGATAATCTTATATTAAGGGTTCCTTGGTTTTGTTGATTTCATCAATCTTGAATAGAAACACTTGACATCCCTTTCATTGATCCCTTCTTAATTGAATGGTTAAAAGTTTACTTAATTTCAAATCTCTCTGATCTCTTTTAATTTGGGTTTTATTTCTAAAATCATCTAAATGCTCATCTTTCTTAATAAAATAATCAACTTTGGCTTTATGTTTAGAGAGCCTATTCACACCTATGATCACATCATATGATCTTAGTGGTACTACATAAATATCAAAAATCATAGTGAATTATGACAACTTTATCATATATTCAATAAAACATATATCAAACTTGACCTTCGACAAATTTCCATACTAAACTAACCAAGCATTTTCCATAAAACTAGATTTTCTAAATAATTTACCTAACATTCTAGGAGAGATAAAACATTCAGTGGCTTTCATATCTATCAAAATAGAAATAGTTTGCCTAAAAAAATTACATAATAATTCAATAGGATAGGCTTGAAATTATGATTTATATTTGTCCATTTCTATGTGAATATTATTGAAAGGTTCCCTAATGTGATATAGAGGTGGATGAATTCTTATTTCTATCATCATCCACAAGGACAATCCCTAGCATGATGGTTTCCTCCACATGTAAAGCATTTGACATGTTATCCCTTCTTCTTATCTTTATTAATTCATTTGAATCCTTATATAAAACCACTTATAGGTTTCTTATTCATTGAATCATTACTAAATCTTGAATTATGGATATTAAATTAGTTCATAAAATTCTCATTCTATTTCATGTTATTTTTCTTCAAGGTTGTCCTCGAGCTTCCAAACATCTTTTTGAATTTTTATCTAACCTCAACAGACTATTTAAATTTTTTTTCTTGATTAAATAAATTTTAAAATACTTTATCCATAATTTATGGTCCATGCACATCCACTTCACATTTTATTTGGGGTTTTAAGCCCATGATGAACTCCTTGATCTAAAATTGCTCATCTTTTTGATAATCCAATACATACTTCAAGAGCATTGTGAGTTGATCCTAGTATTCATTTATTGACAAATCCCCTTATTTTAGATTCTATAAATCTATTAATTTCTTATAAAAATACAACCATGGTATTCATCATGATCTAAAAAGGGTCACAAACTACTCCCAAGTAGTGGTAGTGGAGTCAAGGCTCTCAAGCTTCGTATTAGCCAAAAAAGTTATTGCTTTAGTAGCTATTTGGTAAGCTCCCCAAACAGCCTTATTCACCTTATAATAATTTTGTATCTCAAAAGAGTTTCTATTTTGTAAGCCAAGATTAAACTCCATCACCTAATACCATTTCATCAAATTTTTAGTGGAATCACTTTCTTCATATATTACACAAGTTGTATAGTTACTTGAACTCTTAATACTTATTATTCATCATCATGCTGATGATTTTGAGGATCTTCCTAATCACTTAGTTTTTATTTTTTAACTTATTTTTCATTTCCCTCCTTTGGTACATGAAATTCTCACTCTAGAGATGTTACCTTGTCTCTAATGTCATTCATGATAGTGAGTATTTGATCAAGTTTTGTAGCTTGTATGATTACTAGATAATTAGAATTATCTTGAGAGTTTGAATTTGAAGTCCCTTCACCACTCTATTTACCTTGTGACATTCACCTCACTAAAATTAGGATAATTAATGTTATGTTAGTAGACTCATTAGGTTTAAGTGTTAAACCTTCACTCTAATATCATAATGTTATAACCCCACTGGTATATATAAAAGTTAAAATATTTTTAAACATACACATAGATTACTTATAGCATCATCTACAAATATCTATATAATTTAATGTTTGACTAATAAATGTATCTAGGGTATTAAATTCATAAATTTATTAAAAACACTAGTTAAAAATATGACCCATTTGGTTTTCAAACAATCTCTAGCATAATAATAGTTGAATAATTTCCATAAATGAATATTATAAAGAGACAAGTACATAATAACACTATAATAATCAATAAATATATTTGTAAATAATCATACAACCACTTTTGTTACAATATTCATATTTATTACAAATCTCACAAACTCTTCTCTACTGAATAGTCATCAATAATAATGCACTTCATATTACATTTTAGTACAAGATGAAATATACAAGATAACATGTACATAAATAAAAATAAGCCTCATAAACAACAATATGATCCATAAAAATAAATATTACTATGATTCTAAAATGGTTGAATAACTACAGAGAGGGAGAGCATCATCAAGGTGATTTTCCTTCAATCACAGACCATCAGTCTCCTGCACACCTCCATTATAGTAGAAACCCTTCCCTTCATAGAGGGGAAAATAAAAATAATGTGGATATCAATAAATAAACTAGAACCCATGTGTGTAAAATAATTAATGCATGTATCAATCACATAAACCATGCAAAATAACCCTCTATCTAATATGACATTAGTATACACATGTAAACTAAAAGACATAGTGGAATGATAATGTCTCAGCTATAACATTATTTTGGCTAAAGTTTTCATCATATAAATCAAATATCAAATGGATCTAAGGTAATTCTTCTCTTACAAATTTTTTTCTAATAAATCATAATCCATTTGATGATATCAAGGAGTAGATATATGACTTGAAAGTTAACTCCCTCACAAATCTATCATATATTATCATATAAAACATGCCTAGTAATTTTTGTAGACATCCAATTCCTAACACCATTTGTGTTGAAATTTTTAATCTTACATGAATTTCACTCAAAATCACATTTTAGGTAAAAATCCATAAAACACACTAAATGGTTTGAGCTTGTAGTTTACAAGTGCAGGTTTAGGCTAATGTATCCCTAAATGGGACAATACATTTTATGTGATACCTAAATTTGATTAATTCATTTCAAGTCAAAATGATGATTTTACCTTTTTGTGCTCTAGATCATTCTTTTCTTTTAATTCATCATTACATGTCACATATATCTATTATTTTGTGTCAACAACATCTTGAATGGGAACATGGTCTGTATGCATATAACATCACTTTCCAATTCTTCTCCAGTCAAATTATAACCCAATAATTTGACTTTTTGACCATTTTGATTAATTAAGGGTCAATTTCCAAATAATTTAACAAATATTAATTAATTTTGTTTAAGGATAATTAATTCAAATCAAATCCTAATTTAATTCATCCATGAATAATTAAATCAATTATCAAAAAAGAAAAAGAAAATATCAAGAGCATCTTAAAAGCTAATCATTACCTTTATGAGTTGTCACTTTTGGAAAATATGTAAAATTCTATCTTAAGAATATGCCAAACTCAACCAAAGTTAATAAACTCAACCATGGTTGTGAGTTGTCACTTTTGTAAAATATCTAAAGAATATCCTAGGGATATGACAAACTCAATCAAAGTTAATAAACTCAACCAAGGTTCCAAATTAACCCATAAATATTAGATTAATATATAGACACACATCTCAATCCTAAGATGAATAGTCATGGTTGATCTTATACAATTTACAAAATATATAAATAAAAGTCTTCATACTACCATTTTTAATCTCCCATTTTATAATGTTATAATTCTAAAATCTCTCCACAACTCATTTGTGTTTTGATTATTGCATTATTTATATTTGGATTAGCTTCATTGATATGCATATTAGATAGTTTCAATATCTTGAGCCTATGTTTTTTGGAGTGTTCTTGAGACATTGGAGGAGTTTTCCACCATTTTTTGATGAAGATAAGGATGCTTGATCAAGGGGAGAACATATTTTTGAGCCATTTTTGAGAAATGGATTCACTTGGGAAGGCAATGGTTTACTTTAATTGATTTGTATCTTATTGTTGTTAGCAAAACCTAAATGAATAGATTGTATTGATTTAATTATCTCTTTAGGAATTTATCTTTGATTTCTTGGACTAACGATTTAATAATAATTTCTTGTAATTCTCTCTACATTTTGGCATGCCCAATGGAACTCGATTGCACACTCTACATCTTTGAACAAAAATAGTTTTTTAAATAGCTTAAATTTTTAGTCTAATTACTTCTTTTTTGAATTCTTAATAGGATGTTTTTATTTGTTTAATCTTAATTCTCTCAAAAATTTATTAAAATCTAATTTGTAGTTTAAAAGTTATGACTCTTTTAGTGACTTTTAATTTTTATTTATTAATTTTATATAAAAAAATGGTTAGTTCAAAGATAATAATTTTTTTGTTATTAACTATTTTGACCTAAATGTTTTTTCCAAAGTGAACCCTAGACCTATAAATAACCTTCAAAAATTTATTTAACAAATGGATATATATTCTAACAGTTATGGCTAAATTACAAACTGTAGGTTTTTATGATTTGTATGTTTAGTTTTCTTGTTTTTAACCTTCTAGTATGTTGTTTGCATGTTTCATAGGTTTATTTTATGTTTTTTAGATTTATTAAATTTTTTATTGATATTTTTTCTAACCTTTTCCTAACCTAACATGTTTGGTTTTTGGGGGTTTTACCTTTGGGTTGACATATTTTACACTTTAAAGTTGCTTGTCTCATTTGATAAATAAGCTTCAAGGCTAAACAAAGTTCCGACCTTTTCTTTGGAAGACCTATTTGAAGAAAACCATTTAAATCTAAATTGGTCTTTTCAAAATTCATTTAGATTTCTAGAATTAACTAGAAATCCTTCACTTTTGTGTTTAAATAAACTTTTTATGGTGTTTTATTAGGTAAGTTTTTATAGTTTCTTTCAAAAATCACAAATTAAGGCCAAGGGCCAAAAATAACATCACCAAATCTTTGTTTTCGTGCTTAAAATTGAATGCATATGTTAAGTTTTTATGAAATAGGTGATTAGTTAATTGATTTGAAAAAAATAGGGATGTTTCATGTATGCTCTTCCATCTGTCCCCTTGAGGGAATTTTTAGTATCAAAAGAGTCATCCTTATTGTAAGCATGCCTACTCCAAAGCATAAAAAGAATGTCATTTAAAGCACTCCCCTAGAACTCACAATAGTATTGAGTGATCTTGAGATTACCCTAAAGTATTTCTATTATGTCTTTTATTTTATTCAAACTTGGCTTATGAGGGGGATTTCATCACCTCCCATGAATTCTATAGGGTTAAAGCACTAGGATGTATCTACACTTTGGACATCATGCTACATTGAGAAAGTGATGGGTCTAGTGGTTGTAAAAAAGGAAAGACCTTTTTGTAACAAGCCACGTACTAAAAACACCCAATTAAAGTGTACTTTTTCATCATTTGGCATGAAATTTATTGTGCAAATTATCCATCTAGAAACATTTGAAAAATTGCTAGTTTAATTAAACCCACTTTGCCATACCTTATTAGTTTAGACTTAAGATGATTTTTTCTTGTCATTAGCTTACTGGGTCTTGATTTGTGTCTAAAAATTCTTGTTAACTAAAATTAACTTAACCAAAACACATTTTCCTCAAAATTCTTGAGCAAAGGAGGCATTACGATGTCCAATTGGAAAATTTATCTTTTCCTTATTCAAATTATTATCAAAACTTTATGTCATGTCACCCACTTTGGCATAGTTATGTTTCCCAATTGAGTATATATCATTTACCCAAATTTTTTAAGTCCCTACTTTATAATTCAAATTCAAAATTGTATATTTCTAATTTTTAAGGGTTGGTGTGTTAAATTGGGTTCACCATTTGTAGACTAAACTTATTCTAACTTGGGTTCAATTTTCTATTTAGATTGAAGGTTGTTTATTGGACACAAAATCATATTATCATCTTGGTGGAATCAAGACATCTTACATATCACTTATGCTTTGCATCCTAGAACATTTTTTATCCTACTAAAACCATGTGGTGATGTTGTGTTACCTAATTAGTCCTAGATTTGTACTTAATGATTCATGTATATTTTTACATCTTGAGTTGCTTAGTTTTTATTGTCTTCTTCATAATATGGAGAGATTTATTCTAATTTTCTAGGATCAACTCCTCATAGTTAAAACTATATTTTATAATATAGGTGTATCACAAAAATTTAGGCTTTGATGTACTAGTTTTCACCTTGGATCTTTGAGTTACCTTACCCTCTTCCAATATATATGATTTCAACTTTACCAAAGGTTGAGTAAATTAATGAACCAAATATTATAATTGTGTGTGGTTTCAAGCCATAGTATATTTGGTACCTTAGTCATTTATTTAAAGATAATGAAGCATATATTATTTAAACATTTTCAAAACATTAATCCAAATCTAGTCAAACATAGAGAATAACTCTTTTTTAGATATGACTCAAAGGTTCACTCATATTAGGGCCTCTTATGGCCTTAGCTATGAGGATGAACAATTTTATGATGGTCAAGATAACCCCATTATTTTTTATGACATCCCCATAATAATAAGATCTAAATATGATTACAATGGAAATCAACCCCAAGAATATAAAGACAAAACACTTCTTAGGTTAATAAAATCAAGTGCTAGACTACCTTTCAACTTTCTTATAGAAAAATTGCATACCTTAGTTAGATAAGGATAAAAATGATAGCAAGATCAAATTTTGCACAAATAGACATGCCTTCTTCTCATAACAAGGGAAAAGAAATAAAAATAAAGTCAAAACCTACAAATCTATATCTTATATTTAAGATCAAGATAATAAGTCAATGATATGTAGATCAACTTGTCATAGACTTAACTGACTCATTAATTTCCACTTCAATTCATAATAATTATTTGAAAGAACATGGAAATTTGGTTGAAAGTATGTGTTTACAATTTTTGACCCTATAGGTAAAAATTGTAACCTCTATCATTTAGAACTTTGCTTAAACATGCCTTTTGAAGAATGGGAAGAGGACCAAGTTGAGGGGATACTTTAAAAAGGCTTAAGACAAAATTATTTTGGACTATTATTTAAAGGAAATACAAAAGGAATGGTCCATTACAAAAATCTCAAAGGGTAATTTCCATTTAGGGAAGTTTTTAAGCATGAATTATAAAAGGGATATTTCTTTTAGACTTTTTGTCTAAGAAAATTAACCACAAGAGAGATGTCCAAATGAAGGGTCTTTTGGAAAAGTTTGAATGGCAGTTTTAGGATGTGAAAGGACATTAAAAATAATATTAAAGGGTATGTGATCTTCAAGAAGGTTCACTAAAAAAATATTGAAAGGTATGTGCCCTTTGAGAAAGTCACTACAAGGAAGATAAAGGCCATGGTAAGAAGTTTGAAGTAATTCCTTCAGATAAATTGTCTGAAGGATTTCCTTTAAAAAAGGATAGTTCTAAAAAGGTTGAAAGGTAGAGAAAAAAAAGGTTGAATGGATCATCCCTTTAGAAAAGGAATTTATAGAAGGCCTGAAAGGCTTGTCAAAAAGGAAAAGGACTTAACAAAATTTTGAAGGAATTCCTTTAAACAAATTGTTCAAAATAATTCCTTTAGAAGAAAGCTTGCAAGAAAGAAAGGTTCAAATCCATTGTAAATTTTGTCTAAAGGAAATCAAATGGTCCATTCAAGAATCCAAAAGGATATGTGCACTTTGGTAAGGTACATTACAAAATCCTAAATGGTATTTACCCTTAAATAAAGCTTAAAGACATGGTTTGAAGGTTCATTGCAAGAATCTCGAACGGTATGTGCCTTTTGGGAAAGTTTGAAACAAAAAAGTTGAAGGGTTACTTTCCCTTTGGAAGAAACCATTTACAAAAATCCCAAAGGGCACTTCATAGAATAGAGGAAATTACAATAATTCCAAAAGGGACATTTCCTTCAATATTTTTATCTAAAGGAATTATCTGAGAGTAGGAATGACACTTGTCTAAAGCCTGAGAAAATTCTTGTGGATAAATTGTCCATGGGAAAAAAGAGAAATATGTGAAAAAGAAGCCTGAAGGAATTCCTTTGGAAAAATTATCTGAAGGAATTCCTTTGGATTTTGTAAACAAGGATAAGACATTTACAAAGGGGTAGAAGAAAGGTCATGGATAAAAGTTTGAAAGAATTGCTTCAGATAAATTATCTAAAAGAATTCCTTTGGGAGAATTAGATAAGGAGATAAGCTAAAGGAAAGGAAGAAATAAAATCTAAAAGGAACCTAAGATAAATAGATAGAGAAAAAGTTTGCAAGAATAAATAGAGAAAATAAACCAAAAACTAAATGTTGAGGGGTATATGCAGGAACATGAAAAAACCAATAAAAATATCATTTTTTATATTTATAGGAAGATCTACAGTCTGAGAATCCAACAAAAGGAATTCCAAATAATAAATGAAATAATCAAATCATTCCAAGACATGCATGACTCTTTAGTTCTTGAATAGAGACTCAAATACATGAAAGGCTCAAGGAACTTAATGGTGAAAGGATATTTTTAGTTAGTCAAAGCTTCATTCTAACATTTTTCAAGATCATGCTTCTCCTTGGTTTTCATGCAATCCAAATCTTTTAACATTCTAGCAGTTCAAATGGAATTCTAAGTTTAGCATTAACATTGATTTCATTCAAAGGAGATTGTTCTCTTGTTTCAAGTAGTTCAAGTAGAGTTCTTTAATTGGATATTGGTGTAGCTTTCCATGTATGGAATAAATTAATCCAAAATAGGTCCACAGTCCATTTTCAACACCAAAGAGTTTTCATGTAAGACAAAAGACAAGAAAATAAAAATTTAGAAGGATTTGTTATCTTCACATAATAGAAATAAGACTTTGTTAATGTGAGATTTGACTTCCTCTCTATTATTAGTGCCAACCTCTTGGTTTTAATATTATTCTCTATATAAGTTGGACTTTTAGCCTTGAATTATATCCCTCTTTTGGAAAGACAATTTTTTTTGAAAGATTAAGTTGTAACCTTTTTTTAGATTAATAAAAGGACTATTGCTTTTAGATTCCAACTACTGGTATAGTGTATTTAAGTCATTGATTTGCATAAGTGAAAGGGTTTTATTCCTCATCAAGTCTTAATTCTTGCCTAATTACTAGCTAGTCAGATTATATAGGTCATGTTCCATGTTTAATGTATTTTGGCTAAGTTTAAAGTGGATACAAGTGGCTGGTTAGTGCCTTGAATCAGGGCTATTCCATCATTTCCCTCAATCTTTGATTATAATATAGAACCTTTTCATGAAATAATTATGCATATTGGTCAATTAGAGTTGAAGGTTCAACCTTTATCTTGTCTAAATAAGTGTTTTTAGGAGCTCTAATTGAGTGGATCAACCAATCATTCAGGTGTATCACCTCATTAGATGGGATTTTCTTTCAAGTTTCTCACTCTTTTCCCAAATAGTTTGTAACATAAAGCAAGGATCCTAATTGATACACTAAAGGGAGCTAGCCCTTATAGTCTAGAGATTCAATCCATTGATTAGGTCACCCATAGCTGAGGATTATTTTCATGTTTGAATAGATTGTGAAGACCTAAAACTACCTTCATAGGGGTGTAAGTCTTATTGACAATAATTTTTGGCATGCTTGATTAGACCACAAAGAAATTATTTGCATATCTGAAGAAATTTTGTAGTAAAAGAAGATATCATCTAGTTGTAGAGTTCATAACATCATTCAGACAACTCTTCCATGCCAAAATCTACCATAAGGTTAGTAAAAAAAGGTATTCCTTTTGAGTTTATAACTTATAAGAGATCAATATTTAGGAGGGAAAAACCATATCCTCAAAAATAGTATTTACCTCCTAGTCATCCTATTGTTCTAAGCACTACAATCCCCACTATCCAAATGGCCCTTAAAAATCAAGTGTTTGTTCCATTCAATAGAGGTAGCCAACTAAATTTAGCCAAATTTGATGACATTCTAGTGTCTACCCTCAAGATTATCCCATTCTTCTCAGGATAAAATTAAACAACCCCTATTACATATATTTGAGATGTTGTTAATGTCTATTCAATCCATAATGTGGTTGAGGATAATGTTGATATTCAATTTTTGGCTACCTATTTCAAAGGAAAATCATTGTAGTGGTATACAATTCTACTACTTAATTCCATCTCTACCTAGGATGAATTAGGTGTAGCCTTGGTTAAGCAATTTGAAGATAAATCTGATCACGTATCTTTGATTGAGAAATTGACCACCATAACGAGGGCTCTTTATGAGTTCATGTTTGATTCCAACCTCAGATTGTAGAAAAAATGGATCAAAATACCTATGTTGGAAAGGCCATCCTCTGAATATGCATTTATATACTATTTAAAATCCCTTAATTTTGACATTAGTGTGACGATATAGTCAATGGGTTGTACTACCTTTCTAGGTGCTTATATATTGTAATAAGGGAAAAAAATAGTTTGATAAAATCTGGTAAGCTTTCTCTAAGACCTCTAATGCCTATATTTATATAATTAAGTTCTATACTATCCTCCCAAATTCCTCAGGTTCCCTCCTTAGCTCCTATTTCACCACCTCAAGTTTAAATTACAACACCTACTAGTCAGGCTAGTGAGATAGGAGAGTTGAAAAGTTTGCTTCAATATTTTTGGAATGAAATACTCCAACTCAAGGAAATTTTTTTAGTATAATGGGCCTTATAAATATAAAATTTATAACACCTATCATCCCTTCAAAGATCAAAGGCCTCCTTATCAACGTTTTAGAGAGAATAAACCACCATATCAAGCACAAGGAGCTATAACTCTAGCTAAGACTTATGATACCCTTTATTCTAATATTAATTTCAATTCAAAGGATATTTTTCCCACCCCACCTCAAAAAAAAATGATGCAATGTTTAGGTTGGTAGCTATCAAATCTCAATGATGCTAAAAACTAAGCCTTGGTATCATAAAACATCACTATGCCATAAATGGCACAAGAAGAGTTTCTTTTTCAAGGAGATCAGTACCAAAATACAAGTTTGGCATCATAAAGAGAGACTCATCAAGTTCAAGGGTAGCTTTATGCCATTAATGTAAATTTCTAAGTAGATAATCATGTTACTTTTACTCAAGGTGTTGAAACTAACAAATTAAGTGGTCAAGTTGCAATTATAACTAGAGATAAAAGAAGAGCCATTGAAGAGGATCAATATGTGACCAATGCTTGAAGTACTCATACAATTTTTTATAAGATTAAAAAATAGCAACTTGTTGTCCATACAACATATAAAAATTAGAATATAGAGGTTAGTAAGGTGCATCAACTACCTCTAGTTCATGAACAACCAGTGCTTCAAAAAGTATAACTAAAGGCTAGTGTACATCATTTCAGTATAGTAGATCATATGAAGAATTATAAAATTATAATTATCATGTGGGATTATATTTCCATTACAATTCAAAATGATAAGCTCATCCAAGAGCTTTTAGTTATTTAATTGTCTCTAAAACTAGTTGAGAAAGAAGGGGTTATCTTGGCTAATTTGGATCAGCCAACTAAGCAACATGTACAACAAGAAAATAAGATGTAAAAGGTGTAAAAATTAAGCTAAAATCAAAGAAAACTCATCCTTTTTACCTTTACTTGATATTAGGTGATTCTTTAGTTCATAATTATATGGTGGATAGTGGAGCTAGTAGTACAGTTATGCCTAAACAGATTGTAGACAAGCTTAGACTTGTGTATGAGCCAAATACTAAAGGGGTATTTAAATTTAATGGGTCACAAAAAAATATAGTAGGCATCATCAAGGATCTAAAATTGACATTACACATATGTCCCAATGTTACTATTTAGTAAGATGTTGTTGTGGTAGACTTGCCTCCCTACTTTACTATGTGCCTTTCAAGGGATTTCACCTCAAATATTGGTGGATATTTATCATCTGATTGGACTTATTTTATATTCATAACTAGGTATGGTACCAAGGCAATAATTCATTATGATCCTATTTCACATTTTTCATATCAAGCCATATATGCCAAGTGTTGTGAATATTAATTGTATTATCTCAGATGATGTGTTATAAATTAGTGATGTAGAAAAAGAATCACCTTTGGATAGATTTATAGATTTTTTTTTGATGAGTGGGCTTATAACTTGTAAAACCATGATCCTTATATTTTTATTGAAGAATAAGGTCTTGGTGTGTATTGCCTTCATGATAATGTTGCACCAATTTTAGCCATGGTCAAAGAAGATGAGTCTAATGAAGGTTTGTGGCAATTGTACTCTGATGGATCAAGGAATAAGCATGGAAATAGATCTATAATGATGTTAGTTTCTCCAAAAAAATAAATTTATATCTCTTATATTAAATTTTATTTTGGTTGTTCAAACAATGTTACTAAATATGAAACACTAGTTCATGGTTTGCAGTGAGCTAGGAAGATGAAAGTCTATTCCTTGAAATTTTATGGAGATAGTGAGATTTTAGTCCACCAATTAAGAGGGTTGAATGTATGAATTTTTTATCTTATATATTACAAGCATATAATTTGGGATTTAGTTGAATATTTTTAGGATTTTAACATTCAAGCAATACTGAGAGATAAGAATAAACATGCTGATAGGTTGGTTATTATTGGGGCACAATTTAGTATCCCAATTGATGTAAAAAATTTAAAAATTTAGTCACATATAAATGTGGTTGTAAGACCTTCTATTCTAGATAATCATGATAATTGGTAGTTTTTTGAAGATGATAATCAAATCATGAGATTCTTGCAAAAAGAGGCTAAGTTTTCTTCAAGAAATTAATCAAAGCACTTACAACAGTATGGTGATCATATTTTGAAACTAAAAATGAATAATTTTCCCAAAGTATTGGTCACACTTGAGAACATTTTTATTGGTGATGATGAGCTAAGGAAAGAGAATTCATCCTTGTCAACAAATGAAGAGCACTATGCCAATGTAGACAAAGTAGCTAGTAAGATTCTGAAGTTGGGTAAGGTATGAACTCCTTCATAAAATAAATATTTCATTGAGTTATTCATAAGTTTTACTAATATATTTTAATGGTAGTATAGTGATCTCAAAGCTTTTGATCCAATTTTGACTCAACACACCATTGAGTTAGAAGAGGAAACTAAACCAGTGAGATAAAGACAAAGGCCCATAAATCCAAAGCTTGAGCTTTTGATGAGAGATGAGATTTACAAGCTCATAGAATAAACTATTATATTTTTAATCAATTACTCAACTAGGGTGACAAATCTTGTTCTGGTATGTAATAAAAATTGTGAGATTCATTTGTGTGTTGACTTCCATGATTTAAACAGGTCTTCACTTAAAGATCACTATCTATTGCCATCAATGGAACAAATTTTATAGCTTGTTTCAAGTTCAAAGAGGTTTTGTTTATTGTGTGGATATATTGGCTACAATTATATTTTGTTCAAAGAAGAATACCAAATTAAGATATCCTTCACAACTAAGTGGGGGGCATTTGCATACAGAAAGATGCCATTTAATTTGTCTAATGATGGAGAAACATTTTAGAGATCCATGGATATGGAATTCTAAGGCCTTATTAATAGTTTTGTACTTATTTATTTGGATTATATAATAATGTTTTCAAAGAATGCAAAAGATCACATGGTTCATCTCAAGCAAGTGTTTGAAAGGCGTAGGCAATTTAGGATATCTCTAAATCCCAAAAAGTTTGTATTTTTAGTTCATGAAGGTAAACTTCTTAGAAATGTGGTTAAAAATCATGGTTTAATAATATATTATGAAAGGATTCGATCCATCCTTTCACTCTCCTTGCCCAAGCACAAAAAGGCATTACAAATTTTCTTTGGGAAAATCAATTTCATAAGGAGATATATTTTAGATTTTGCCATTTTAGCTAAGCCACTTACTGCCATGCTAAAGAAAATCATAAATTTAGTTGGTATAAAGAAGGAATAAAATGTTTTTAGGATATTAATAAGGCAATATATAGTGCTCTTATGCTTATAAATTTATATTTCATGAAATATTTCATTTTGTACACTTATGTTAACATGGATACCATTTCAAGCATTCTTATGCAGTAGAACGATGAGTCCTTGGATAAACCAGTAGGTTTCTCTATCCAAGGCTTGGAATAGTATGAAATAAGGTATTATTTTGTTAAAAAGCATGTACTTTTAGTCATATGTTTTCTTAATAAACTTAGATACTTGTTTTCTAACAATAAGATACACCTAATGGTTACCCGTTTGAGCATCAAAGAGTTTATTTTGAATAAGGATATAAATGAGAAGAGAAATAGTTAGATAACAAAGGTAATGTAATATTATGTGGAAATTAAGGTCACAAAGTTGGTTATAGGAAAAGGATTGTGTGAAAATCTAGTATAATACTTGCGAGAGGCTAATGAGTTTGTTTTAGTGTCAAATGATGAAGAGGTTGCAGCTGGTCATACCTCACCTTCGAGCTAGTTTCATGACTTGGTAAGCTATCTCCAAGATTATATTTATCCATATAATCTTATTGATTCAATAAAAATATATTTTCTATTGCAATCAATTCCATTTTTTCATATTGATCATGTTTTTTTCAAGAAAGATATCAATGGCATGTTGTTAAGATGTGTAGAACCAAACCAAAATTAGAGATCGATTGAAGAATTAAATTTTGACATGGTGGAGGAATTTTTTTTTCAAGAACTAAAACACTTAAGATCATAATATGTGGATATTATTGGCCTAGTATATATGGTGATTGCCATGTATGGGTTAGAAAGTGCAAACAGTGTGCTATGTTTATAGGAAAAGTCAAGCTTACAGCCTTACCTCTTCAACCAATTGTGATGGATTAGCCATTTTACCAATGGGGATTATAATTTATTGGTCTCATAAATCCTCCTTAAAGTTTAGGGCATAAATGGATTCTCACTACTATAGATTACTTCACACATTGAACAAAAGTAGTGTCATTTAAAGAAGCAAACAAAACTAATGTTCTTGATTTCTATGAAGGTTTTCTTACTATGTTTGGAGTTGCTTCAAATTTTATTTTTGATAATTCAATGGATTTTATGTGATCTAAGATTAGGAAATGGGATATCTAACATGGAGTTTATCTCAACACTTCATCAAACTATTATCCATAAGGTAAAGGCCTTGTTGAATATATGAATAAGAACCTATTGAGGATCATTAGGAGGAATATTGAAGATAATTAGAGGTCATGGAATCTCAAGTTGAATTCATCTCTATGGGCTGATAAGATTACCTACAAAATATTAATAACCAACTCTCCATATAAGATGGTATATGGTAAGGAAGCAAGGTTACTCATTTCTCTTCAATTTCCCACTTTAGAACTAATGCATCAGCTTGAGTTATTAGAGAATGAGCCTATGGATATGAGGTATGTTGAGCTTATGGAGTTATAAGAGAATATAAATTAGTCCATGCTAGCCATGGAAATTCATCAAGCATAGGTAAAGATAACTTTTGACAAAGGAGCTTCTTCACAAAGTTTCAAAGAAGGAGATTTGGTCCTCAAGTAGGATGAGGATAGAGTTAAACCAAGAAGGCACACCAATTTTGATTCTCTTTGGAGTGACCCATACACAATTTCTAGCTAAAAATCCCAAAATGTTTTCCAACATGTAAAGTTGGATGGTCAGGAGTTTCTAATCCATGTCAATGAGATACATCTAAAACATTTTTATTAATGATAAAAGTTCCTTGTATATAGTTAGTTGTTTTGATTTCTTCCAAGTGTTATTCATGTACAATAATTTCATTCTATTTTGTTTCAAATAAGTGCTTATGTGCATGTTTGCTTCTTAGTTAGTTTTCCTATTTTATTTTGTCCCTTCTTATTTTGAAGGATGAGGGTTGCTTCTTGTCTAGTCAAAGGAGATTTGTAGTCATGGACCAAGTTTACCATTATTTTGTGAGTTCAATATCATGTTTATGGTTTGATTTCTCAAGCCTAACAATCATGTTTCCCATTTGAATGACAAAAAATGTTGATAATTTTTTACCCTATAAATTAAAATTGCAACCTCTCAAAACATTACTTAAACATGCCTTTCAAAGAAGGGGAAGAGGACCAAGCTGAGGGGATAATTTAAAAAGGCTTAAGAAAAAATTCCTTTCAAATTTTTTCTAAAGGAAATACAAAAGGAATGGTCCATTACAAAAATCTTAAAGGGTAGTTGTCCTTTAGGGAAGTTCTAAGGTAGGAAGTCTAAAAGGGACATTTCCTTCAAACTTTTTGTCTGAATAAATTGTCCATGAGAGAGATGTCTAAATAAAGGGTCTTTTGGAAAAGCCCAAAGTTCAATTTCAAGAGGTGAAATAACATTGGCAAGAATATTGAAGGGTATGTTCCCTTCAAGAAGGTTCACTGTAAAAATATTGAAGGGTATGTACCCTTCAAAAAAGTCACTACAAGGAAGATAAAGGTCATGGCAAGAAGTTCAAAGGAATTCCTTCAAACAAATTATTTGAAGGAATTCCTTCATATAAATTATTTAAATGAATTCCTTTAGTAAAGGATAGTTCCAAAAATGATGAAAGAAACATAAATAAAAAAATGTTGAAAGGCTCTTCCCTTCAAAAAAGGACTCTATAGAAGGTTGAAGGGCTTGTCAGAAAGGAAAAGGACTTTACAAAAGTCCAAAGAAATTATTTTAGACAATTTTTTTGAAAGAAATCCTTTATAAGAAAGCTTGCAGGAAATAAAGGTTCAAATCTTTCAGACATTTTGTCTAAAGGAAAGGAAATGGTCCATTCAAAAATCCCAAAGGGTATGTGCCTTTTGAAAAGGTACATTACAAAAATCCTGAAGCGTGTGTACCCTTCAAGAAATCTCAAATGGCATAGTTTGAAGTTTCATTGAAATAATCCTAAAGAGTATGTGCCCTTCAAGAATGTTCAAAACAAAAAAGCTAAACGGTTACTTTCCCTTTGGAAGAGACCCTTTACAACAAGCTCAAAGGGCACTTCGTGGAATAGAGGCAATTAAAAGAATTTCAAAAGAGAAATTTCCTTCAAACTTTTTGTTTGAAGGAATTTTCCAAGAGTAGGAATGACACTTGTCTAAATCTTGAGAGAATTCCTGTGGACAAATTATCCATGAGAAAAAAAGATAAATACGTGAACAAGATTCCCAAAGGAATTCCTTCAAAAGTTTTAAACAAGTGTAAGATGTTTTTAAAGGGGTAAAAGAAAGGTCATGGACAAAAACTTGAAGTAATTACTTTAAACAATTTTTTTTAAATAATTCCTTCAAGAGACTTGGACAAGGAGATAAGCCAAAGGAAAGGAAGAAAGAAAAATCAAGAGGAACCCAAGACAAATAGATAGAGGAAAAGTTCATAGAAATTAACAAAAAAAATGAATGCTGAAGGGTACATGAAATAACATTTAAAAACAAATAAATATATCATTTTTTCATCTATAAGAAGGTCTATAGTCTGAGACTACAACAAAAATAACACCAAATAATAAATGAGATAATCAAATTGGTCCAAGACATGCATGACTCTTTCAGTTCAAGAACAGAGACTCAAATGCATGAAAGGCTTGAATAGATTAATGGTAAAAGGATATTTTTAGTTGTTAAAATATTTATTTGACTATATGTTGAGATCATTCTTCTCCTTAGTTTTCATGTAATCCAAAGATGTCAATGTTCCAATAGTTCAAACAAAATTCAAAGTTTAGCATTAGTGTTGATTTCATGCAAAGGAGATTATTCTCTTATTTCAAGTAGTTTAAGTGGAGTTTTTTATTTTTATATTGGCATATCTTTCCATGTATGGAATAGATTAGTATAAAATAGGCCCATCATCCATTTTCAATGCCAAGGATTTTTCATGCAAGACAAAAGACAAGAAAAGACAAATTTAGAAGTTTTTGTTATCCTGGCATAATGAAAATTAGACTTGGTTAATGTGAGAGTTGTCTTCCTCTTTATTTTTAGTGCCAACCTATTTCTTGTACTATTATTTTATATATAAGTTGGATTTTTAGCCTTGAATTGTATCCCTCTTTTGTCAAGACAAAATTTTGCCAAAGATTGTGTTGTAACCTTTTTTGAGATTCCAATCAAACTTAAAGACTGAGAAAAATATAAGAAGGCTCATTAAGGAAAGCATAATGAAGATGGAGGAGGTTACTTCTAGCATATGTGCAGCTGCTACAAACATTGGAAAATGAGCAAATGAGGATATTAAAATCTTTGGAGGGGCCTAGTAAGAGGACCAGACAGAGCTCAAGGAAGAAAGAAATGCAAGAGGTTGCTACGTCGGTGGCAATATCTATATAGGACACTGATGTGATTGGAAAGGAAGTGGTGAAGATGATCCTGGAATTAGAAGATTAGGATTTTTTTGCTCTTATAGTCCTAGTCCTTTTAGTTTTATGTTATAACTGGTTCCATTTTCTGGTTCTTTGTTTTCTTTTCATACTTGAGTTTCCAGGTCTCTGTAAACCTGGGTTTATCTTTTGATGATCTTGAATTATGGTTTCAGGTCCCTATAAAACCTATTTTTGATACTGCTCAGTAGTAGGTGTTAGGTTTGTTTCTCCTGTGGACGTTATTGTTATATCCTTCTTCCTTTGTTGCAGGGTTTTGGGGCCCCTTCAAAACCTATTTTTACCTTAATCTAAAACCCTTTTTGAGATTATTAGAAGGATTGTTATTTTCAGATTTTAGTTGCTGGTATACTAAATTTATGTCATTAATTGGCATAAGTGATAGATTTTTATTAATTTTCAATTCTTGGTTATTACCTATTTACTAGTTGGTCATATTATGTAGGTCATGTTCCATGTTTAATGTCTTTTGGCTGAGTTTACAATGGATGCAAGTCACTGGTTGGTGCCTTGAATTGGGCCTATTACATCATTTCCCTCAAGATTTGATCACAAGATAGAAACTTTTCATGAAATAATTATTCATATTGATTAAATAGAGTTGAAGGTTTAACCTTTCTCTTGTCTATGTTTTTAGGAGGTCTAATTTAGTAGATCAATTAATCATTCAGGTGTATCACCATCATTATATATGATTTTCTTTAAAGTTTCTCTCTCTTTTCCCAAATAGTTTATAGATTAGATCAAGGATCCTAATTTATACACCAAAGGGAGATGGCCCTTAAAATATAGAGATTCAATCCACTAATTAGGTCACCCAAAACCTAGGATTGTTTCCATGTTTCAACAGACTATGAAGGCTTGAAACTACCTTCACATGGGTATATGTATGATTGACAATATAAATTTGATGAAAACATAACCATAGTGGATCAAGGTATTATAAATGAATATTTAAAGTCATAAGAGATCTTACAAAATGTTCCATTTGACACAGAGCATACATTCTTCAATCACCAAGAATCTCTTTTTACATTAAAAAATTAAAAACCCAAACATTCTGTTTGAATTGAGAAAATCCCTCAAGATAATTTAGCTAGTTAGTTTCAACCAATGCATAAATTGGTAAACAAACATATAACTTCCCAAAATCAAAAAAATACTAAACAACCAAATTCAAGGAATGTTTTTACAATGCAAGAATCAATGACCTATTTTCTCAACTCAAGTAGTGAATCAGAACCAAGGTATGGATTAAAAGGCATACATTCCCTATAGATCCAAAAAAAATGAGGGGCACATACCACCTCAACTAAAACAAAATTTAGGGCACTTACCACCCCTATAGAAACAAAATTAGGGGCACATTCCACCCCAATAACAACAAAACTAGGGGACATTCCACCCTAATAAAAACAAGATCAGGGGCACATTCCACTCCAACAATAACAAAACTAGTGGCATATTACACCCCAATAGTATCTTATACAATCCAAAAATACACCAAACATGCAAGAGAGGAATTCAATGAAGGAAATTTTGTAGAGAGTAGAGACAAATAATAGAGTTAAAAAGTACAAATTTGATGAGATATGTCCATATCCATTTGATTTATCTATTCTCTAAAACCTCTTTTCACCTCATTTATGGCACCCAAATTTGATAAGTACAAAGGAAATGGATATCCATGTGAGCACATATAGGCATTCTTTATCTTATGTCAATAGGTTGCTTATAGTAGTTAGTACTTAATTTGACTATTTATATGAAGTTTAGCAGGATAGGCTTTAGATTGGGTACTTAAACTACCTAAGGGATCCATTGTCAATTGGAATGACTTATCAAAAAAGTTTGTTGACCATTTATCATATAACATATAACATGAATTGACTATTGTTGACTTGTGTAAAGCCAAATAGTGTGATGGTGAAAGTTTGTCATATATCTACAAAGGTGGAGAACATTGGTGGGTCACTTTCAACATAACTTACTAAACAAATAGTTGGTTGATATATTTTTAGAGAACTTACATCTTGAATTCATTCATTATATATGATTATCCTGTGCTAATTCATTTGAATAAATTATTGAGAAAGGATCATATATTGAGAAGTATCTTATTTCTAAAGGCCTTGTAAAGATTTCTGCATAGGGTAAAACATCTAATCAAACTCAAGAATTAGTTCAAATGGTTGTGTAGGATAAGTACAAGGGCTTTACAAAAAATAAGAACATGGTTGGAAATGGGGTGATTGAAAAAAGGGATGTACAAGCAGTGTAGGCTACACCTCCCCTAAATGTATAATTAACTCCCTCAAATCCACCACCTACTTTGTAGAGACAACCTCCATAAAGGACATTTCATAATAATTTTATATTCTTTAGTAAGTTAGGAGAATCAATTGAAATAGTGTTATAAAAGCTCATCATTACTAGTTTGATTGTATGGCTAGTACTAAGGCCATTTCCTCAAGATCAACCAAAACCAGATGGTACAAATATAATGAATGGCACAAAAACCATTGTGTTGTTGTTCATAGTGTGTATCATTACATCTAATTATGGCATATTAGTGAATACTTTATTGAAAGTGGTGAACTAGAAATTAAGTTGGCCCTTAATAAGGACATAAATTAGGATATGGGGATCTACAAGGACCCCTTTCCTCAACATTATCCACCACCACCACCACCAAGAAACAATCAAAACCAAGGTTAAAATCAAGGATAGAGGTATAATTAGAACCAACATTAAGGTTATAATCATAATGAGCATAATCATGATCATAATGCCCACACTAATAATATGGCTTATAATGACATGCCATATGACTATAAAAGTACTATAGGGTACATTTATACTACCTATATTTCCACTATTACTATGAAAGTAGATGGACAATCTTGTGTTCCTCATAACATGGGAGCCATCATTATAGGGTCAACACCCTCTCCCCCTAGTAATGCCACATTGAGTTTGCATAATCATGTTGTGACTCCATTTTCATGGGTTACTAGTTTTGAATAGTATCACCCTTCTTCTAAAGGTTCCTTATCAACTCAAAACTATAGAAATACAACTAGATGCTCATGAGTCATCATTCAAGGCCCTTCACTATCCTCTTCTAATTATAATGACTCCTTACCACTTGTAGGTTATGCAGTTGAAAATAGGCACCCATGGGTCACCATCTAGGGCCCTTTACCCACTTCTCCCATGAAAATCAATGAGAACATTATGTTGATGATTCCAAAGCTAAATACTATGTCAATAAAGACTAAACTAACTCAATTGAAAATCCTTATAGTTTAGCAGTCCAATTAAAGAAAAACCCTACATATATTTCCATATTAGAACTCTTATAGACATCTGATGTCCATACAACTATTATGAATAACCTTTTGAAATAATCTATTGTGACTAATGATATTAACCCTTACCAGTTTTAGAACTTATTTGGACATTTATCTTTATTTCAATAAATCACATTTGACCAACAAGACATGTTAACACTTGGCCCAAACCATAATAACCCATTGTACATAGAGATAATCATTATAGATCATAAGATCAAGTAGGTTATTATATATAGTGTTTTAGGGTTAAACATAATATCTATTAAATTGGTATGATAATTGGGCTACATGGATAAAGACATTAAACCATAAACTATTACAATCAAGTCTTATGATAACACCAAGAGGGAGTCTTCTAGTACAATATGGTTGTCAATCATGGTTGGTTATATTTATCATCACACATTATTCCATATCATGGATATTGAACTTTATTATAACATACTTCTTAGTCATCCCTAGATTTGTGAAGTGTAGGTAGTACCATCCACTCTTCACCAGTTCCTTAAGTTTCCCCATGATTGGATCAAGGTTACTATTCTACTGATCAACAACCATATCAATATTACAAACATATTAAAGATAAGTTTTGTAATTATAACTATTTCCTAGGTTATAAATTCATTATGAAGAAGAAAAAATTCATCATTTCCCATCCATATCCATCTAATTATATCAACCCTAGTAATGTAGCTTCTACTTCAATCGATCCATTTCTTATAACTCTAATAAAATAGGTTATTATAAAAAATGTGGGTATTTCTATGTACCATCTTAAGGAAATACTCCATATTTTAAAACTACCTACATCCTCTATATCATTTGTAAAGCCTAATTCATCCAAGACTCTTAATTAACCCATCTAGATTTGGTAGCCAAAGAAGAAACAATACAAACCACCTATTGTTTTTATACCAACAATCACACCAAAGAAAGGTAAAGAGGCTTTTATCAAGGGAGATTAGTTATATTCTGAAGGCCTTGCTAATGGCTTTCACAATACAAAGTATCCTATCCCTAATCAAATAATGAATCATCTTAACTATACAGGGAAAGGCCTTGGCCTATGAGTGTAAGGAATCTTAGAGACCTTATTAGCTAAAGTTGTCAATTGGAATCATGGTCTCAGATTTAAACCATCATAGGATGACCTCATGATTTTTTATAATGACTCTTCCAAAGTGACTAGTGATGAGACTCATAATAGTGACACAACATCCCATTATAGTCTTTTTGATGAACTTGTTAACTTAGATCTATTTGATTCAAATGTTATATTAATCATAATTCATATTGGAGCTTCCTATCCCAAAGCAAGAACCCATCTTAGTGGTGTTTCCCTTCTTGAAGAAAAACATAATATGTTTACCATTATATTTTCCCATCCTGAAGCAAACCCTCATTTCTCACTATCTATTTGCCATCATGAACTAATAGTTTTGGACCAACAAAATTTGGTCATATATCTCAATGAATTTAAAAATGAAGAGTCAATTGTAGAATACATGGGCTTATGGGATGGATTGCCCATTGGTGATAAAAAATAGGGCTTTGATTTTTCATTGGATCCTTCTACCTACTTTGGAGAGTACACAAAATTTCTTGGTCATAATAAAGAACAAACATCGAGATCTTTGAGTGAAAACCACTTTGAGGTACTCGTTGATTATGGAAGAAGTAAAGAAAAATACAAGCCTTTGAGTGAAAACCTATTTCAAGTGCTCCTAGGTGGGAAAGTTTGCTCATCCCCTTAAGACATAAAAATCCCATCTAGCCCAATTTCCATAACTATTACAAGCATCTCTTTATAACAACACCAAATGTTTGAGCATTTTTATCTTGAGTTTCTAGAGGTTTTTTCTACTTCACCTTTACCTAATATGGTAGATTTTGATTCATCATACTATCTAGATTTTCGGGAGGAAGGACAAGAAGATGTGGTAGAAAAAGATAATCATGATCATACCTTACCTACAATTCTAGAAGATAGATACATACTATGTATGGAAAACATGATAAAAGTGAACTTGGGAACCTATGAGGATCCCAAAAATGTTTATCTTGGATCTTCCTTTACTAAAGTAGAATTTGAATAGATTATATCCATTCTTAAGGATTATATAGACATCTTTTCATGGGCATACTCTGACATGTCAAGCTTGAACCATGATTTGGTTTGCATCACCTTGTTGTCCATCTTTATGCCAAACCAATCAAGTAGAAATTGAGAAGATACTTCCATGCATCACCTTATTTGTTAAGGCCAAATTGGAAAATTTGTTAGGATACAATTTTATTAGACCATTGGATTACTCTAAATGGGTTTCTAACATAGTCCCAATGATTAAAAACACCACAAGTATATGTCTTTGTACTAAATTTTTAGATATCAACAAAGCATGCCCCAAAGATGATTTTCCTTGACCCAACATCGATATGATCATAAACTCAACTATTGGGTAAGAGATGTTGTCATTAATGGATGGATTTTTTGGTTATAATCAAATCAAGATAACCCCTAAAGACACACATAAGACTATGTTCACCACTCTATGGGGGATATTCTATTATCAAGTCATGACATTTGGATTGAATAATGTTGTATCAACATATCAATGTGAAATGACTATCATCTTCCATGACATAATGCATGACATTATAGAAGACTATGTTGATGATATACTAGCGAAATCACAAATAAGACCTAAAAATATTAATGTTCTATGAAGAATATTTGAGAGGCTTTGTGAGTATAAAGTCCACTTGAATCATAATAAATGTGTGTTCAGATTCACATCAGGGAAATTGGTAGGGTTCATTATATCACAATGAGGGATTGAAGTCAACCCTACCAAGGTCAAGCCTGTTGTGGAAATGCCTCCACCAAACAATCTTGAACATCTACAAATCCTATAAGGAAGATCTAGTCTATAAATAGGTTCATTTCTCAATTAGAAGATAAGTGCCACCCATTTACACATATTTAGAAGAAAGGGGTAACATTTCAATGGGATGAATACTTTTAGATAGAATTTTCAAAGCTTAAGACATACTTAGCCAATCCACCAATCTTAAGACTGCCAACATAGGGAAGGCCAATGCTTCTTTATATATTAGCCACAAAATATGCACTATGGGTACTTTTGGCCCAACATGATGATCATGGTAAAGAACATGTTATTTATTATTTAAGTTTCACATTAGTGGACTATAAATGTAGTTATATGCTTATTGAGAAGGCATGTTTATCTAGGTGTTCACTACTTAGAAATTATGACATTATATGTTAAATAAAAAAACTATTAACATCACCAAGGTGGACCCTCCCTCTTTCCTCTTGTCTAAATCAGCTCTTCAATGATGCATGAATAAATGGGTTATGCTCCTAAGTGAGTTTGATATTGAGTACCAGAATCAAAAGGTAATCAAAGAGCAACTAATTTCTGACCAACTTGTAGAATCTCCTATTGAGGATACTCAACCTCTTAAGTTTGACTTTCCATATGATTATATAATGATGATATAATAAGCATCACAAGAACCTAAATAGTGGACACTCTATTTTGATGGGTCCTTCACATCCCATAGATCTAGAGCTAGCATATTGTTAATCACACCATAGGTAGATTTGATTCCTAAAGTATTTCATATATAATTTCATTATACAAACAATATGGCTGAGTATGAGGCATTGATTATAGGGATCTACCTTACTATATAGTGGGATATTTAAATATTAAAGGCCTATGGAAATTCATAGTTAATCTTCAATAAGACCATATATTAGTATCAAATAATAGTTGATAAGCTTATTCCTTACAAGTAAATTGTTGATAATCTCAAAACACATTTTAAATCTCTATAGTTTGAAGAAGTTGCAATAGTAAGTAATAGATCTACTTATGCAATAGTGATGATTGGTTCCATGATTCAAATGGATGGTCATGCTAAAGAGTATCAATTATTGATTTAAAATATTCTTCAACCTTCATATATTATAACATATTAAAAGAGGGTATGAGTCATTATTGGTCCTAATCCCCCACCTGACCTACCATGGTACCCACATTTTTATAAATATTTCCATAGTCATGTCTTCCCTAACAACCTTTCCAACAACCAATAAAAACTATTCCTTCAATGCTTAACACATTATACTCTCCTTGGAAACACACTTTATCATAAAGGCTATGATGGAATGCTTATTCATTATTTACCTTTGGGAAAATCCAAGCTAGTACTAAAGGAGGTTCATGAAGGAATGTGTGGGTCCAAGCTAGTACTAAAGGAGTTTCATGAAGGAATGTGTGGGGCCCACACCAATAATGTAGTCTTAGCAAAGAAGGTCTTTAGAAAAAGCTATTATTGGCCCAAAATGGAGATTGATGCTTGAAACTATGTGAAGAAGTGTATTCCTTGTCATTAGCATGGAAATTTGATACATGTACCTTCTTACCACTATAGCCAATAATAACACCATGGCCATTATTAATGTGGGGTCTCGATCTCAGCAAGAAAATTAACCTAACATCTTCAAATGGCCATAAGCACATTTTGACTGAAACTGAGTATTTTACCAAGTGGATTGAGGCTATTACTCTCACTTATGTTATCAAGAAGTAGATATACAAATTCACTCATTACCATATCATTTGTCAATATGGTATCCCAACCTGTATTATATTTGATAATGGTGGATCCTTTATGAACCAAGATGTGAAATATCTTTATGTGAAATTCAAAATCAAGCACAAGAAATCAAATCCATATAACCCACAAGGAAATGAATAAGTTGAGGCATCAAATAAAACCATTGTATCAATCTTGAAGAAGATTGTTAATGATGTTGGCTGTAATTGGCACTTAGAACTCTTCCATGCCCTTTGGGCTTATAGAAAAAATAATCAAACCCTAATTGGATCCACTCTATACTCCTTTGTTTTTGGCACTAAAGCTATGATCTTGATTGAGATTGAGATACCATCATTTAGATTATCACTACAACACATTAAATATGATGAAGACTATAGAGCCTCATAGCTGCAAGAACTATAACTTCTTGATGGCAAGCATTTGGTTTCCCTAGAAAACTTGCAATCTTATCATAATAGATTATAGAGAAGATACAACAAGTGCATTCTCCCTTTAGAGTTTAAGATTGGTGATGTGGTTTTGAGAGAAAACCAAAATAACATGAATTTTGAATGCAAAAAGAAAGGTAAGTTTTAGCCTATTTTTTTGGGACCATATATTGTCATGACAAACTATGGATCAGGGGAATATCAACTTGCTAAACATAATGGTGAATAAATTCTAGAGCCAATGAACATTATACACCTTAAGAGGTTATAAGCATGAATAACTTTGAATCATTGTCTACAAGACCCTTGACTTTGGGGTAACTTGTGATGAAGTAATTTTATCACATCATTTTAACATACCCTAAACATATTTGGCTTGCTCTTCATGACTCTGGATAGTGAAGGATTTGAATTGTTGACACTCCGAACATATTTTATCCTATCCTAGACCATTCTCTTTAAGAACCATAATCTTTATCCGACTTTGGACTATCCTTCTATTAGACCCTATTCTTGGGACTGTTCTCCTTGAGAACCATATTATTTGTTATATCTTTGGCACATTATAATCTTGAACACTTTTTATCCCTTGACCAATTATGCTCCTGATTATGTCTCAAGAACATTCTGAACATCTTCAATGCTAGTTCTACAAAGTAGTTCAGCCAAGATCATATTTTATAACTTTTTCTACAAATAAGTGAACACAGATAATTATTTGGAGTTACTTCATGATGTATACTATTTAATATTACATTTATTTTTATTTGTAGGCATTTGTTTACTTATCAAGACCCTCACTCTCACAAATTTTTGAGCATGGGTTGTTTTAGATAGCTTAGCTATTTTATTGGAATCTCTACTCTTGAACATGCATCTCCTTGACTAAATGGTCCCACATTATGTATATTTTATCCTAAAAACACCAAAAACATTTGAAATATTTTGAAAATACCAAAAACATCAAAAAACACTCCATAAAAGAACAAAAACATTGTCTCACACTTTTTTACATTTCTACATTCCCATCCTACCATGTTATACTCTTACCATTTTGTAAGAAAGGAAACACTAGTTCATCTTAACCCATGCACTTGTCATTTTACAATATCATTCTTTCTCATTCCATCAGCTTGCTATTTGCAAGACCATTCTCTTTTGTTTATCATATCTTCCACTTCTTCTATAAAATCAATCATGTTATTCTGATCATGATTTTTCTTCTATCCCATTTCTTAGGAGAACTACATTTGGCCTGAATTTCATATTAGAACATGAATCAATGGAACTATGTAAGTAACATCCAATTGTATTATGCATCTAGTGTCAACTAGGCTAACCCCTTCCTTTTCTTCTCTTCCCCCATTTGTTTTGTCATTATTCCTCTTTAATTAGGGAATAATTACTATGTCATTATTATTTATTATGTTGTGGTGGAAAATAATGCCTCTACTGCACATTCATGAACATTTGTCTTTAAACTGCACTAACTTATTTTTTTAATTTTTATGCATTTATTTTTATTTTCTTGGATATTTGTTGTGCTTTCACACCTCTCCTTTTATTTCTTCTTTTCTCTTTTTCTTACTTCTTGTCTCATCTTCATCTTGTGTTTCCCTATATGTTTTTTCTTATCTCTTATATGTTTTAGAACATCTTGATGATTCACATAGATCTTGATTATTTATATCTTGATCCTATGTTATTAAGTTGTTCTTGGACCATTTTGTTTATTTGATTGTTGCTGGTGTCTTGTTTTTTTATTTGATTTTTATTTTCTCTATTGTGATCTATAATGTCTTGATGGTGCACATGGATCTTGATCATTTATATCTTAATTTTATGTCATTAAGATGTTCTTTCTTTTTTTATAAAACATTTTTGTTTCTACTTAAGTCTTGATTGATCATATCTTGATTTTAAGTTATGTTCATTTATTTTTATCTTTATCTTTGTCTTTGCCTTTTTATTTAAATGTAAATAATTATAACTCTAATTTTGTGAATTATTTTACCATTATGCTTAGTTATAGGTATTCACATTTGAATCAACTTAATTCAATTTGAATATTATGTAATTCTATGTTATTCATACTTATGATGCCTAGTTTATTTCTCTATAACATGTACTTTGTGCTCAAGTTTCAAAGTCTTAATGTCAACATCAGCTCCGATGAATAGTTTTCAAGAATACTTTACATAATCTAGGCTCATAATATGAAATTAGGCATCTAGGTAACATATATTTTAGCACTTGACTCTATTCTTAGATGTGCATCTCTTTGCATACATTATGAGTCTAATCAATTCTTGGTCAATTTTTATCATTCCTCATTCCATTTTCTCCTAAGATTGGGTGAACTACATTAGTCTTTTCATCCCTCTCATCACTTGGTGCATTCTCATATGCTAGGTTTTATTTGGATTTCTAAGGCATTACATCATCATATATATATTTATGCCTACTCACTTTAACGTATTTATTGGATTATATCCTTGAGTTATTTTGCTTGCCAATTTCCCATATTGGGGCACAACATCTAAATCAAATCATCCCTACAAGAGCAACCCATTATTTATTCTTTATCAAATGATCAAAAATTTCCCTACTAGGGTAAAACTATTTTATCATGATCATATTTCGCTCTACTGGGACACCTCTTATTATATTCTCTTTGGAGACCCCATTCTAGTGGTGATTCCCTTCCTAAAGTAGAACATTCTCTCTTTTCCTCTAATTCCATGATCTCCACACTAATTCCCATAATGATAATATTTAGTGGGTAACTTGTCTTAGGATTGATCAATGTAGTAAGCATACAACTTGTACTCTCAAATTGGGTATGTTCGAAGTGTGTCCCTTATATTTATGGATTGTATCTTTCCCATTTCCCCCATATTTGGGGCCTATTATACCTCTAATTATATTTTGATCACTGATGGTAATAACATGTTGAAGAATTATCTCATCTAGATGTGATTTATTCCATGGGTTAATATCTCACATTATCTTTCTTTTCAAGAGCCCATCCTTCTATTCCATCCTAGTATGTCCTCTCAAGTGGGCATCATGGGTTTGCTCCAATTTCTTCCTGATAAATATTTTCTTTGAAAAGATGTTGCTTTGACTAAATGTCTTTGTATTCCTTCTCAAACAAATGCAAAATTTAGACATCCAATTCCTAACAACATTTATGTTGAAATTGTCAATCTTACTCGAATTGCACTCAAATGCACATTTTAGGTCAAAATCCATAAAATGTGCTAAATGGTTTGAGCTTATAATTTACAAGTTCTAATTTAGGCTAATGTATCCCTAAATAAGGCAAATCATTTTATGTGATACCTAACTTTGATAAATTCATTTTGAGTTAAAATGATGATTTTGCCTTTTGGTGCTCTGGATCACTCTTTTCTTTTAATTCGTTAGTACACATCATGTATCTTTGTTATTTTATGTCAAAAAAATCCTAAATTAGAAGATGGTATGTATACATCTAGCATCACCTCCTAATTCTTCTCCAATCCAATTATGACCTATAAATATGACCTTTTGACCATTTTGATTAATTAAGGTCCAATTTCCAAAGAATTGAACAAATGTTAATTAATCATGTTTAAGGCTAATTAATTCAAATCAATGCCTAATTGAACTCATCTATGGGTAATTAAATCAATTATAAAAAATGAAAATTCAAATATATATAGCATCTTAAAAGATAATCATTACCTTTGTGAGTTGTCACTTTTGGTAAATATCTAAAAGAATATCCTAAGAATATGCTAAACTCAACCATGGTTGTGATTTGTTAGTTTTGGAAAATATCTAAGGAATAGTTTAAGAATATTCCAAACTCAACCAAGGTTAATAAACTTAACCAAGGTTACAAATTAACACATTCGAAATATTAGATTAATCCATGGCCACACATCTCAATCTTTATATGGATGGTCATGGTTGATCTTAGACCATTTCCCAAATCTATAAATAGAAGGCCTCACACTAGCATTTTCAATATATCATTATATAATGTTATAATTATAAAATCTCTTCACAACTCATTTGTGTTTTGATGATTTCATTATTCATTTTTAGATTTGCTTCATTTATTGGCATATTAGATAGTTTTAATATCTTGAGCCTAGGTTTTGTGGAGTGTTCTTAAGACATTAGAGGAGTTTTCCGTTATTGTTGATGAAGACAAGGATGCTTGATCAAGAGGATAACATGTTTTTGAGCTAGTTTTGAGCAATGGAGTCACTTATGAAGGTAATGGTTTACTTTCTTTCATTTGTATATTATTATTTTTAGCAAACCCCACATGAATAGATTGGCTTAATTTAATTATCTCTATATGCATTTCTCTTTGATTTCTTGGACAAATGCTTGACTGATAATTTATTGTAATCCTCTCTAAAATTTTAACATACAAATTCAAAGCATAATAAATAGATTGTAATATACATTAATCCAAACAAGTATGTAAGGTATAAGCAATCAATATTCAATAATCTCATTATATCCAATAACTCAAAATTAGAAATATCAGGTATTGGTTATTTTAACAAACTATATTCAAACCAGACATGCATATATGTATAGAAAATAATAATCCAAGATTAAAGATACTATATTAATTTTATAAAATATCTTCAAAAAAAAAACTAAATCATATAAGATCTGATAGTATCCAACTAAGTTAATAACATAACCCAAATGAGTCTTAAGATAACTCAAAAAAACATAAGTCATGTATCTTAAATTTATTATATACTTCATTAAAAAAAAAATTCTTTCTAAACCTATTCCATTATTTCCTTATTACATGAAAATATATATTTTTAATTAATATATGAATACAACCTATGTATTTTTTATATTTAAGATCTACCATATTAATTATATCTATCAAGGAACCATTACAAATAATGTAACATCTAGGGATGTTTGTGTGTGTGTATGTATGTGTGTGTGTGTGTGTGTGTGTGTGTGTGTGTGTGTGTGTGCATGTGTGCGTGTGTGTGTGCATGCATGCATGTGTGTGTGTGTGTGTGTGTGTGTGTGTGTGTGTGTGTGTGTGTGTGTGTGTGTGTGTGTGTGTGTGTGTGTGTGTGTGTGTGTGTGTGTGTGTGTGTGTGTGTGTGTGTGTGTGTGTGTGTGTGTGTGTGTGTGTGTGTGTGTGTGTGTGTGTGTGTGTGTGTGTGTGTGTGTACGCACGTGCGGGTGCATGAATGTAGTTTATTTAGCCTAAAAAATCATCAAAATAAAGATGAAATTAGGGTGGGTTGTGGATGGTCAAAAAAATATTAAAATTAGTGTTGTTGGTATATATTAGGGATATGGAAAGAAATCATTGCCTTGAGGAAACTATATTGACTAGGCTAATATAAAATATAAATGGAAAAATCACCTCCTAATTGATAGAGAGGGTACGGTTGATATAACTAAGCAAGGATTCGATCAATAATGTAAGGGATGGATGATGTAGTATGAAATGGGTAAAAATCACCAATACCATAGAGTATGGACAACATTGCTAGATAAATAAACATGGATAGTGAAGTTAGATACTTGACTAGTGTAGTAAAAAAGGGTAAGAATGATTGATACCATAGGGTATGGGTGGTGTAATTATATATTTTCCATGGCCGACACCATAGGGTATGGCTAGTGTTATTGTAAATTTTTCACAGCTAGTGCATTTATAGAGTTTTCATGGCTAGTAATGTAGGGTATAGATGGTGTAATATAAAATCTAAGCATCGTTAATGTAGTTGGATTATTGGTTGATAGAATTTTATTTATTTAAATTACTATTTTACTTTATTTTATACTTTTGATTTCATATTTATAGATCAAAATCTAATTCTACTTTATGTTTTGGAATTTTATGGAGTTGATGATGATTATGGTAGAACATGAATGCTAATTTATTACTGGATCTACTAGAGACATTATAAAATATAGATAGATCTCATATCATTATGATGGGATTTGGAGGTATTATGGATATTTCACATGCCTCTCAATGTGGAGATGATCCCCATGTTTCTTTGGATATAAGAGAGGATGATAAACACCTCTAGGTAGAAGGTGGATGGGGATGTTATTGAGGTGGTGGTCACATTGGAAGACATATAGGACATTTTTGGGTTATCTATTATGGGAACTCCTATGTTATTTGAAACATCACAAACTACTTATTAGAGGAGAGAGTTATCTTGGTTGGATACATGGTTAGATCAATATAATGAGTATAAGCTCATCATGTGGTCTTTATAGATATACATCTTAGGCTATATATTTACTTTTAAGGCCCTCATTAGAGTTATGGAAATTCATGTGATGTGTCATAAGTATAATGGAGTGGTACCTACGTATATTATTTCATTACACCATTTTATAATAGAGTAGGGCACATCATCTGATATGACAACTACCACATGGGTCCATTTGATCCATGATTTTTATAGGTTTTAAGCTGAGGCCAGCCATATATGGGTTTTGTTATTATTTTTATGAGTTATAATTATGATAGGTTCCCCATGTACAAACTAGTTTGGTTACCTCATATGATGGATGATTGTATCCCTCACATAAGGCGATGTGCACATGGACACACAATATGCATGATCCACCATGTTCATACATCAGAGATGATTAAGAGGTATTAAATTTAATGAAAATTATACATGAGCATAGTGGATTCTTAGACATCATGGATAACCATCATGAAAGTAAAGCCCCAAAGTTAGATCATAAGACACTATATGTGGTAGGTTGAGACACATCCATAAAATCATGTTCTTTAGTAGTTTTAGTTGGCACACCTAATTACACTTACAGTTGTATCACATTTTCAATAAATAAATTTAAGCGATCCATGAGGAGTGAGGTAATGAGGGATGATAGTTGTGGCATTGGTTGTGATACCATATAATTTAATAGTGTCTAGATGATGATGATAATGACATCATGTAAGATAAGGAGATGACAGATGTGGGTAGGTAGTTTTTAATGTCACTAATATATAGATCTCCAAGTAGTCTGAATATGGAGATAGACAATTAAAAGGTGAACATAACTCAAATCAATAAGTTTTAGTAGTCACATGAGTGATATTGAAAGGATTTCCCCCAATGTGCAACCATGACATCATGTATGTACTAGGTGGCTGAGGTAATAGGATGACTATAGGTATGGAAATTTTAATTTTATGATATCACTTTTATTTTTATTAGAGGTATAGATATGCATGCTAGGTGTTAGTGATATATATAGTTATATGTTTGAGTTATATATATGATAGATATAATGTTGATTTTGGTTTATGTTTTAAATATGTAGTAGAAGAAGAGGCACAATGGAGAAATCTAGTGGAGATGACACACCATTATATTTTTGACCCCATATTACATGAGAATGATACTGTGAGGATGCTTAATCTAGTAGCACCATCAACCAAAGAACATACTAGTTGGTTCAAATTAATTAAAGTAACTACTAAAGAGTTGAAGTGTCATGAGCATGATTTAGATTAGGTAGTAAAATCAATAGGGTAATGAGTAGATTCAATAGCAACATGGATGTAATTATCCATTGATAGGGATACACACATGGATAAAACATGGTGAGTGTTAGGTCTGTAGGCTTAGGTAGCTCGTCTAGACGGATAGGTATAGGGCATATAGTCTTAGGCTTGGACATTATAGGTGAGTTTATAAGATGCTCAATCTAAATTTTCCATGGTGATCATGACACCTTTCCCTTAAGTGGATGAAGGTGATACATAGGCCTAGAGCCTAGATTTTTAAATTTGATGTATATTGATACATTTTTATGTATGTATGTATAAAATTAAGACATATATATCTAATAGATATATCATTTTTTGTATTTATTATCTATATGTGAATATATGGTATATGATATATTTCCTTTATAGAAATAATTATCATTTTAATATTATGATATGAGCAAATTTAGTGTATTTTGATGTATATTTTATTATTTTATAAAAAAAGAGCAAACACATGGTAGAAAAGAATAAAAACTAAGTGATAAAAGTGATATATGAAGTAGATAGAAAAATTCACCAATAAAAGGTGTAAAAATAAGGTGAAAAAATGAATTTAAAGGTGTAAAAATAAGGTGAAAAATGAATTTAAATCATACCAAATTTAATTAAGATGGAAATATTAAAAAAAACATAAGATATGTAATACATTATAAATAAAAAGTTAAAAATCACATCAAAATGTTATGAAAAAGTAATCATAAGATGCAGAAAATAATTATAAAAAGAAAATATCCAATGTGAGAAAACATGAAGAATAATTAAACAAGGATATGTGAAAATTTCATGAAATGTAAGACAAGTATATTCAAATTGAATCAAACATAAACAAATACATAAATGACTATAAAGGACATATAGTTTAAGATAATAAATACTAAAATAAAATAAGGAAATGTATAAAAATAAGCCAACAACCTCAATGAGTGAACACTTAAAATTAGTGTCTATAATAAAACATGATATAAGAAAGTAAAAACATCAAAAGACATAACTAATATGATGAATATGGTGAGGATATTAATGGTGATGAGTGTTTATAAATAAATCCTCATTATATTCCCCCAAGGTCTTATAAAAAAACTCAAAAACTAAAAATCCAAGTGGTGTGATAAATAGAAGTTATAAGTCAAATCTGAAGCAAATAAATATAAAATGGGATGTAATGAAGAAGGGTCATATTTATCTAAAATATATATCCATCAAGGGGATATTATGGAAGATATGATGAAAATGTAAATCAAGGTGCCAAAAAGTTGATGTAGAAATCCTTATCTATGATAAGATAACTAAATTAAGTGGTAAAAATAAAGAAATATCAATATCAAGGACCTAAAAAAGCCCACCTAGAAATAATAAACTTGGGTTAGCAATTGTTGTGTGTGTGTGTGTGTGTGTGCGATCATGCACACATGTATTCCCATGATAGTTATATGTGTGTAATATATAAGGATCTTATCTTCCCATAACATGAGCTCTACTCCTCAAGATCCATTATAATTTTTTTGGTGTATGATGAAGGTTGGGTACTTATGTGAGAAATAAGGTGGAACTAAAATGTATTAATATAGATGGAAAATAGTGAATTGAGATATATTACCCTAGTCTATTCACTTACTTCACCCCAATGGACTTTAGATCTATCATGAGGCCAAATATAGAGTTTGATATTTGAGTAGAATAAGATATATGCTAAAATATCATTTGTTAACATGATTTGAAATTTAAGATATGATTTTAATTTTAACATTACCTTTTCTTAGAATATGGTTTTAAATATTTTGGATTTTTAAAATTTTATTCTTTCATATGGATTTGGAAAAAACCAAAATTGGGTGTTATAGATAACTAGCACAAGAGATCTTACACCTATCCATTAGAGAGGATAACTTAAGTGCCAATATGCCTAAAAGGATCCTAGACTTACACTACATAAAAGAGTACAATCTTGAAATTGACTCAAGTGTGCATCAAGTGAAAGGAAATGAAAATATGGGAATCCTAGAAGATACATCTATGTATAAGAGAGGTAATATAGTGATGATATTCTAGTATCTAACCATAGTAAGTGAGAGTTTTTGCTTTATAAGCTACTAAAATAAAAGAGGGATTTGTAAGTACATGGAAATATTGGTCAAATATCAAAAATGGAACATAATTAAGGTAAACACTATGAAATATGGTTATCATGTCATTAGATAATCCATAATAAACTATAAAGGGTCTAATATAATAAATAATAAGACAAATCATGCTAAAAGTTAAGGCATGTAAATAAATGTACTAAAGAATCACTAAGAAACTAAGGCTAACTAAAAAATGGAAAATCATGATAAAATAAACGTAAATGTAATACCTAATATCCATAAAGGAAAATAAGGTTGACTTTAATACCTAAGATCTATAAAGGAAATTAAGGATAATAGAAAATCATCTCAAAAGAGTGGGAAGATAAAAATTTTGAAAATAAAATCACGAAGGTGATACCTAAGATCCACAAGGGAAAATAAGACCAATTATAAAGTGATATAAATGATTAAAATAAAAATAAATGTAATACTAATCCAAAAAGGAAACTAAGGTAAACTATAAATCTATATAAATGATATAAATCAAACATAAATGCCAAAAAATAATGTTTTTAAATGTAAATGATCATGATATAAACATGATATGTACAACAACTATCATATATGATACACATTACTAATATGAATTATAATGATGTGATGATGTGAAGTAAATGATATGAAACAATTATCTACTTACAAGTGGCATTAAATATATCAACATACATATTCAATGACATCTATTAAATCTTGTTATAACTGATATCTAGCTTGTATCATGGTCTTTTATACCCTTTTTGAGAGTCACGATATGATTAATCAGTAGATGATATAAAATGGAAAATAGTGCTAAAGATAATACAAATCCCTATGTGTGGGGATATAATTAGGTGTAGTATTTGGAGGTGAAATGTTTGGTATATTTGGAAACATATCTACTTTTATACAAATTGCATGAATATAATATTGAAGAGATTTACATTGAGTTCAAGAATGTGTACTAGTCCCATGGAAGCAACAAAAGCGCCTAGAATTAAAGACCAAGGTGGTGGACTATCTTTAGTACAAGTTTGTATTATGATAAAACTATCAAGTACACTCTCAAATATTGAGTGGAATGAATATATACCTTATGAAATTTTCAATATAGTTCATCCTTTTAGGTGGGTGAACATTGTGTGAAATCTGACATGTGTCGAGAATCATTGGGGTATATCTAGAATATCATAAAAATATTATCATTGTCAAGGAATAGAATGGTTGAATCAATAATTATATTATATTTATTTAGATATATATTATGTACTCTATACTATTGATATGAGTGGCCATAGACTCTATGAAATGATAAATATGGTGTTTTTATTTCTTTGAGAGACCTCCTTGGTATGGGCCATATAAATGTGGCTAGGAACTTTAGATGAAGTGATATTGATGGAATGAAAAATCTATAGAACCAACAAGGTTCAGTCATAATGTGATCACTAAGCATTCTCCAAAGATGCCCAGAAATAATAGAAATTGCATGTGAAGTAGAGGGTGTAACTAGATCCATCTCAAAGCTATTTACATTAAAAAAATAAGGAACAAAGTTAGGAAAGTTATAAAGAGAGCTCAATTTAATGAAGTTAATTAAATTAATTATATAAGAAGGTGGAAAATTATTGAAGTGATGGAGAGAGGAATGGTAACATATGATTTTCACATTCTTATCTTGGGCACAACCAAATAGGTATGGGTCATCTAGATCCTAATCATAATCATAATTAGGGATGGTGAGTTTTATGTTAAGATATTTTACCACTATGTTTCTATAGAATGTATGTAAATTAGATTTATTAGGAGTGACCATAGAAGCAAAAAGTGTCTTCTTGCAATAACAAGGTCTCAAGATGGGTGGCAAATGGAATATGATACTAGTTGTAAGATCTAATGTTTTTATTTTTATACTAATCACATTAGACTAATAATTTTTATAATCTAAGAGACAAGGTGGGATATTTACCACAAGCTTAGGGTGACAACTCTTAGTTGATGGTATAGTTAAAACACTAATATTTTTTGAATATAATGCTAGGTAAAGGCTCAAGGGTTGTAATTTTAAAGACACCATGTTTTTAAATTATTCAAAGTTAAAAGGGTTAATATCACCTTTAATATTATAAATAACACCCTTGGAAGAAAATTTCACACATTAGCATGCATAAGAGGCCATAACCCTCACACAAGGATTCTAAGGATGACAAAAAAATGTAATATGATATAGGGACATTGAATATAATAATCTTAAATCTAATTATGATAGGTAGTACCATGATAGAGAGCTAAACATGTCCTAATGGAGGAATATTTATTTGGTCATATCCTTTGTAAATGTTTTGGGTAGATGTAAGGCTTAATTTAAAGTATCATAAATCATTAATGAATTTGAGGGAGGTGACACATGTGCCAAAGTCTTCATCTATAATGGATAATTTGACTTTGATGCAACCTACTTGGACAATAACTAACACTAGAGGATCATCTGTACAAAGTAATATTTAACAAGGAATAATAAAAAAAATATATAAAATTTTAAATAAAGATAGATATTCATATTTTTATCAAGATGGATTGTTATCTCTACAAATTGATGTCAGATTATCTCCTTAGTCCTGAACAAGGTAGATTCATTCCCCATAGGAGGTGGTCAAGGAATGTTAATTTCAAACAAAAGCTACATAATAGAGTTTATGTGACATGCAAAAGTCCTCATAAGCTCAAGAAATATAATTTAAGATGGGAATTTGTAAATTTATTCTATGGGATCACACTCATCCAATCTAATTTGATTTGGGTAGGATTGTGAAAGAGGGACAAAAGTCTAAAATGGATCAATTTTAAAGGAAACTAACCCATACTAAATATTATTTAGAATCAAGGAATTTGATCTCAACACTAATAGTATAATTAAGGTAGGTTGGGTGCATAGATATAAAAAATATAGAATACATCAATTTGTTAGTATAATAGAATAAAATTTAGGGGTTTAATAGACTATATAGAGCTAGATGATAAAATATAAACAAAATTAGTCAATGAAGTAAACTATATCAGCCTTAGTAAATTTAGACCTAATATATAAATGAAAGACTATAACAAGATGGTTTATATAGTTAGAATAAACATTTTTGGAAAAATATACTATATTGGGTTGGATGATATAATTTTAAAGGGATAAACCTAGTTGGGTTATCTAAAAGCACATAAGTAATATTATCTTCAAATTCAATATATGAAAAATGATGTTTAGAATTATCTTGAATTGTTTTAAAAGTTAGATATTGAATGTTAGGTTAAAGGGGATAAGGATAAGTATAGGAAATTATTGATTTCATGTTTTTCATATTGACCAGGTTTTCCTCATCATTAGAATAATGAGGGTTAACCATGGTTTCATCAACATTAATGGTTAACTGGGAAGATATTTGGTTTTGATTATTATGTTGTTGATTTTGACTATGGTTTGGAAGTGGATTGGAGTAGATGGTAAGGTGAACATTAGATTATTAAAGTACATCATGATTGACTTTGGTGTCACAAGCCTTGTCTTCCTTATCCAAAGATTTGTGTTAATATCTAATCATGTATTTGTTACCAATGTTTTGACTAATTAAGAAATAAAAAACTATATGTTTAAGCTACTTTAAAGTCTCCTGAGGATGACACCAATTTGTGTAAAACATTTTTTTATAGGATCATACCGATGAGCTCTGAGATATAAAGGATCAAAATATGTAGTTGAGGATTTTGAAATGAATTTCCTAATCTTAGATAGGGGTAGAGGTTTATGGATGCTAAAATTATTTTATGGAGGGGAGAGAGTCACTTCATTGGATATTTATAGAAAAATGGCATTGATTGCTCTCTTATAATCTTAAATGTCATAGACACCATCATTAATAGAATTATTGGTTTTACATCTCATAAGCATTCAAGTTTAAAACATGGGTTGGGAAGGCTTGAACTATCTTACGAGGAAATATTGAGGTTTGTATTGATCTAGGATTTCTCTAATTATTTTGGAGAAATATTCCTATCATATATTATGATTTTTTAATTAATACATTGGTGAAAATATGGAAAAGGTTTTATTTTGACACATTTTGCTTGCCTTTGTTGTCTAAAGCTTTCCAAAGTCCTAAGAAGTCTCATTTTTCACTTGTTTGCAATTAATAAAATGAGACAAGTTATTTTTAAGAAAGTATTTGGATTAAAAATCTTGAACCAATTCATTAACTAATGCTTCCACGATAGAAATTGAGTTAACATTTAGTTTATTATATAAATCAAAAGCATCATAATAAAATGTTTTGGAAAGTAGTTTGGTGATGTAATAGGTGTTTAGTTTAATATAGTATTTAAAAAGGTTACCAAAGGCCTTAAAATTCAAAATTATATTGGTGGATCCATGATTTAATATCATAGGAGTGATCCCACCAATGTAAATGTTAATAATTTGAGGGAGTAAGATTTAGTTTAAGAGGTGTTTAATAACTTTGTTGTGAAGTGGAGGTTATGGAATGAGATTAAAATTATCATTTTGATTTGAAAATCCACACTCAATCTGTTGATATTGATTTTGCATTAAAAAAAATTGGTTTTGAATTTGTATCATTTGAGCAATATTATTAGCTTGAGTGTTAGAAACTTGAGTCATTACTTGTAAGATTATTTGATTAGGATCAAGGGTGTTTGGGTTATAAGTAGAGGTTTGAGTGGTATGTTGGGATGTACTAGAGATAGAATTAACATTGGTATTTATGTGGTAACTTTGGGTATGCTCACTAAAATAGATACTCACCATGTTAGTAGACATAATAGGCATTGTGTAAACAAACACATAAAATTATACACCTAAACGTTTATTTTAAATTATCATCACCAATATGGAATAACATCATTATAAACCCTAATTTAATTATTATTTCATCATCAATTAACATCCCTAGACTAACCCATATTTATTCATCATCCCCCTACAACCAATTAATCAATTCCATTTTGGATTTACCAATACCACCAAATTCAATGCACATCATGCTAATTAATTAATGTATGTTAATTATTTAACTCATCCCTAATAATAAACTCCATGCACATCTAGATATCAATAAATTCAAATATATATATATATATATATATATATATATATATATTTATTATAATAATAATAATAATAATAATCACATCAATTCCCCATTAATGACACCATCAATTTTATCCAAATCTCAAAGTGTTACACCAAATACAATAACCCCAAATCCAAGGCAATTAATCAAATACCAATGCCAATCAATCATCAAATTCAAAAAAAATCCCATACCCCTCCTTACACACTCAACCTCCCTCATTAAATGAGGAAGTTAACTCATCCTCCTCCATTGGACTTGGCTCAAGATCAATGGTACTCATTCATCTTGAAACCCTATAAATCCAACCATACTCCCTCACTTACAACAAGATTTGGTATACTAACAATGTTTTCCCCAATAAATAATCAAGCCATTAATAATACATAAATCCAAACATAAACTTATGAAAGGGACATGCAACCAATTTTTTATTTCACATCACCAATTTCATTAACCATATACAACAATCAAAGAGGAGAATATCCATGTATCAAAGGGAAACTCACTGGTTAGTAAAGGTGTATGTTGTACCCAACACACCCCCATTCTAATTTTTTCAAAATATGAACCCACTATTCTTTTGGAATTGGGATATAGCCTTATCTTGAAAGTCATATAAAAAGAAAGGCCTTATGTATTGTGTTAATTGTGTTATTCATAAGACATATGAACTTACCTTTTTGCCTTTTCTGGACTAACCTAATAATGATTTTTTGAAGTTGTGTATATGTAGGATTAAACTCATTTTGTTTGGCAAAATGCCTCAGCATAACTACCTAGTAGAAAAGGTTATTCAGTGAATTTTTTAAGAAATTATATTTTCCAAACTCTTCCAACATATTTTCACTCTTTGGTGATTTTATTTGATGATTTTCTTGGTTGAATTACTTCAATACATCAAGGTTTATGACACTTTACATATTTATGTACCTCCACAAAAATTTACTCTTCAACATTTTCCTTCAGGGGATTAGTTCAAAACATCTATTTAGGATTTCAATTTGTATAACCTCAAAGTTATATTTTCCATGTATTAGAACAGTTTTCCATTTACTCTTCATCCACTGTTCATTAGGAACCCAGTTTTCAAATTTTTACACTTTAATTTATTCATGTATTTAGAGGATTTATTTGACAAAGACCCTTCAATAAAATTAGTCAACATAGAAGGGGTCTTTGGTGAAAGGGTTTAGTGGTTTTATTCAGAGCATTCTTCCAACATATTTCTCTCTTCCATTATTTTTCAATGAAAAATATAGACACATGAAGGAATTTGACAAATTCATTGAGGGATTTACTCAAACTTATTTATTTATTCAATAAAAGTGTTCAAAAATTTAACTTGGGATACTCATCAGCCTCATGAGCATTGTTATATATTGACTCCTAACTTTTGACTACCAAAAGCCTCATTTTTCAAAAAACTAAAGCTGATGACGTGATGAAATAAGACTTGGAAAAGGGAAATGATGTGGCACTCATAATAAATGTCAATGGTGCCTATGTGTCATACCCACCAAATAAAGTGTTAAAATTCTAATTTAAAAAATAATCAAAGTTATAGATGGTGTATATTAATGGTGCATGAACTAGAAATCAATGCCAAAGATATATTAGAGTAGTTCAAATGATGATTTTCCAATTCCATCTCTAGTTGAATTGTGAACTCAATTACTGTCTTGGGATAGATCCCTAGCCAAAAATGTCTCAAACTTAACAATATACTCAAGAGAGATGAGTGATTTAATTTTAGAATGGACTAGTATTAGGACAGTCAAATAACAATGGCATCCTCATCTAGATCATTCCAAGGAATTATCCCCCTTTCAAGATTTTCCATTAAAAATGAGTACATGGATATGCTCTTTAAATCTAAAATATTCAATAATGACTATACCAACTACTTGACACTGTGGCAGGCCATTCACTAGGTTCACACACATATGCATAAGGAAAATTTGAATCCATCTTAATGCCAATTAGTTAAAAACATCCTCCCACTCTATAATCAAGGGTTACACTTCACCAAATTAAATACAGAAGTCATGCCTTGTATCAACCTCCTACAATATTTATTATTCATTGGGAAGATATTTGGAGGAGCATTCTTGCATCATTTTTGACACAAAATGGTCATAATGTGCATATTTTTCAATGCATTTCAAAGTTACCTATCCATTCCTATTGTATATACCAATTATGATCTCCATAAAGTAATGGCATGAAAAAAAGAAAAATCATTTGAGAAGACACTAAGTAATTGGATGCTCTTTAGAGAGACAATCAATTTGAATATAAGTAACCCACACTAGTGACTAAATTTAGAATGGGATTACAGATTGGGATGACCCTATTAAATAGGCTCTTTGGCTACCCAAGCATCAAATTCCTCTACTAAAATTTGTTTTTTTTATTGATTTACTAAGGACATCAGATTTTACCTCTATTTTGGGTGAAGTGATTGGATCATGGAGATGAGAGAAAATATTGCATAAGGACAAGAGGCATCTATGAGGTCATTTTTATATGATGTCTTACTTACTTTATGCAGTTATTGGGATAATTTAAATTCAAAATGGCTTGCTCTAGATCCTCCCTCAAAATTACACAAATAATCATATATATGATTCTTTCTTTTTCATGTACATATATGTGTACACTCAAAACATTGTGTGCATCTCCAAGGACATCTAACCCAAGGTATGGATGGCCATCCATGAGTTCCCCTTCCTTAGGATATCAAATAACATTGAAGATAAATTATTGATTAGGGGAGACTACTGGTTATGACCTAATTATATGGTCATCATGGTTATAGTACATTAGGTTACACCTCTATGCCTCTTAAAATATGTCCTAGATAAGTTGTCAGATCTAGCCTACTAGTTATGATTGGGTATCAATAAGAACACACATAAGAGTAAGAAAAATTACTTTCATGGCTCTCACTTAATGATTGGAATGATGTGTTACACAAATCATTATTAATTATATGGGATATGTAAGTAAAGAGAATACTATTCCTTGGCTACATTTCCACATAAGGACTAGGATCCCCATGGATAGGCACAAAAACATATCAATAAACTTGGCATCAAATATCAATATCAGCACTATGATCATGATTTTTTGCTCCTCAATGATAAAAATTATGACCAAGTTAAGGAAAGGTCACAATCAATTCATTTTAAATAAGACTTTATGAAACTTATTAAAAGGGAACCTTGCCTTTATATAAAGGAGGCATAGACTAGACTCCCACTAGATGAGGTATGGGATACATCATACTTATGGAATAGTATACATTATAAATTAATATGGGATAAAATTAAACCCTCCTAGATACCACTTATGGCACTTAAGGTAGTGAATAAGTAACTAGGGGTGTCAGATTCCTTGCTTGGGATAAAACAATATGAGTCCATTTGTCTTGATTCTTCAGATTATGAGAGCCCTACCCAAGTTGATGTTCCATCAATTATATATCTTATTTTTGTGGTTACGTCAACCCCATAACTATAATTTACACAACTTTTAAGACAAATATTTGTTATATAATGAATCCAAGGGCTTAGCCCCCTCTAGAGATCCCAACCATGTAAGCACCATCAATAGAGCTAGAGACACAAGAGGTAATTGGATGGGAGACCATTAATGAGGAGGAAAAATTATATAGAGTGGAAATATTGAGCCTCTAGGATTAAAAGGTCATGAAACCATTTCATAATAAACCATTAGGAGATCCAACACCCCCTCCATTTCCCATTACCCATAATATTTCTTATATTTTTCTTTCTACTATTACTTCATTTGATCCTATTTAATTCACCCTCCCATCCCCCCCTCATTTGTTGGTCCCAAAGGTGTATATTTATCCTATTTAACCCCTTGTTAAACTTTTATAGTTATAAATGTAGAGGATCTTTCCTCTACCCTTGAAACTCCTACTTCTTCAATTTGTATTCCTCTTATTGTTTATTCTACATTTGTTCCTAATATTTATATTATTTTTCCTTCCTCTATTTTTCCAACCCCATAAGAAATAATAAAAATGAGACAAAGAAAGAAAGGGGAGAAGTAGAAAATCCCCATTTACATGTTTCATATACATAGTTAAGTCTACTAGTTCTCCATCATAATCCCTCTAAAGATACAATTATGATAACTACTAAGAAGGATACAAAGAATAAAAATCCAATTTACACAATCCATCTACTATCACAATATGGAGTGTATTAGTCCAAAATAATTTGGCCTTTACTCCCTAGTCCCCTCTTAGAGAAAAATTTGAGGTCAACATACCCCTATTTCTAAAAATCAGGGAGCCTTATGTTAAAAAGTGTAAATTTTTACCCTAAATTTGAAATTTTATCTAATCAGAGTCTCACTAGAATGTTTTACACTATATCTATATGTTTTTAATATTTTTTCATGATTATGAAGTTGATAACATTTTATCTTTATGTTTTAGGTCACATCTCCAATCAAGTCCACTTAGAATGAGCAATGTTTAGGTTTTATGATTTAATAATGATTCGATATTTTACTAGCCTTTGGTTTGTTGAGATCAAATTAAATTCATGTCTGATCAGATTAAAACCCTAACTCTAACTTCCCTATATCATTACCTTTGAAATAAATTCAAATTTAGTGAGAACATTTTATATGGGAATATTTCAATTATGACATGGACTTAGTTCAATTTTTCTCCTAAGGCTTAGTCATATTTTTTAACACAACCAAACCTTAGGATAAACATATTCTACTTGGCCCCTCTATGTCCTATGACCTACTAGTATATTTCATTATTCTCATGGTCTAACTAGCACATGGTCCCTTTGTTATAAAGCTTAGACTAAAGCCTTACACTAAGGTTTATCATGTTTATTTATTAAAAAACTTAGGCTAAGACTTTAGGCTAGGTATTTTATTTTTTCAGGGTCCCATTTAACATGTTTTGAAACTTAGATTAATAATTTATCCTAAATATTTATTCATATTTATCAATATGAATGAAAACATTAGTTTAAGACTTTAGCTTAAATTTTATGTTCCCTGAACATTTACTTAAACACCATTTTTGTTTGTAGGATCAAAAATTTGTGTTTCCTATGATGAATCAAGATCCAATAGTGTGAGATTAAATCTAAAGACCCTAACCTTAAGTTAAATCTTGAGCATCTTCTAAAAATTGATGACATTCATTTACTCAAGCAAGATTGATCTAATGACACATATCAAGTCAAGAATTCAATAGAGCCCAAGGATAAGTGATAGGGTGACAAGTCTAAATAGGAGGCACAATTAGGTAGACAGAGATCAATAGAACAAAATTGTTCCATGAAATCATGATCAACAATGTGTAGAAAACATTGAAAAGTCAAATTTAATGCAAACATTGACTAGTACAACCATAGGGAATGTATCAAGAAACCAATGGCATTTAAGTTATCAAATCAAGATCAATGGTCCATGTTGATCTGTTCAAGAAGATCCAATGGTGCAAGATCAAGGAATAATTTTCAAAAGATAATAATCACCTTTTAAAATTTTATAATTAGGATGACATGATGATGACACATTGAATCTACAAAAGCTTGATGTTCCAAGTCAGAGATTTTGGGACCTAATAAATGCAAAGGTGTAAATGAAAAAATCTAAACACAATCTAAGTCACAAAACTTACATAATTTTAAATAGCCACCACCATTAGATTACTATAAGGAACATTCAAAAAAACCTAGCACATCTAGAAGCCCTAATTTGACACTATGATCATCATAATTAAGCCAAAAAAGATTGGATTATCATCTAATTAAATATAATTTAATCCTTAATTGAATTATAGACCAATGGTAAGCAATTTAGAGATATGTATAACCATGGTGGCCCAAAAAAGTGTCTCTGGAGAAGATATAGAGCTCTATCTAGCCTCAGATGTAGAAGGATGATTTTTCAAGGATACACAATTAAATGCCACAACTTTAAATACTAGGGAAAATAATAGGGAAAGCTTTCTATAGACTATTAAGAACCAACAACCCATCATAATATAAGAGGAGAAAAATGTGTTATAAAGAAGGCTCTACTAAGACATAATTGCCATTCAAATGATGGGTTTACATATGCCATAGCAAAACATGAGGTACTACATTTTATAAACTTTCTCTCTTATATTTTTAGATATGCTAAAGTTAATAAGGGCATGTTAGTCAATGAACATACTCAAAGGAATATAACCTATATCTCTACCATAGAATTTTAAAACTATTATAAGCTACCTAAACCCCAAATAGACCAAACCACAATCAACAATTGGGATAAGGAAAATGACTTGAATACCATCCTTGCCCTATCATTATATAGTGGAAAATAGGTGTTTTTATATTTCAATAGTAACATTCCTATTAGTTAGTTCAGACCTAGGATAAGAGTGATCATGAATTTGGTGAATAGGTTATGTGGAAATCTAACCACCACATATGTGGACAAGATTTGTGTGCCCTTAGTCTATTTTTTTCTTGATAAATAGCTCACCCCTCCCCTTGGTGAAGTTGTTAGCACTTATTTGAGTAGTTAGATCTTTGTAGTTAAGAAGAAAAATAGGAACCAATTCTACATGATGTCATACCTCCTATATGCCTTGCTTTCTAACACAAATATCCCCAACCTAAGAGAATGGTCACCTAATGAGACACAAATAATCTCTTGATACTATTTAAAATTGCACATATCTAAATACAAGGACCATATCCAATTCATATGTGATTATGTTTATCTAGCCCTATCTAAAGCCATAACTAGGAATCCAATGCCAAGAGTTAACTCCTTAACAAAAAAGTCAATTGAGGCCATGGGATACATCTAGTTATATCCAAATTGCATTATCATTAGGGTTAAAGGAACATAATACACTTCCCTCAGATTACTATTCCTTGTGCCAAATAAGTTAGATAAATAGGATGTGGCTTACCAATTGTGTAATGGAATATATGGTTTATGTAAAACCAAGAGGAAGGGACTACTTCATAGCTTCCCTTTAAACATTGGAAGGACTATTTTTGCACAATGGGACAATATTAAGGCTACTTCTAAACTCAATAACTTCTTCAATCTCCATGTGGATGATCTAAGATAGTGGGATCTATAGGGAAAGGTTAAAGAACACTTAAAATCCAAGGGAATAAATGTACCCTATGATCATCAACTTCATGATTTTGACCCCATATATACAAAGGATTATTCATCCTTAGAGGTCACCTTTAGGCTAAAAAAGCACAACATCAAACTAGTGTCTAGAATATAAAGGGAACAAAAAGGGGATGATGATATTTGGTAAAAATTGCCAAGATAATACCATTTATTAAGTGGCATACATTCTAGACCTTCAAATTCCCAAATATAGATAGAATCCAGACTTGAGGCACAACATGAGCAAAGGCTATAAGAGAGAATCATTGATGAACATGCATCTTCCTCAACTCAAGTAGAAGAGGAAGGATCACCAGTGGAGGAAATCCATGTGGTAGCACTAGACCCTAATGAAATAATTGAAGATGATTTAAAATTTCTATCATCATCCTATGACTCTGAGGATGAAGAAAAGGAGGTATCCAAAGAAGAAAATTGGAAGTAAGTATTTGACCTAGTCCATATCTACACCCCCAAAAGAAGACTTGAATTGGCCATTATCCCAATGAAGGCTAAAAATCCCAAGGTGACCTTCACTCATCCCTTGAGTGAAGTTGATCTCTTTGGTAAGGAAAAATTGACTCAAAGAGCCACCATTCCTTAATGGTTCATCTATGTAAAATTACAAAAGGTACCTACCATGCACCATCCTTGGGCATTGATGCAAGCAATCAATATTTTAGTGCTTGAGAAAGCCAAAACATGGAAAGATGTGTTGTATAATGAGGAAGAGAAAATAATAATTGCTATAGGAGAATCAATTGGAATAAACATGAAGACCCTAATTCCCAAAGTGACAAAATGTTTAATTGGTGTCAATTTTGACCCAACCACTACAAGTTTTCAGAGAGTAATTGAGAAGAAATCTATGATTGGTGGAGAGGAATTCACTTTCCAAAAAGTGTAACCTTTTATGTTATTAACTCAAGTTGGAATATAGAAGCCTAGTGAAGATTCAATGTTTGGTGAAAATATCCTTAAAGTGTCTTAGGATCAAAAAAATAAATTATAGAAAATAATCAAGGGCATCCTATGGTAGAATAAGAACCTAAAGGAAAAAACCATCTTATCAATTCAAGAAGATAGATTCAATAAATTTGAAGACACCATGACTAATTTATTCAATTATTTAAAGTCAATAAGAACCAAGTAGGATGCAAGAAAGAGATAAATCACTAAGGTTATAGGCCAAGTTTGCTAATGGAAGGATGCAAGCTACCTGTTGGGACCAACATACCCCCATTTTTATACTTGTACAAAATAGGGAACCTTGTGAATGTTTCAAAACATCTACACCTTGAATTGACTTTGGAAAGGTCATTCTTTATTAAAATTTAAAGATTTCTCACCTGAAAAGGAATGAACCTCTACATATTTGATTATGATTGTGATTTATGTGATAACCCTACTAATGGTTATCTTTGGATGGTGAATCACATTTTCCATGAAGAAAGGGAAGGTTCCTAAGTATAAAAAACCTATGATTTGAATTCAAAAATGGTAGGAGAAACTTAACGGGAAATCATATTTCTTTTTGTGAAAAACCCTGGGTCTAATTTTATATTAAGTCTCAATCATGTTTTCAACATGAACAAATGTTAATATATAATCATACTTAGGCCCCTTTTACTTCCCCCTTTGGTTACCTAATTTTTAGTCAAAAGGCCCCTTTTGTTTATTGCCAAAACTTTCATTAATGTTTAGCCTAGGCTTCAATCTTAAAATGTCTTTTGTGTTTTTTAACACAAACAACATATTAAGACAAGAAACATAGTCTAAACCATTATGCATATCACATCCTAACTTAAAGTTCATGTACTTCTATAGATCCAATGACTCTCACTTCCTTGGAGATCTGATCTAATGATGTGAAATCACCCAAGAGGAACTATGCACCATCTTTAGACTTTAGTAAAAAAGTTCTTAAAGGATTTAATTTGACTATCTCACTCCCATCATTTAATGTCTATGAGGAAATTTTTGATGTTAGTGATATTTTAAAGTTAAACCTCAATAAAAAAATTTATTATAGGATTTAATTTGACAATCTTACTTCCATCATTTGACATCTATGAGGATGTCTTTGACATTAGCGAGACCATCAAGTTAAACCTCATCTAAATTTTTACCTAAGTCTAAAAAAAGCCACATTAATATTTCAACCTTAGGCTTAGTAAAATAAACCTTAGATTTAAGTTCATTATATTTATCTATATGATATACTTAGGAAAAATAATGAACTTAAGCATATATATATATATATATATATATATATATATATATATATATATATATATATATATATATATATATATATATATATATATATAACCTATCATACTGACTTAAATCTCATACACTTTTGTAGATCCAATGATTCGTGATTATTCAGAGGTCTTGATTTAATGGCATGAAGACAAAAGGATCCTGAGAATTCAAAGCCAATTAGCTTCAACCTCTTGGATCCTGATCAAAGGTCCTCACAATATCATCTATCTTAAATCTAATGATGTGCATTGACTCCAAAGCCCTAGACATTTTTGAGAGTATGAAATGTGGCACTTAGTCATTTGACCAAAATAATTTCATAGGCTTAAAATTGACAGTCTCACTCACATCATTTGACATATGTGAGGATGCCTTTCACATTATCAAAGTCATCAAACTTAATCTCAACTAATTATTTATCCTAAGCAAAGGGGGCATTTTTAAAAAGCCTTTCAAAAGAATCCTTAGCATATTAACATAGAAAACTTGGCATAAACGGCTTTAACCTAAGTTTATTAGTGTTATTGACATAAATAGACCTTAGGAATGTATTTTAAGCCTAATTTTTATTAAAGTCTTAGGACTAATTAAATCATGTGCATATTTAAAGATCTAACAAACTGTGCTTGATCATAGATTCAATCTAATAGCATGAGATGAAAAGTGAGATTCAAAACCAATGACTAGTTTTCAAAATAGTCATCATGGGAATTACATAAAATGAGCTTAGGAAGGCCACATAGGTGTCATGTAAGCACTAAATGACAAATCCAAGGATTTGGTGCACCAAAAACACATAATTCACATAATTGAAGCCATCTATTGAATCTAAGACAATTAAATTTATGAAATCCACCACCTTTCACCATTAAAGCTCTAAGAATCCCTAGAAAAAACAACATAAAACACTAATTCTTGGCTTTTTGAGATATGATTATGTTAGGAAAGATCAAATTTCATCCTGAGTAAAAGAGAACTAGTCATACACTTAGATATATTAAGGAGGCATGGCAAATACTAGGAAATAATATAATAAGGAGGTTGAATTGTATCTATCTACAAACAATGAGGGAATACATTTTGAAGATACATAGTTGGACACTAGGGCACTAAATAATGGGATAAAAAATTGGTTAGAGATCTTCTTTGCTATTGAAGAATTACATTCCCTCACTTCTAGTGAGAAAATAATTATAGTGACCAAGAGGAAATTTATGGACTTGGTTGTAATTCAAATTTTTTGTCTTCTTCAAGTAAATATGAAACTAGAGGTACTTCATTGTATTGACATCATTGCCCCCATGTTTGTTGATTTTAGAATTGATGGTGATTGGATAGTTAGGGAGGGTGTGTCAAATGAGATATCATACATTACTCTTATAGCTTTTGAGGGCTATTAAAAACTTCTTAAGGCCCACATTAACATCCCCACCATCAAAGAGTGGACCACCAGACACAATTTGGACACCATCCTAAGACCTTCGTTAAACCAAGGAACCCATGTATCGAAGAACCATGATGGGAAGATCCGTATAATTCAATTTAAGGAGGGTATTAGGATTATATTGACCATATTGAATAGATCAATTAGAACCACCACCATAACTTATGTCGACCCTAGATTGGTCTCATATGCATATTTCATGGTTGAGGAGAAGCTAATTCTACCTCTTGGGAAATTGATTAGTATCCATTTGGGAAGGCAATTTTATGGTATTAAGAGAAGGATAAGCCAAAAATTTACCATGATGTCTTATCTATTTGAATCATTGATGGCTTTTACAAACATTCTTGATATCAAGAATTGGTCCACCCACAACAAAATTACCATTTCTCATCACTATTTAAAGTTACACATATTCAAATATAGAGTTCATATGCAGATAATTTATGATTTCATATACCCTACTTTGGTCAAGAATATCACTAGAAACCTCATGCCAAGAGTACACCGTCTCATTAATAAATTTATAGAACCCATGAGGGACATATGGTACTACCCAAATTATACTATCATTAGGATGGAGGGACTTATGACTTAGTCATTTAGATTGCTAGTCTATATCCCCATCAAATTGGCCAAATAGGAAATTACCTCTCAGCTCCTCTAAGGGATTGATAATGTGTGTAGGGAGAAAAGGAAGGGAATTTTTCATCATTTTCCTTTTCTAATTGGAATGAACATGATCCATGGTTAGAAATAATTATCCATTATGTCTAGGCACATAGATGCCTTCTACTTTTAGAAGGATGACATTAAGGGATGGGACCCAAATAACAAGGTTGTCCCCCATATCCAATCCAAGAAATTAAGCAAGGTGACATATGAACATAGGGTTGGTCCATATGGCCATTTTTACACCAAGGCTATAAATTTTGAGGAAGTATTAGCCAAGTGCAAGTAACATGGATTTAAGCTTGAACATAGGTTACAAAGGGAAGAGAAGCCATCTAGGGAAATCTAGTAGATGAACCCACTACAATACCATCTCCTACCTTCCACCTTAAGTGCACCATCAAGGCCCCCATAACAAAAATTACTAAGATTCAAGGAATTTTTGAGAATAAATTAGAATAAAGACCTAGGGAAGGTCCTTCAACCTTGATTACACCTCTGAAACCACCTTCTCTAGTGGAGAAAATTGACATGATTTCCCTTGAGCCTTATGAAATAGTTGAAGAATTCTTCAAGGAACTTGTAGAGACCTATAAGTTTGATCAATAAGGTGAGGAGACTATATTTGAATTAGCACAATTAGAGGATCTATAGGAAATTGGGTTGGAATAAGGGAAGGAAATGGCTTTGGATTTTGTTCTTGTCATAGAGAAGAAAAGGGAGGTATAAATGGCCCTTGTTCTTAGGTCTTCCAAAATACATAAGAATCAAGTGAGGTAAGCTTATTCAGTGATGAGTTGCCCATGCATGGACCTATTATCTTAGATTGGTTCATATATGGAAATATCCAAAAGGTTCCATCCCAGTTCCATTCATCAGAAATTACTAACACTATAGGTGTTAGTACCCATGATGATATCAATCCTAGATCAGAGAGATCATGAAGGAGAAATAAGAGAGGACAATTATTAAATCTATAATGAAAATTAGTATCAAAATAAATGATCCTAAAGAATCAAGTAGAGAAACAGTTGAAATCCTAGAGGTTCCCAAATTCTTTGAACTAATAGCTACTATGAAATACAATCTAGAGACAACTAGATTTGAGAAGGTAACAACAAAGAAAACCACCATAGTCACTTACAAGTTCACCTTCCAAATAATGGAGCCTTTTGTGGTTCTAAATCTTGTGTAATGGAAAGCATTAGGGGAACACCCAATCCATTAGGAGGACATATAATGTTTGGTTGTGGCTCAATCAATAATGAGCTTGGCTAGGGTCTAGGGAATGAGATAATTAGAAGCATCAATACTACCAAGTAAAGGATTTTATCAAGGTCTTAAATGAAAATCATATCCTTGAATTTAACATAATTAGACTAGCCCACTTGAATATGGCTATGGCTATATTAATTGATAAAATTAAGGCCCTGAGTAGCTAGTCCAAGTAGATGGAGGATATTTCTAAGGATCTCAATCAAAAAGAAGATAAAATGTTTCACATATTAGATAGATTGATCAAATAACCTACCACATCTTAGTCCCTTAGGTCTAAAAACTGATGAGTAATTCAAGCACATAACTACTCAATTCATGTAAGAAGTAAGGAATCAAGGATAAGGGAAAATAAGGGATGATAATAAGGTCATGGGCCTAATTTTGTCTTCAAAGGAGAAGATGGGAAATGTGAGGGTCATCAAGAAAGATTTATAAAGGGATAAAAAATATCCTAAGGGCTTGGAAGATCAAGAGAAAGAGATATTCAAGATACATATCATTGACATCTAGCTTATCAATGAGCAATGCTATAGAATGAAGATATTGTAGGGAAGGCAAAAGACTATGGTAGCACACGGGCCTCCAAGTTAGTAAAGATAGGAATATTATTTTGTAATTAATTTTTTATAATTTTAGAAAGGGAATTTTATTTTGTAAGGGCATGTGCAACTTGTAAATCACATTTCCTATAGGTCAATCCATTGGGGAAAATCTAGTGTATTATAGAACATTTGTGGAAAGTATAACTATCTTAACACTTGTAATTTTTTGATAAGATATAAATAATAAACAAGCTTCCTTGCATCCTATAAAAGGAAAATTTTCAATTGTAAAAGGGGTGAGTTATTAGAGCCAATAGCTAATTGTAACTTTTGAGAAATTAATATAAGCAAGGAATTTTACAAAGTTTATCCAATTTTGTTTATGTCTTTTGTTATCCTCGCTTATATCATTTATTTTTTGTGATTTATAAGTTTGAATAACTCTTATGAATTATTGATGTGTACATTTAAATGTAGAGATATTTACTTGTGTCAATGCTAGGTTAATTGAAAATTTTTAGGTTCATTTTTTTAAATTACTCTTCTTGTATTTTGGCTAATGTTGTTTGCTTGCAAGGGTAGATATTTAAAGTGAACTTGATTCTTATTTGAATTATTTCATACCATACTTAGATGTTTGACTGATGTCTCATAGGATTTGAGCTTATGATACTTGATGTCATACATTGGTTAAGTGCATGATTGGATGATATTTCAACTCTGTCATGATATTTTGAATAAAGATCAACAACATTCCTTCTCTGCCTTACATTTCCTTTTGATCCTTTTTAACCAAATCAATCTCTCCTGATTTTAATTATAAACACTGAGATTGGTCTTTAGATTAGTTCTTGATCATAATTCACAATTATTGGCATAACATACTTCATATTTTGCATAGACTAAATTTTGGCCATGGTGGCTCCCAACCACCAAACATTATAAATATTGTGAAATAGTCCAATTGCTTTGCCTCTATTTCATTGATAGATAATAGGATTATCATAACCTACAACTCATCCACTAAATCCTTATAATTTTGAAATGAGAATTTTTATTAAACACTCTGGGCACCTATGATACATGTTCTGGCATCAATAAGGGAAGATTTGATCACACTAGAAGGAGGGCATGACAAATATTTGTAGATTTAAATTGTCTTTGATATTTTTTGTGAATTGTGTTCAAATATTGGTGTAACCTTTACACAATAATGTTAGTATTTGTTCAATTGTGTTAATATCATTGATATTTATAGTCATGGACCCATATTTGTGCTGATTTTAGAAAAATATCAATGTCCTTTGAATGTATATACTTAAGTATGGTAAAGATGGCTTAAGCTTTGTCAATTCAACATGTTTGAGGTTAGTAATAGTCATTTTGATCAAATATTGATAGATCCTTCACTGATTTGAGTTTATTTGAGCTTAAACATGTAAAGATCAATCTTACTTATGTATATGGATACATATTTGAGCTAATATAGTTAAATTTTATTTTCTTTTGTTATCCTTTATATAAATCTTTGCAAAATTTGCGTAATGTACAAGTTTGATCATTGTCCCCTACAAAGATAAGGCTAACACATCATATTTCAAATAGAATTCAAAGCCCATAATATGGAATTACCAAGAATTACGATAAGGTCATGTTCAGGGACTAGAGAACCTCTACTATCATTAGAAAGTTCATAAGAGAACTAGCTAGGACAAAAGTAAGCACAGACTTTCAAAGTCTTTACCAACTTCACCATTTTAGAGTACTCTTGTGTTTAATTCCTATTATGGTATAGCATGGATAGGTGGTTATTTGATCAATCTTCTAGGTGTGGTACATGACCTTCCTTATAATCCTAAAAAGTATTTACCAACATTTAGTCTTAGTGGCATTGTAACTATTAAATAACACATTAAGAGTTTTAAAGTTGCATTAAAATTGTTGAATGTGATTGATAAAGATGTAACATGCAGATTATTTGATTTTAATTTTAAAAATGATGCATATGAATGGTTTCTAAACCTCCCTAAAAATTACATTACTGGTTGGGTTGATTTTAACAATGTTTTCATTAACCAATTTGGTAAGATCATTATTCCTTGTGTCCTATACTAGCAATTCACCATAGTGAAAAGGGATGTAAATGAGCCCATAAGATCTTTCAATGCTAGGTTCTAATAAAAATTAGTAAGACCATGGCTCCTTATAGACCTAATGAGGCTTTAGAGTTATAAATCTATAAGTATGCCATGAAGCCTTTGACTTTTGTGTTTATAAAGAGAGTTGTTGGGCCCATGAACACATTAGCTTTAGCTTATTCTGAGGCTATGATCATTAATGACTAGATGCAACCCTAAGGATAATTTGCATACTCCATCTAAAATGTCAATCCACATTTACCTATTATGAATTTTATTCCCAATGCTAACAAAAATATGCCTACCTTAAACCAACTCCCAATCTTGAACCAACTACCTTTGAGACATTCTCATCTTACTCAAAACATGGGATTCCTAAATAATGTTGCCAATGGATATCATCTACAAGATCAAAAATATTTGATGCTTGAAGCTAACTGTTGATGATTAGAATTGTGCTACTTCCAACACCAACAATGGGAAGTTTTAGGAATGTGGGACTTGTGACCTAAAATGACCTCCAAATTTTAAAGAAGTTGGCTCTTCTTTACTCTCAAAAGTATTGTAGGAAAAAGGATCAGAATTAAATAGAAACACTAATGCAACGAAAGAAAATATAACTATGGTGATGCACCTAAATTTAATTCGATCATTAATACTAAGCATAGTGAAACTATATTTAGGATTCAATTACATTAAAAATCAAACAATGCATGATCAATGTAAAAGATGAAAATAATAGAATCAAAGGCTCACAACTTAGACTATTTTTGTAGTAACACAAAAAATATAAACAAAGGCACAAAACTCAATCTTCTTATTAATTTTACGATCACATAAAAGGTACAGAGACATGCACAATTATACAAACTTTCTAACTCAAAAAAATAGAACAAAGGCAAATGATATTCCTGGCCACAACAAGAAAGTCTAAAACTTCTTGATAACAATCTCTCATAGAAAATTCTCTTTATCTTCTGATGATCCTTTCCGATGATCTCTTCACCCATATTTATAACATCAGACTAGCTCTAGATTGGCCACATGTTCCCAACCCAATAGTCTAACTAAAATCTAAATAAACTCGAAGTGTTTAACAAAAGATATCTTTCAAATTTCTAACATTGGCCTCTCTAAAAGTTTAAATCCCAATGGCCTAATCGAAATAAAACTGAACTGGAAGTGTTTAACAAAAGATATTTTTTGGATATAAAACATTTGGTCTCTTTGCAAGTTCATTGGCTAAATTAGACACACGTGACACTTTTCACTATGAAACAGATGAGGACTCTCAGCGTGCTCCATTTACTCTACTTAAGAACCTGTTGACGCTGGAAAGTGCACCCTACGACAGGAAAATAGATTCCTGCCCTCTCCCTGCAACATGGAAACCCCTCTCTCGCCTGTGGGATGGTGAAGTAGGAGAGGAGAGTCTCTAGATATGGGCTAGTTCCCTCTGATGTATCTTGTTTGTTTCAGGTAGCGCAAAATATAGGTATATAGCTATATACTTGGGGGGATGAAAAGAGAGAGAGAAAAAGCATGAACAAACAGCCTACTCTAAAAGAGGTGATACACCAAAAATAGGTTGACCTTCCAGATCCACTCTCAGAATCAAGTGGAATGCAAGTATACTCTACACATCTAGTAGAGGAACCAGGTTGCTAAGACTTAAAGGGGAGGCTATAATGGAAGATACATAATAGAGGTTTACCGAGGTGCTGTGGAATGCACACTTGCAAACAACTTACTCTGTTCTGTCCTTCTCAAGTATTGCTCTTCTCCTTTCAGCTATAGAACCGACACCTGTAGATAGCTGGTCTGTTGGTATTACTTGTGAAAGCATGGAAGATAATGACTAAACACAAATAATATTCATGGCATACATAGCAGATCAATCCAAGATGGAGGCAAAAACTATATTTTTATTGATTCAGGTGGAAAATTTGCAGAGCAATACTCTTTACAAAAGTCAGGAAGATGCTGATAAGTGGCTAAGTCTATGTATCTATATCAGAACAACCAAGAGAAGTTTCATTGGGAAGAGTGAAAAAACACTATAGCTAATGTCACAATTCTGCCAAGACCATGCTTGTTGACTCATTTTGCGTGCTGGTCTTCCCCTCTGGCGGTTGGGCAAGTTTTTTCTTGTGCACTGTAGGGGAATTTTGCCGCCATCTATTGTGGGTGGCAAATTTGCCACCCTTTGCATGGGCTACATGTAGGATTTCTGCCGACGTCAGCTGATAATTTGCCGACGGCGGCAGTCTTGCCGACGTCGGTTTGTGAAAGCTGTCGATGTTGGTAGTATTGTGCTGTGGGCGGCCCTTTCTCCTTCCCCGCCATGGGGCAGGTTTTTCATTTTCACCGCCTGAGGGTGGGACTTTTTCCTTTTTTGTCTTCTATTGTGCTGTCAACGGTGACAATTCTGTCGACATCGATTTCTGTAAGATGCTGACAATGGCAGTATTGCCGACATTGGCCGATGTCGATGGCCTTTTTCTTTTCCTTTGTGTTGTGGGTAGCAAATTTGCCGCCCTCTGCATGTTTGTAGGTGGGCTCCTTTTACCCGCCCTTATAGTAGGCGGCGATTTTGTTGCCCTCTGCATTTTTTTGCCCTCTTTTTTGCTAAGTGCCAAATGCTCCATTTTTTCCCTCTCTTCTCCTATGGACAGTTGAAGACTCTGCATTTTGCTACTGTGAACGTCAATGAACGAGGTTGATAAACCAATGCTCTGAAGTGGAGCTGTCGAACCCTGAAGATGGACCTTGCAACATGAAATGACTGGCCATGCGAAGCAGGTGTAAGAGGTGACCGGGATTTTGCCTGAGGGGCAAAATTGGGTTAACAAATTGGTGACTCATGGGGGAAGCATGCTTGCTATGCTTAGAACCCAATTGCCTCTAAATATCTATTAGGTGCAGAGTCAGATGGTGACTTTTAAAGAGAGTTCTCCACAGCTTGATAATCCTAAAATTAAAATACACAGAATTTACCCCCACATGCAAAGGGAACACACAAGACTAAAAACAACTAACTGTGCAAACTGCACTTAGGGAAAACAGGAAAGAAAACAAGGGAAATTATGTACAGTCGAACCAAAATTCAGTGGCAGTGCTTCAGATGTATCCCATTGACTAGAATACGCAATTCTTCACCGTCTAACTTGGAGAGCTGGAATGCGTTATGCTGCTTGCACTGAGTAATCATGTAAGGACCGCTCTAGAGGGCATCAAATTTTGCATGTTTTCTAGGCTTAGCTCTATCTTCGTCCCATTTTAGAATAATGTCTCCTTCCCCAAATTTTTTTGACAAAGACTTCTTGTCAAAATGTCTTTTCACCTGATGTTGGCGACTGATCATAGAGACCATGGCTCGATTCCTTACCTCCTGGAGCTCCATTAGTTCACACAATCTGACCTCCATGCTGCTTCCTTCTTCTAGTTACAGTTGATGAGTGAGGTCTAGTGCTGGCAATTCGAGTGAGATAGGAATCCTTGCTTCCCTTCCATACACAAGCGTATATGGAGAATTTCTGATTGATCTTTTCAGAGTGATTTGATTGGCCCATAGAGTTGTTTTCAACTTGGCATGCCAAGTTTTCTAATTTTCTTCCATGGTCCTTTTTATAATCCTGATCAAATTTTTGTTAGTGGACTCAGCTAGCCCATTTCCCTGCGGGTAGTAATTTGATGAAGTGCTGAGGTATATACCATACCTCAGCACCCATTCACTATTTTCAATTCCCAGAAAAGCCAAGGCGTTATCTGAGATTATAGTGGGTGGGACCCCAAAACGTGTCACTAAGTCCCCATAGAAATCTAGGACTGCGCTTTCATTTGCTTCCTTCAAAGAAATGGCTTCCACCCACCTGGTGAAATAATCCATAGCAGTCAGGACCCACTTGTGTCCAGCGCTAGAGGGAGGATTGATCATCCCTATGAAATCTAGGCCCCACTGCATGAATGGTTGTTCAACTTGAATGGGCTGTAGGGGCATGGTAGCCAATCGCTATTTTCCATCAAAAAGTGCACACTTCTAGCACTTTCTTACCTAGGCGTGGGTATCCTTGAAGAGAGTGGGCCAGAAATATCCAGCTCTCATTATTTTTGCTACTGTGGTCTTAGGGGCAAAATGGCAGCCTGCTGGCCCATCGTGAAACTCAACCAATACCTTATCAGCCTGACTGGAGTCAATGCATCTCAAGAGAATCCCAGATAAATCCCTCCTAAATAATACTCCATCAATCAAAACATAGGGAAGGGATTGAAGTTTAGAATACCTTCTTTCGGCCTTACCGAGACCCTGTGGACATTTGCCCGTAAGAAGGAAACACCTCACGTCCAGTGTCCAGTCTCTTATGACAGCTGGTTCTTTTGCAATGGCTACGTCATGGATCAGCAAGTTGTCCTCATCCTTTTGTCTCAAATCTGCTGCTAGTTGTTCACATAGGCCCCTTCCTCTCACCAACTTGGCAATTTTGATATCCATGTCATACTCCATCACTTTGGTGATCCATCCTGCTCTTTTCTCATTTAAGTCTCAATTGGTCAGGAAATCCTTGACACCAAGATGTGAAACCATGAGATGGATATTGCTGTTTGACAACATATATCTAAATTTTTTCAAACTGCGCACCACTGCCAGGACTTGCTTTTCTACATAGGTGTACCTGATTTCAAAATCCTCTAACCCTTAGCTGAAGAAGGCGAGTGGTTGCTCAAGGTCATCACTGTTTGCTTGGGTAAGCATAGTAGATATTACTTCTCCATTGCTGAAGGTATAGAGATTGAGGTCTTTGTTGAAGTCGGGGCTGATTAGAGTGGGAGCCTGGGTCAAAGCCTGTTTGATAGCTTCAAAGCTATCCTTTCTTGGCATTGTCCACTTGAATTCTTCACCCTTCCTTAGCAAAGAGGTTAGGGGTTTAACTATTTCCACAAAATTTGGAATGAACCTCCGAATGAAATTTATACCGCCAAGGAAACTTTGTAGGCCTTTCTTGTGCTTTGGTAGGGACATCTCCAAGATGGAGCGGACTCTTTCAGGGTCAATAGACAAACCTTCCTTGGACACAATGTGGCTAAGAAGTTTCCCCTCATCAACCAAAAATACACATTTCTTTGGATTTAGGGAGATGCCAAATTCCTTGCACCTCTCAAAAATATACCTAAGGTGCTTCATATGCTGTCCCGCCTCCTTGGAGAAAACTGTTATATCATCGAGGTACACCAGCACGTTCTTATTTATCAAACCACTGAAAGCCATGTCCATGGCTTACTAGAAAGTAGCACCAGAATTAGATAGCCCAAAAGGCATCTTCTGATAGGCGAACGTTCCCCATTTAGTGGTGAAGGTTGTTTTGTATTGGTTGGAGCCCCGTACCAGAATCTGATTATATCCTGAATAAGCATCTAGGAGGGAGAAGCGTTTGAAACTAGTTACCTTTTAAAGGATCTGCTCCATGTTTGAAAGGGGATAATGATCCTTTAAAGAGACTTTATTAAGGTCTCTGAAGTCAACGCATAGTCTGATCTCCCCATTTTTCTTTCTAACTGGAACCAAATTGGCCAACCATGAGGAATGTTTGATCGGAAAAATAATGCTGGACTTGATCAACTTGACCAATTCTTTCTGCATAAGGAGCTCAATCATCGGATTAACAAGCCTCTACTTTTGTGTGACTGGTTTTGCACCTTCCTCTAATTCAATGGTGTGCTGGGTGAGTCTTGGATCGAAGCCTTTCAAGTCGCTATAGTTCCAGGCGAAGACGTCAGTGAACTCCTGACATAGGAGAATGAAAGCTTGCCTTTCTTGAAATGTGCAGACCTTACCAAGCGCTAGCAAATTATCCTTGAAGATTTCAACTTTTTCATAATTCTCCTCTTTGGTAGTGATGTGTGCTTTGTCATCTTTTAGTTGGTCCTCTCCATTGAAAATACTTTCAAGTGTGACCAGAACCTTAGGGAGTTTATTGTTCTTTAATTGAACAATCTGATTTCCATATTGCTGCTGCAATTTTGCTTGATTGTGGACTACAAACTCAGCTTGTTCCTGCAAGAAAAGAGCTATCTATTGGTCATTTTCAAAGACCTACCAATTTGTAACATTGTCTGGAATTGAAGGTTGAACCACCACCTTTAAATGGTGTGAACCACAACCCCTGCTTATCTCTTTTGAAACATCAAATTGGGCACCAACAGCTGCCAACCTGTCAACCTACTTATTTTGTTCCCTGGGAATCGAGGTAATGTTAAGAGCAAGGAAATCCTCCATCAAGTCCCAGACTCTATGCTTGTAAGACTTCAGCAAGGAGTTCTTGGTTAGGTTTAGGCCTCTTATTTGGTTCACTATTAGTTCACTATCCCCTAGGATTTGCAATTTCTTGATCCCTCTCTTTCTTGCCCACTCAAGTCCATGAATCAAAGACTCATATTCTGCAACATTACATGTGCAAGAGAACTAGAAATAAAAAGATGAAAAGTACCTTTCTTTAGAAGGGGAGATTAACATTGCCTCACCACCAGTACCCAGTTTGCTTCTGGAACCGTCGAAGTATAACTGCCACAGGCCAATGTCTTCTTTGTTCTCCTTCATTATATTGGGCATGATGGCACTTTCTTCATGCAAGCAATAGATGCCAAGGTCTACCTCCTCAATAAACTTATAAGGATCGTGATTGAAGTTATCGCTTCCCCACTCATCCAAGAGTAGATCTTCGACTCCTTCAAGAGCAGAAGATGAAGATTTGTCCATCTGAGAATCTTCTAGATCAATGATAGTGTAACTGACATTCACCACCTTAGGTGAATAGGGCTCTAGGTGATCCTTGTAGAGTGGCTCAGATTTGATTTTCACTTTGGTCCCGTATTTGGTTCTAAAAACCAGATATGACCAATTTGCTGCTAGATAACCACCTATCTTAGACGTAAAGTCCCTAGACAAATAGATTGCAAAATATGGAGGAACGTCCGCTACCACTATATCTTGGGGGATTGAGAATGTTGGGTAGGCATGTAATGTTAAACTCAATCCTTTCAGGACTCTGAATGTCTTTGCAGGTGTCCCATCCAGTTACAAGACTCCCTTGTTCATTGCTTCATACTTTAACCCCATCTTATCAGCAATGCACTTGGGCATTACTGAAGTGCTGGCTCCGCTATCAATTATGCAATTATGTACCAAGAAATCCCATATGATCAAAGATACATAAAAAGGGGGAGTCTTTTCTTCTTTCTTTACCTGACTTGAAGCAGAAGGCTGCCCATTCATCATTAAGACGTTATTAGTGTCTGTTGGGATGGCCTGGTGATCTAGCTCATGCAACTCTTTCTTCAAAATGTCCCTTTGTCCTAAGAGGGACAATGAATCCCATAGAGAAATGCTCACATGCAATTTATTCATTTGATCAATTATATTAATTTGGGGGCTGATTCCCTTCATACTTTCCTTTGGGCTGATCCCAACTGGAGCTGTAGACTGAGGAGCTGGAGGTGCAAATGGTTGTCTGGGAATTGGAGCCTTTTGAAAAGGGTGTGATGGAGGATTCATTGCTGCCTAAGGGGAAGCTTGCACTTCTCCAACTACTCTTCTTTTAAATCTCGTATTGGTCGTAATGTAATCAGCATGATTGCCTGCAGCGCCCCCATGATTAATTGTACAGAGCTCACCCTCTTCGTGATTTATCATAGTAGAATCCGGCTGAGTTTGATTGTTACTTGTGCTGGGTTGGGTTGGAAACTCAAAAAATTGGGAAGAATTAGCATCCTAATTTTTTGAATTTTGAAATAAATTCATCATGTCATTCATATGGACAACTTGCTCTTGACCTTGTCCCATGGTCGAACAGCTTGGCTACTCCTGCACTAGATTGTTCTGAGTAGGCACCATGGCTTTAGATGATGAAGAAGGGCCCAGGTTATAATTTTGATAAGGCCTGGTTGTAGTGAGCTGCCCCTGACCTTGGTTATAATTTTGAAAGGGGGGTCTAGGGGCATGGCCATAATTCTGATAACTTTGGTTTGGCTTGTTGCTTTGAGCTTGTTGCCTTTTAAGGGCAACAAGTTCATTTGACATGCTCTGCAACATGCCCTTAACTTCATTTAATTCATTGGATGGGATAACAGTTGGCCTCTCAATGACAGGTGGGGGACCAATTATGGGAGTGACAGCCTAAATTGGGGGTAGCGGTTCTGGGAAAAGTGGCATATGAGGCCTAGGGGCAATTTTTTCAGCTTGAACCAAGCAATTTTTGGCCGCAATGGCTATGTCATATGCAGCTGCCAGTATGTGTCCCTCCATAGATTGGATCATCAAAGCAATATCACTATTTAATATTTTTAGATAGTACAAGAAAGCGTAGCTGGGAGTCAGCCTTACCAGGATGGGAATTTTATCCCAAGTCTTTTGAAACCGCATGTTGAAGTCCTGCATATACTCATGCGGAGCTCTTTTTATAGTTGTCAGCTGCTCAGCAAGAGAGAGGCCATCACTTTTCTCCCCAAAATTATTAGTTAAATGGGTGCCCAATTTGTTCCAAGAATGTATGGAATTCACAAGCAAGGTGCCGTACCAGTCGAGAGCTTTCCCTTTTAGAGACAAGGCTAATAGTCTGATGGCAATATTTTCTTCTGTTATATTGTGAATATTGCAAAGGTTGGCAATGTTTTTTATATGCTCAACAACTGTAATAGGTCCCACTCCATCAAAAGAGGGCAAATTTTTTAGAGCTGTTTCGGGGATCGGATCATAGCGTGGGAGGTTTAAGGGGTTCTCACCACGAAAAGCTGCAAAAGGCAATGCCATGGCTAGAACAGGATGTATTTGTGGCTGAGTTGGGTTGGTGTTCTTAGCAACAAGTCTAGGAGGATTTACTAGTGGATAAGGGCGAGTTCTTTCAAACCTGAGCCTTTCAGCAGAGTTTAAAGGTAGTTCAATGAACTCAAAGGGGACCCTTATTGAAGCTAACCTTGTGGTAACCTTTGGCATAGAAGTTTAAGTGACTGGTCTTAAAATAAAGCACTGAGCTCTTACCAGTGGAGTCACCAAATGCTGAAAATCTTTGAAAATCACTGTAGCAGGACTTGCATCAATCCTAAAATACTACTGCATTAGAAACTGATAAAATTACAGTCCCACCGGGTGTGCCAAAACTGTTGATGCTGGAAAGTGCACCCTGCGGCAGAAAAATAGACTCCTGCCCTCTCCCTGCAACATGGAAACCCCTCTCTAGCCTGTGGGACGGCGAAGTAGGAAAGGAGAGTCTCTAGATATGGGCTAGTTCCCTCTGATGTATCTTGTTTGTTTTAGGTAGTGCAAAAATATAGGTATACAGCTATATACTGGGGGGATGAAAAGAGAGAGAGAAAAAGCATGAACAAACAGCCTACTCTAAAAGAGGTGATACACCAAAAAATAGGTTGACCATCCAGATCCACTCTCAAAATCAAGTGGAATGCAAGTATACTCTACACATCTGGTAGAGGAACCAGGGTGCTAAGACTTAAGGGGGAGGCTATAATGGAAAATACATAACAGAGGTTTATCGAGGTGCTGTGGAATGCACACTTGGAAGCAACTTACTCTGTTATGTCCTTCTCAAGTATTGCTATTCTCCTTTTAGCTACAGAACTGGTGCCTGTAGATAGCTGGTCTATTGGTATTACCTGTGAAAGCATGGAAGATAATGACTAAACACAGATAATACTTATAGCATACACAACAAATCAATCCAAGATGGAGGCAAAAACTATATTTTTATTGATTCAGGTGGAAAATTTGGAGAGCAGTGCTCTTTACAAAAGTGGAGAAGATGCTGATAAGTGGCTAAGTCTGTGTATTTATATCAGAAGAGCCAAGAGAAGTTTCATTGGGAAGTTTTAAAAAACACTATAGCTGATGTCACAATTCTGCCAAGACCATGCTTGTTGACTCATTTTGTGTGCTGGTCTTCCCCTCTGGCGGTTGGGTGGGTTTTTTCTTGTGCACTGCAAGGGAATTTTGTTGCCATCTATTGCGGGTGGCTAATTTGCCACCCTTTGCATGGACTACATGTAGGATTTCTACCAACGTCGGTTGATAATCTATCGATGGCGGCAGTCTTGCTGACGTCGATTTGTGAAAGCTACCAATGTTGGCAGTATTGTGCTGTGGGTGGCCCTTTCTCCTTTCCCGCCATTGGGTAGGTTTTTCATTTTCACCACCTGAGGGTGGGACTTTTTCCTTTTTTCATTTTTTATTGTGCTACCGACGGCGGCAATTCCGCTGACGTCAGTTTTTGTAAGATGCTGATAAGGGCAGTATTGCCGATGTTGACCGATGTCGACGGCCTTTTTCTTTTCCTTTGTGTTGTGGGTGGCAAATTTGCCACCCTCTGCATGTTTGTAGGTGGGCTCCTTTTACCCGCCCTTGTAGTGGGCAGCAATTTCGCCGCCCTCTGCATTTTTTTGCCCTCTTTTTTGCTAAGTGTTGAACGCTCCATTTTTTCCCTCTCTTCTCCTATGGACATTTGAAGACTCTGCATTTTGCTATCGTGAATGTCAATGAATGAGGCCGATGAACCAATGCTCTGAAGCGGAGCTGTCGAACCCTGAAGACAGACCTTGCAACCCGAAATGACTGGCCATGCGAAGCAGGTGTAAGAGGTGACTGGGATTTTGCTTGAGGGGCAAAATTGGGTCAACAGAACCATCTCATTATTCAGGAGGCACAAAAAAATGACACTTGGCAATTTCTATGGCACTTACAAGAGACACATGGCACTTTCTATTACATTATACTCTTTACTATGTCTTGGTATTAGGAGTGCTCTATCTTTGACATCTATCACAGTTTGCTACTCTAAAACTTTACCAACTTACAAAAAATAGCACCCACAACACTTCTTTCTCAAGCAACTTTAAAAGGGGAATGGGAATAGGTGTCACTTTCCATGTATCTTTAACAAGGGACATGTGGTGGCCTTCGCTTGTCTATAAAAGCTTTTTAGAACTTTTTGAGAGTCCTACAGAACGTCACACATGGAAATCTCCACTAAGCTTTAGCTGGACTGTAGAAACATTTAGGACTCATTTTAGATTCATATAGATGGTGACACTTGGTAGATTCCACTGACTTTAGAAATAAAACTTGGGGCCCACCATAGTATTTACTTAATCAATAAAACAAAATGAAGAAACTATAGATGTCGACATTTGGTGGCTTCCACTACTTTTAGCTAGGGGCACATGGCAAATTTCACTATTTTTAGAAAAACATATTGAAACCTTCCATAATTTCCACTTGGCACCTTCCACTTGACCCTGAGAGAAGCTTATTGAAATAAGCTTTTTGAAACGCATAAGAAACATGAAATGTAGATGATGACACTTGTCGCGCTCTACTGAATTACTATGAGACACATGGCATGATCCATGCAACTTATAGAAATTATAAAATGTGTCTCAGCCACCGATGACACTTGGCAGCTTGCACTGAACTATGATATTAGACAAAAATTAGGAAAAAATGAAACTCGTGCCTACGCTCTGTGTCAAAACTTCACTACCTCAAAACTAAAATGCATAGAAACAATACTTGGAGCACACAACTAAATCTTAAAAATAAAGTGTAGAGTATTTTACTCTACAGTTCTTGGTGACCATGAGAATTTTTGAGGTTGCTAAAAAAGAACCAAATAATGTATAAAAAATGTGACAAAAATCACAACTTCATTAAGGTTGTTTGATAAACAGACCACTCAACATTAGATAATCCCTACTTATTTTGTAATTCATGGAAGGCTAAATCAAGTTTGATGATATCCATGTGTGAAAAACTCTACAAAATTTGAACTATAGCCTTCAATTAAAATTCAATCTGGGACATGGGAATCAAGACAACTTCCATTTTTGGCACTGATGAATCATTTATTAAACCTTGGAAAATTGACTAATCACTTTGCCTAGCTAACAACAAAGGTTTAATCTCATCAAACATCAACACTGTGTTGCTATCAAGAAAAGGGGATGGAAGACCCAATTGCAACAAGGAAAGGGAAACTATCTAGCTATAATACATTAGAGACACAGCTTAACTAAAATGTTTCAAGTAGATCCCATTCACAGGAATCTCTTCATGTTTTTCCTCCATCATTTCTAGTTCAAAATAATTGTTATGCTTACATGTATGAATTTTATAGGGGTCAGCCCATAATGCTTCAAATTTAATATGTTGACCCAGCTTGGCAGCTCTTGCATCCCATTTCAAAACAACTGAGCCTACTTCAAAATGGGGATTTGAAGTCCTCTTATCAAAGCAATATTTGATTATTTTTTGATGATTCATTAATGAATCATGTGCTTTATCCCTCTTTTCTTAAACTTCTAAGACTTCAACAAGTCTGACCTACATGGGGCCATTTTCCTCAATTTCAATCTATTTTAATAGCTGGAGAGCAGGAATCTCCAAGCTTAGGGGCACTACAGTCAGTTTACCATAGACCAATTCATATGGGGACATTTTTGTTACCTGCTTAGGCATAACTCTATCATCCCACAGTACTATATTAAGCACTTTATGCCACTCTTTGTGATGATTAACCCCTATCCTCTTAATAAGTCTAATCAGGTTTTTATTGGTTGATTCTGCCAAACCATTACCTTGAGGGTAATAATTCAAGAAAGTTTTCAGATAGATACTATGCTTTAGTGAGAAGTCAGATACTTTAGACCCTAAAAATGCTTTAGCATTATCTAAAATTTTGGTATGAGGAGGTCCAATGATACTCCCTAGAAAGTCTAGGATCACATTTTCTATCACTTATTTAAGTGGCACTACCTCACTCCATCTGGTAAAGTAATCTATGGTAGTTAGAATCCATTTGTGCCCCATACTTGGCACTAGATTGATCATTCCAATAAAATCAAGACCCCATTGAGAAAAGGGTTCATCAACAATTATAGGACTAAGGGGCATTCCTGCATTTCTTCTCATCCCCACATAATATTGACAAGATTGGCACTTTTTTACCAATTGATAACAGTCTAAAAATAAAGTGGGCCAAAAATAACCCACTTGAGTTATCTTTATAGCTATGGTCTTTGCAAAAAAATGTCCACCTAAAACTCCATGGTACATCTCATGTAATATTTTATTAACCTCATCTTTCTCTATGCATCTTAAAAGTATGCCATCAGTATTTCTTCTGATAAGAACTTGGTCAATTAAAACAAAATGGACTCCTTGCTGCCTATAGTATCTTTTCTTGTCTTGAGAGAGCTCTTTTGGGAAAATCCCATGTTTCATAAAATGGATCTTATTTATGACCCAGGAGTTTTGATCAACTTCTTGTATCCTTAATACAATTTCCTTTTCTATTTCTTCAAGCATCATCTTTCCCATATCTTGAGTCATGTATTAGCACAACCCCTTACCTCTGACTAGCTTAGTGGGTCTAACCTCTACATCATACTCAAGGATCTTTGTTATCTAGTTTTCTCTTTTTTTAGTAATTTCACCCTCCATAATGTATTCTCTGACACTAGGATGAGCCACAAGTATTAGAATCTTACTTCCTATCACCATATGCCTAAATTTCTTGAGGGCTTTTACCATAGCATATGCCTATTTCTCCAAAAAATTGTATCTAGTTTCATACTCCCTAAAATTCCTTGACAAAAAGGCTATTGGGTGTTCTCCCTCTTGTTGATCATCTTTCTATGTCAGGATAGCAGCAACACTAAAATTTCCTCCATAAACATACATTATAAAAGACTTAGAAAAGTCTAGGTTACTAAAAATTAGGGCTGTTGAAATTGCTTTCTTGACCTTGTCAAAGGCTTGTCTTCCTTTTGTAGTCCACTTGAACACCATGTCTTTCTTTAATAAGAGTGTCACTAGTCTCACTAGGCCTATAAAGTCTGATATGAATCGACTGACAAAATTAATCTTCCCCAAAAAAGACTAAATTGCTTTCTTATTTACTGGCAGGGGCAAGTTCATTATGGCTGTAACTCTCTTTGGCTCTATAGAGATTCCTTCTTTAGATACTATATGTCCCAATAGTTTTCCTTGAGGTATTGCAATGATACACTTCTTAGGATTTAGGGATATTCCAAATTCTTGGCACTTCTTAAAAATGGATTCTAAATGATCAAAATGATCAACAACATTCTTGGAAAAAATAGTGAGATCATTAAGATAAATCAGGATGATTTTATTTATGAGTTCCCCAAATGCTACATCCATAGCTCTTTGAAAAGTGGCTCTAGCATTTGATAGGCCAAATGGCATCTTGGCATATGCAAATGTTCCCCATTTGGTAGTAGATGCAGTCTTGTGTTGGTCTTCATCAGCCAACCAAATTTGATTGTATTTAGAGAAACCATCTAGTAAGGAAAATCTCTTTGATCTAGCCACAATCTATAAAATTTGTTCCATAGAGGGTAGGGGATAGTGATCTTTCAGAGATGATTTATTTAGGTCTCTAAAATCCACACAGAGCCTTATGTCACCATTCTTTTTCCTGACTAGTACTAGATTGGATACCCAAGTTGAGTGTTTGATTGGAAAAATTATTTTAGAATCTAAAAGTTTCTACAACTCATCCACCATTAGAGGTTCAATTCTTGGATTCACTAGCCTCTATTTCTATCTGACTGGCTTAGATCCTTCAGTCAGTTCTATTATGTGCTGAATGATGTCTTTGTTATATCCATGAAGGTCTTCATAGGTCTAGGCTATTACTCTATCATATCTTTTGCACAAATCAATTAGTTTTTCCCTTTCCTATTGAGTTGTAGAATTTTCAATCTTTAGCTTTCTCCCTTAACACACTTCTATCTCAAAATAATCTACTTTATTTACTTGGAACCTTCTCTTTTATAGGCTTACTTCTTCTGGATCAAATAGGTTTTCTAAAGTGATCAAGCCTTTAGGAAGCTTATTGGTCATTAATTGAATAACTTGGTCTCCATATGCTTCTTCAATTTTGGGTTGCAATTGATTAGCAAATTCCTTTAATTGTTGCAAGAATTAGAGTACCTGAGAATCATTTTCAAAGATTTGCCAATTTTCATCATTGTCTAGGATAGTTGGCCTTACGATAACTTTGATTGACTCATTGTTGACCAATAGACCAGTTGCTAGATCAAACTGTGAGCCAATCTATGCCATCCTATCAGCTTCAAAATTTTGGGTTCTAGGAACTACTTCAATATTGAAAGCTTCAAAATCTTCTATTAAGTCCCAAATTATATGTCTATAGGATCTCATCCTTACATTTTTGGCTATTGCCTTTTCTCTGATTTGTTTCACCACTATTTCTGAATCTCCTTTGACTATCAGGTTCTTTATTCCCTTCTTCTTGGCTAGCATGAGCCCATGTACTAAGGATTCATACTCAACATCATTATTAGTATAGGCAAATTGGAAATAGATAGCTCTTAAAAATTTCTCACCATTTGGAGCAATAAGACAAATTCCTGCTCCAACACCATTTTTACTTCTAGCCTCATCAAAATTTAAGGTCCAAATTTTTGAATCTTTTTCAAATTCTTGAATAGTTGGTGTTTCTTCCCTTAAAACATTTGTGATTTCATGATCTTCATCAAATATGACATAAGTACCTATACCAGTAGAGTCATAATTTCCATATGGGCCACTTTGCATCATAGCTAAAAAATGGTTATTTTCCTCTTCTTGGTCATGTTCAGTCTAGTCACCCAACTCTTCAACAAAGACCCTTTCTTCCTTATTCATCATAGCATGAGCTGCCTCTAATTTTTGGGTTGGTTCATTGGTGACATGATTTTTAGATAGTGGCTCGGATAGTATTTTCATTTTTGAACCATATTTAGTTTTTAGGATGAGGTGATACCAATCAAGTGACATATATCCTCCTATCTTGGCTATGAAATCTCTAGATAAACATAAACCAAATACAGGGGGTATAACTATGACTACCACATCTTGATTTACAATTATATTATGGCAAGTATATAATTACAATGGGAGCTATTTAATTCTCCCTATTATTTGCATTGATTTCCCATATAACTGCATAACTCCTTTAATAAGTGGCTCATATTTTATTTTTAAAGCATCTGCTATTTGCTTAGGTATTACTATAGTACTTGCCCCTGAATCTATCATTGCATTATGCAACAATTTATTTCCAACTATCAAATTCAAATAGAAGGGCTCTGGTTTGGATTTACTTACCTCTGGTGTATTGTTCACAAGGGCTGTTGTCTATAGAAGAACTATGTCTTTGATCTTTTTTTATCAGTAGGTCCTTCTTTGGTGCCAGTATGTTTAGGCACTACTTGGCCTTGTAGAACTTCTTGTAATAGTTTATTTTGCTTAGGAATAGCTAATATGTCCCATAGTGACACATGTTATGGGGTCCTTTTCAGTTGATCCACCACATTCATCAGTCCTAGAGTTTGGGTTCTTGGAAAATAAGGATATCTTGCTTTTTCTTGAACTTGTCTAGTAATCACTTGGTTCAGCACTAGCTGAGGCATTTCTTGTCTAGAAACTATATTTTGATGACCTTGAAATGGAGGATTCCTCATAACTTCATTATTTATGACTTCAAGTTGTTCTATCATCCTTCTCTTTGATCTGGTGTAGTAATCTGATTATACTACTAGCTTCTTGGAAGTGGAAGCTTCATTCAAGAATACTGGCTCTTCATCTTCAACCCATGAAAACAAAGCATGTTTAGGGGTTATTTCTTCTTCTTTTTTTAATGACATCCCTTGCATCTGAGCCATCAAGACTGAATTTTACATACTAGGGTATTGGTAGGCTTGAGTGTCAGAAGTACTTGCATATTATCCATCCATTCTTCTTTGCTCTACTACCTTTTGTTATAGATTACCCATGGGATAATATCTAGGCATATGAACATTATTACAAGGGAAACACTAGGAATTATTGTTATCTACATAATTATTATGCCCTTGAACAATCTCTCTATTTGGATTAGGGGGAACAGTTTGTGAGGGTGTAGGGACTGCAACTAATTGGTTTACTGGCTGAGGGTTAGTTTTCCTTTGAGGACCCTGATACTGGTTTGGTTGTGGTGGAAATCTATTTCCTTGGTAACTTTGATATAGGGGTTTAGGATAAGGATTATATTATCTCTTTATGTTAATTAACTCATTAGAAAATGTCCTTAAGATGTTCTTGATATCATCCATCTTAGATGACTGGGTAGGAACAAGTTATTTAGCAAGTTGTTGAGGATATGTATACATAGACACAAATGGGGCTATAGGATTAGGGGATTCTTGAGGAAAAGGTAAGGTATTTTCTAGAAACATGGGCATGGGAGACCTTGGGGGAAACTTTCTAGCATCTATTAAATTTTTTTTAGCTCTGACTTCATAGTCATAGGCTTCTAGCAGAGTCTGACCTCCAAGTGATTGAATCATTATTGATATGTAGCCATACCTGGTAATGGTCTTATTGTAGCAAGAAACCTTTCCCAAGTCTTTTGAAATCTTGAATTGAAATCAGTCATTACTTCTTGTGGTACCCTTTTGATAGTAATCAATTGTTGTAACAAAGAAGGTTTATCGCCATTTTCTTTAAATCTTTCAAAGAAAAGATCTCGAAGCTGATCCCATGTAGATATTGTATTTGGGGTCAAAGATTAGTACCATTTTAGAGCCTTCCATTTAAAATAAGATGCTAACAATCTTATAGCCACATTTTACTGTGTGACCACATGTATTGCACAGACACCAGATACATCTTGTAGATGTTCTTCAAGTGTTTTGAAATCTTGTCCACTAAATTTGGGCAAATCTTTCAGGGCATTTACTAGAATAAGATCCCAAGTGGATGGTGGTACTAAGAGAATCAGAGGACTACCAGTGTTCTAAATTGTATAATTCCTTGGGGATATAGGTGTTCCCACATTTGCTCTTGGTATTTCTATAAACTGATTGACTCTTCTTCTTGGACTAGTTATCAATGGTGGTAAAAGAATACCTAGATTTATAGTAGATTGAGATCTTGTTACTAGTCCACAACTCTGACTCCTTATAGCTCTCTAGTTCATATGGTCTTGAAATAAACTTTAAGATGGTGTGGTCCCACTGAGCATGCCAAAAAACTATTGATGATTATAATTGAACTACTTCAAACACCAACAATGGGAAGTTTTAGGAATGTGGGACTTATGATCTAAAATGACCTCTAGATTTTTTAAAAGTGGCTCTTATTTATTCTCAAAAGTATTGTAGCTAAAAGGATAGGAATTAAATAGAAACACTAATGCAATGAAAGAAAATATAACTATGGCGATGTGCCTAAATTTAATTCAATCCTTAATACTAAGCATAGTGAAACTATATTTAGGATTCAATTACATTAAAGAGCAAACAATGCATGATCAATGTAAAAGATCAAAACAATAGAATTAAAGGCTCATAACTTAGATTATTTTTGTAGTAACACATAAAATATCAACAAAGGCATAGAGATCGATCTTCTTATTAATTTTACAATCACATAAAAGGCACAGAGACATACACAATTATACAAACTTTCTAACTCAAGAAAATAGAACAAAGGCAAATGATATTCTTGGCCACAACAAGAAAGTCTAAAACTTCTTGATAACAATCTCTCATAGAAAATTCTCTCTATCTTCTGATGATCCTTTCTAATGATCTCTACACCCATATTTATAGCATCGGACTAGCTCTAGATTGCTCGCATGTTCCCAACCCAAGAGTCTAACTAAAATCTAACTGAACTAGAAGTGTTTAAAAAAAGATATCTTTCAAATTTCTAATGTTGGCCTCTCTGCAAGTTCAAATCCTAATGGCCTAACTAAACTAAAAATGAACTGGAAGTGTTTAACAAAAGATATTTTTTAGATCTAAAATGTTTGGTCTCCCTGCAAGTTCATTGGCTAAATCAGACACACGTGACACTTTTTACTATGAAACAGATGAGGACTCTCGGTGTGATCCACTTACTCTACTTGAGAATCATCTCATTATTTAGGAGGCACTATTAAATGACACTTGGTAGTTTCCACAGCACTTATAGGAGACACACGGCACTTTTTACTGCATTAGACTCTTTACTATGTCTTGGTATTGGGAGTTCTCCATATATGACATCTTTCACAGTCTGCTACTCCAAAACATTACCAAATTATAGAAAATAGGACCCAAAACACTTCTTGCTCAAGCAGATTCAAAAGGGGAACAAGAATAGGTGTCACTTTCCACGTATCTTTAATAAGAAACAGTGGTGGCCTCTGCTTGTCTATAGAAGCTTTTTAGAACTTTCTGACTCTTGCAGAAGGTGACACATGGTAGTCTCTACTGAGCTTTAGCTACACTATAGAAACATTTAGGACTCATTTTAGATTCATATGGATGGTGACACTTGGTGGCTTCTATTGACTTTAGAAAGAAAACTTGGGGCCCACCATAGTCTTTACTTAATCAAAAAAACAAAATGAAGAAACTGTGGATGTTCACACTTGGTAGTTTTCACTACTTTTAGCTAGGGGCACATGGCGGCTTTCACTTTTTTTAGAAAAACATAGTGAAACCTTCTATAGTTGCCACTTGGCACCTTCCACTTAACCTTGAGAGAAGCTTATTGAAATAATCTTTTTGAAATGCATAAGAAACATGAAACGTAGATGTTGACACTTATCATTCTCCATTGAATTATTATGAGACACGTGGCATGATCCACACAACTTATAGAAATTATAAAATGTGTCTCAGTTGATGACACTTGGCAGCTTTCGCTGAACTATGATACTTAGACAAAAATTAGGCAATAATGAAACTCATACCCACACTCTATGTCAAAACCTCACTGCCTTGAAATTGAAATGCGTAGGAACAAAACTTGGAGTGCACAACTGAAACTTAAAAATAAAGTGTAGATTATTTTACTCTACACTAATTATAACACTCAATTTCACAATTCTAAATCCCTAAAGAATGAGAGTGATTCTATCATTAAGATGGTTCAAAAGCTTAGTACTAACCTCCTTTAGTTACAAAATCAAGTGAATAATACTAGAGAGAGCCCTAGTAGTAATTACTCTTTTCAAAGGTTCAATAGGGTCACTAATAAATTTTAGAATGATAGTTACCATAAAAATAAGAATAATAAGCCATCTCCTAGCAAGAATATCCCTGATATAAATCTTGTTGATGTTACTTTACCTGACTATTGTAGAGTTCATTGCACTTTTAAGCATGTGTAAATTGATTATATTGAGTTTTATAATGATTTTGAAGGCTTCCAAGAAGAATTAGATACTTTCGGAGTTGTCCCTAATAAGGATTATGATGCAAATACATCTAGTCCATCAAGGTCATCTAGATCATCTGATTCAACTCTCATGGTGGACACATTTGAGTTCCCTTTCCAAAAGGACATTGATCTTAAGGATAGTCATAAAGAGATTCATTGTTTTCATCAATTTTTAAAGAATAATTTTCCTCTAATAAATTGGGATCATAAAAAAGCATTGATCACTTCAACTCCTCCATATAACTTTAATACTCCTCCTGATACAACCTTAAATAAAAATATAGAGGATCCAAAGGGAAGTACTCCTAATCCCAATGCTAATACATTGAATTCTTCCAATAATAATATGTATAACATAGTAAAGTACATTAAAAATATCAAAGCTAACATTAAATTTACATGATTTGACATAGATTACCAAATAAAAAGATTTGTTATTGAAATCTTTGTCTATAAATCTTGGTAAGTCTCAAAAATATACACATACTAATGTTATAATACATAAAAGTAAGGTAGATGTCCCCCCTTTCTTACTTATATTCATGATATTGGGTAATCATCTACATAATTATTTTTTATATTCTAGTACATATTCAAATATTATGCCTAAGGGTATTTGTGAATAATTAGGTTTAACTCCCATTAAATTTGATAGAGTTGTAACTCAATTAGATAAACCAAGGGTCAAAGTGATTGGTTAATTATTGAATGTTCACATGTAGATTGAATTAAATCCAAATATCTAATAGTTCATTGATATCCAAGTGGTAGACATCCCTAATACTTATGGGATGCTATTAAGCAGATAGTGAACTAGGATCTTGAATGGTTATATGCCAACAAATTGTTCATATATGTGGTTTTATTGAAAGGGATTCCCCAACCAAATTATGATAAAATAGGAGCCTAAATTGAAGCATATGATCACTAAGTATAATTAAATTAATGATATGGTCAACATGGTTAACTTATATCTTGGTGTTTACACTCTTGACACCATAAAGGTATGTAAATCTAAAACGACTCATTTTTTGCAAAGATTATGGAATCTTTATTTTAATGGTGCTAGATGCAAATTAGATTCTAAATTGAGAGTGGTATTAATCAATCCCATTGGGAAATAATACAATTCCTCTTACAAAATTTAGTTCATATGCACCAATAATCTGGTTGAGTATGAAACACTTATTCTTAGGTTATAATTTGTAATCAAGCATGAGTCTAAGGTACTATTAGTTTTTGGTGATTCTAAACTAGTGGTTAATTAGGTCAAGATTAAATATAAATACAAGTTGTCCTATCTCAATAAGTATAAATTTAGAGTGTGGGACTTAGTTAAATGTTTTAATGCTTTCAACATTATGTCAATCCTTAGGGAAGAAATAAAGGCTATCAATGAACTTGATTCAACTGTATCCAACCTTATGCTAAATCAAAGTTCCAAGTTACAAAAACATATAATTGAATTAATACCATGTCCATTAGTTCTATATAACATCAATCACTTGTAGGTATTTAGTGATGATCAATAGATCATAGACTTCATGACTAGCTCAAGAGTGTTTGTATGTCACATTATTGATGAAGCTAGTCTCCTTGATGGTGAGAATATTGAAATCAAACTTAATGGCAAGTTCATTTAGTTGAATGACAATAAGATCCCCAAAGGCATAATAACCTTAAAGATACTCTTTGATTATGATAAAATAGTTGAGGCTACAAATATTCCCAAGGTGGGAAAGATTATAATGTAATTGATCTTGGACTTCAAGGTCAACCTTAGTTGATTAATATTAGTACGACCTGTATAAGCATTGAGTCCAAAAGATCCAAATAAATGTTTACCAAATATAAGGATATCATATCATGGTTATATGATGACCTAAAGATGTTTGATCCAAATTTCATAACTCATACCATACCTTTGAAATAAAAATGCAAACCTTTCAGACAAAGGCAAAGACCTATAAACCTAGTCTTATAATGACTAATATACAAAGAGGTCAAGAAGCTCTTAGATTCCAATATTGTATTTACCATTAAGGATTAAACTTGGATTGATAATTTAGTCCCAGTCAAGAATAAAAATGATTAAATTACAGTATACATTGATTTTAGAAATCTAAATAGAACATTTGATAAAGTTAATTACCCCTACCTTCTCTGAACTAAGTAATACAAATTTTTCTATTTCTACCATGATGTCCTTTCTTGATGGTTTTTCATGGTATAACCAATTTTTGGTGAACCAAGATGGTAGGATGAAGACTAATTTTATTACCAAGTGTGTCACCTTTTCCTACAAAATAATGCCATTTTGATTGATAAATGCAGGTGTGACCTTCTAAAGGGATATGGATCTTGCTTTCCAAGGTATTATAGGTAAGTTCATTATCATATACACGAATGATCTGACTATCTTTTCTAAAAATAAGGAGAATAATATTATGCACCTAAAATAGGTATTTGAAAGATTAAGAAGGTATGGGATTTCTCTCAACCCAAATAAAAGTATTTTTTATGTTACTAAGGGAAAAATATTAGGACATGTTATCACTAAGGAGGTAATCTTTATGGACACTTATAGAGTAAATTCAATATCTAATAATGAGCCTGTTAATAGTAGGAAGGAATTATATTCATTCTTTGGTAAAATAAAAATTTTAAGGGTTTTATAGAAATAATGAAACCTTTGAATGACATGTTGAAGAAAGAGGCTAAGATCACTTGGATTGAAGAGATGAATAATTCCTTCAAATACATCAAAGAGGCAATTATAAAATTTAGGAATTATATCCTTAGGAATTAGGTGCATGCCATTCTACCAAACCCTACCACCAAGCTCATGCTAAGTCAAAATGAACTAGGAAAATGGAAAGGTAAGTGGATATCTGTATTCCGAGAGTATAACATTGAGATGAAGATTGTCAAATTAGTAAGGTTCTAGGGTTTAATTCAATTTATTTCTAATACTAAACCCATGTTAAGTGTTATGAAGGTAGAGAAACCAAGTTTTAGACCTAATGATTGGTATGATCTCATTATCTAATTACTAATCAATGGTTATTATCCTATACGGTTAAGTAAAGAACAAAGGAGGGATATAAGGCTCAAGAAATCTCACATTCTGATCAAAGATGGAGTAATTTATAAGAAGAAATTGAAATGAATTTACTTGAGATGTGTCTCCAAGAGTGAATTATCTGAGATCATGAACACCTTTCATAAAAACTACAAAGTGGACATCCATCCAAAGGGACTATGAAACACAAAATATTAAGGGCTAGTTATTACTAGCCTACAATCTTCAAGGATTTTCACAAACATATGAGAGAGTGCCACTCATGGCAAACCATCAATACCAAAGAGGCCAAGGTAGCCATACCACTAAGAATATTAATGATTGATAAACCTTTTGCCTAATGGGGATTGAATTTTGTGAGGGTCATTAACCCTAATTCCTCTAATGGTCATAAATACATTCTGACTTCTACCAACTACTACACTAGTTAAACTGAAGTAGTGGGAACTAAACAATGTAAGATATAAGAAGTGATAAAAATTTTAGAATAAAAAATATGCACTAGGTTTGGGAGTGATCAATGTTTTAGAGGAAAACATATGCACTAAGTTTGGGAGTGATCATTTTTTTAGAAAAAAACATATGCACTAGGTTTGGGATACATGTATCTTTAGCCTATGATAATGGATATGATTTTATATCCATAAAGATGATATAAAGGGCATATGATAACATCATCATCCTATATTTATTATCAAACCATTATCCCAAAGGTAATGGAATATCTGAATCATGTTTGGAATATTATTGTCATTGATGTCAAAAGGGAGATAGTTAGCACTATGGATGTCATTGATGTCAAGATAATTAGTCATAGATAAGATGGATGGAGAGAAGAGCATGTTTTATAATTTCACAATTTAAAAATTATCATATAAATTTTTCATTCTTTTATAGAGACAATTTTTAGATGAATTGTAGAGAAATTGATAGAAGATCCATTATGAGTTTTTCTAGTGCATCTCATTTATATGGTCTATAGGTTTAGATGAAGAGAAATGAGCTCAAAAATGATTTATATTTACTCTCAGCCATTACTAAGGTTTCTCAAAAATACCCTATAGTTTTTGGTCATAGCATTCATATTCACTTATATTTTTATGTTGACTATATATATGTAGGAACCAGTTACTTAAGTCATAACTTAAGCCTTCCTCATCCTCATACAACCCACCCCTTCAACCTAGTGATTACTGGCTTGGAGTAATGATCAAATAATTTAATATTCCTAAGTCTTTGACTTAATATTTATCCTATTTTTATCAATGGTGAGTGCTTGATCACATGATGAATATATAACAACATGAAACAATGTCAATAAGTCAAAGAACCTGATAATGAACACATTAATTACATGTGTCATAATCATGGAGATTAATCAATGGATTTATGATGTGGTTAAAATTCAAATAGTTAATGATCAATGTGAAGATGTTAAATGTCTTAATATCAATAACTAATAGTAATGTGTAGAAGGCACGTAAGGATGACAAGTGTCACAAGCACAAGGAATAATAATGTGTAGAATGCACGTGAGGGTGTCAAGTGTCAAAAGTATGGACACTTACAATAATGTGCAAAAGGCCAACAAGATTGCTAAGTGTCACAAGTATAGGGATGATAGTAAAGTTATTAGAAGGCACATGAGAGTGACAAGTGTCCTAATCTCAGGAAACTAACACAAAGATTAATGGTTGTGACTTAAATTTGAAGTGTTAAATTTTGGAAGCTTGTAAGGATGTAACAGAGCATGTGCACTTAATCTAACAGTTGTATTTTAAATTTTGGACAATTTAATGAGGATTATTAGATCATGGCATGAAGTTTATTATCAATGGTTAGTATTTAAAAATTTGTTCATCTCAATAGTCAAGTAACAGAACACACATATAAGCTACATTTTATGATACAAGGAATGATATAGATCACTGTGATCAATTAAAATTGTGTAATATGGTATGCACATCAAAACTAGAGCCTAATATGTTAGGAGGCCCCTTATCCAATGGTAGCACAATTGATTACTTATATATGAGAAATTGAACATGGAAATTATACCAGAATGATTAAGAAACTAGAAACATGAGACAGAAAAGAATTTGAGAGACAATACACACACTTGTATTAGATAATACTAGAAGAAAATACAAATAAGGAAGATGCCACTTCTCCCTCCACCTCAAAGGCTTGCCACACCTCAAGACCTTCTTCCCTCTCTCTTGCTCAACACAAAACCAACTCTAAAACCTGAGTTACAATCCCTCCTTGAATGCTATAGCTGATCTCCTTGACCTTACACCTGTAGATCTCCTTGACCTTGCTTGCTTCAATGCTCTTACTTGATCAATATGATAAATACAATACATGCCTCATGGTTCTTTAAATAGGAATCGATGGTTACAAAAATAGACCTCTAACTACTAAAATTAGACACACAGCTCGCGACTTAAAATAGTCTCTTAGCATGTAAACACTCGGTTTAACTAACTGACTGTTCGTAAACAGCAGTTTTGGACCGCACAGGCGACCAACGTCGGTCCCTGCTTGTCTAGTGCTGCCGACATCAGCCGACTCTTTGCCATCACCGATCTCCTTCTCCACTGCATCTGACCGGTGTCGGTCATACTGCCGACGCTGGTGGCTCTGGTTCTTCAGCATCCTTTCTTCATGTGTGTGCAAACGGTTGAAGCTTTTAGCTCCACACCCTAACAATCTCCCACTTGGAGATAAATAGATGCAACCTATACCTATACCTGTACACCATCTATTTTGTTCCTTTGGCCCTGTATCCCTCTTCAAAGTCACCCTTGAAGACCAACCACCACGCAAACCTGTGATGTTATATCTGTCACCTATGCCACAAGAACTTTGCTGCTCCCAAATTCTTCATGACATACCTCTGAACCAACTCTACCCTTAGCTCAGAGAACTCCCTGTATATGCAACCCTGCAAAAAGTAACACAATACAGTAACATGATAATGTAGCTAATATTATCCAACTTGGTAAAGATAAAATACAATGGTCAAACCTCCATTGCCCTGCAGCTAACTCAAGACCATATACCATAGCCTTCTGTCTCAGATGTCCATCGACTCTCTTCTCTAAAACGGGAATCCATCCCTCTATATCCAGCTGACAACTCCACCAACAAGTACCTATTTGGCTCTAATCCAAGGACTCACACTCCTCATCCATGTCAAGCTCCCACTATTTTTGGATTCTACCTGCATTTCTTCCTCCATCTTCCTAGTTCTTGACTAACAGTAAGCAATATAAAGAAGGTGAACAATGAATATGAGGTTCACATACCTTTTCTGACCTCTGTATGGGTGTTTGAAACTCATAGATCCACCCAACATCCATTCCAGTGATCGATCTCAGCCAACTCCCAGTCTGCTCCCGACCGATGTCGGTTCCCCACACTGATCCTGACTGCAGACATCGTTACCCCTGGCCGACGCCAGTGTCCACCCTGCCGACGTCGGTCCTGATGACCAACGTCGGACTTCTCCTATCTGACCTACCGACCCTACTGGTCTGCACATGACCGAAGCCGGTGTCTGGATGACTGACATCGGTTCCAAGTAACCGACATCGGTGCCTGTGTGTTCCCGTGAGTGATGAATTCTTCATCCGTGAGCTCTTTTTGGATCAAATCTATATCCATGCTGCCCTGCTTAGATTTATTTACTACCTGTAACTGTTCTAAGGCCTTCATCTCCTCCATGAACACCAAGACATCCCTATTCTTGTCAAAAGCCTCAAATTTCCTTTTCCTGCAATGAATTCTATCCATGCCTTCTGAATTTGAACACATACCTTTTGAGTCAAGAACTTCCATTCCCTTCTTATTCATGTGACCCTGCCTATTAGACCACATATATGAATCTGCACCAGAAGTGGAATCAGTAGTACAAGTAGATAGATAAAGAGTACCTACTTTCTTACCTCTTGCTAAAACAAGTGCTCCCTTGGTAACTTTCCAAGAATCTGCTGTGAGGGTTATTCTGCATCCCTCATCTCCCAACCTTCCTACAGAAATCAGACTCTGCTTCAGAATTGGAACATGCATGACCTCCTTCAACACCCATGTGTTGTCAATCTGCAATCTCAGCTGCACTTTCCCTTTGCCAACTATCTGACAAGGCGTACCATCCCCTAAATAAAGAACTCCAAAATCTCCCTGTTCATACTCATGAAACAAATCTCTGTTTGGGGATGCATGAAAAGATGAACCAGAATCTAATATCCATGATCCTGCGTGACTATCCAAAGAAAGTATGAGAGCATCCTGTACCACAATATTTGTGTCCTTTGCTTCTTCCATACCTGTATGTTGATTCTCTTTATCTCTCAACCAACACTCCTTCTTTGTATGTCCTTTCTTTCCACAAAACTAGCAGGTAATACCTTTGGACTCGGATCTCCTTCCCGACCTTGATTTCCCTTGCTCAATCTTCTCCTTTTGCCTTCTTCTGCTTTCCACACTTAGAGCGTTCCCTGATGATTCACCTGTGCTTCTCCTGCATATTTCTTCATTCAAAATCACACTCATAGCATCATCAACCTTTAAGATTTTAGGAGCAGATGCAGAGTTACTTACTGCCATAACCATACCATCCCAACTTTCAGGCAAAGAACATAATATCAAGAGAGCCTTTACCTCATCATCAAAAACAATGTTGACTGAAGCTAATTGGTTTACCAAACCATGGAAATCACTGAGATGAGTATGTACCAAACCTCCTTCCTGCATTTGTAAAGTAAATAGATGCTTCATAAGGTATACCTTATTAGAAGCCGAGGGCTTTTCGTATAAATTTGCCAAGGACTTTATCAACTCTTCTGTTGTTTTGCACTGTGATAAGCTAGAAATCACAGAAGCTCCAAGACTCAACCTTATGGAACCAAGAGCCTTCCGATCAAGAACACTCCATTCTTCATCCTTCATATCTGTGGGCTTGCTTGCAACCCCACCCAATGGTAAGTACAGATCCTTCTGATACAGATAATCCTCAATCTGCATCCTCCAGTGTTGATAATTCTTGCTGTTAAACTTCTCCATTCGTAGCTTGCTTTCTTCTGCCATTGCTGAACTCCCACTCAATCAGAAAACCCTGTGAATGACCTGTAATCAAAAATAATAACCTGCTTCCTGCAAACCGTAGCTCTGATACCAACTATTAGGAGGCCCCTTATCCAACGGTAGCACAATTGATTACTTATATATGAGCAATTGAACACAAAAATTATACCAGAATGATTAAGAAACTAGAAACATGAGACAGCAAAGAATTTGAGAGACAATACACACACTTGTATTAGATAATACTAGAAGAAAATACAAATAAGGAAGATGCCACTTCTCCCTCCACCTCAAAGGCTTTCCACACCTCAAGACCTTCTTCCCTCTCTCTTGCTCAACACAAAACCAACTCTAAAACCTGAGTTACAATCCCTCCTTGAATGCTATAGCTGATCTCCTTGACCTTACACCTGTAGATCTCCTTGACCTTGCTTGCTTCAATGCTCTTACTTGATCAATATGATAAATACAATACATGCCTCATAGTTCTTTAAATAGGAATCCATGGTTACAAAAATAGACCTCTAACTACTAAAATTAGACACACAGCTCACGACTTAAAATAGTCTCTTAGCATGCAAACACTCGGTTTAACTAACTGACTGTTCGTAAACAGCAGTTCTGGACCACACAGGCGACCGACGTTGGTCCCTGCTTGTCTGGTGCTGCCAACGTTGGCCGACTCTCTGCCGTCACCGGTCTCCTTTTCCACTACATCTGATCGACGTCGGTCATACTACCGACGCCGGTGGCTCTGGTTCTTCAGCATCCTTTCTTCATGTGTGTGTAAATGGTTGAAGCTTTTAGCTCCACACCCTAACATAATATATGCTAAATATAGTAAAAGATAAAGAATCATGGTAGTGGTGTGTGAATTCAAGAAGTGGGAAACTTGTCATTCACAAAATATGAAGTGAGTTTTAAAAATAGAGCATGATGTGTCAATGACCAAGTGTGAACTCAAAGAAGATGTGAGACCTAGATCTAATGTGTGTGTGTGTGTGTGTGTGTGTGTGTGTGTGTGTGTGTGTGTGTGTGTGTGTGTGTGTGTGTGTGTGTGTGTGTGTGATCTAAGATACACATTAAGTGTTGAAGTGAGAATATAGAAAAATATAGAGGCACAAAGGGAGAGAGGTAGAGAGGAAGAGAGAGAATAAGTGAAGAGTATGAGAAGCTATAAAATAGGTATGTAACATAGAACTAGAATCATTTTTTAATCAATTTTGTAATCAAGATTTGTATCTCCATAGTATATCTATTTAGTATGCACCATTAGAAGAGCTAAGTTGGTGATCAATTATGGAATTGGTGCTTCCTTAGAGTAGGTTCTCTTAAATAATGGGATTGGTGGCTCCTTAGGGTCAGTGCCCTTAAACATTGTAACTATTAAGGTTTTGATTGTGAATCTAGATTAAAATAGTATATTTTAGAAATTATTCTCACCATGGTTTTTCCCATGATAGGTTTTCCATGTAAACTAATTTTTGTGTCTATTTATGTGTGTGTGATCTATGCATATAATTTTTAATTTTTAGTAAAAGTATCAAAGGACTAATTTTAATCAAACCACTAATTCACCCCCCTTTTAGTATATAGTTATTTTCCTACAATTGGTATCAAAGCCCTAGTTCTTTAGAAGCATATTAACCAACTTAGGTAGATCTTAGATAGTGAACATAAATGGCTAGTCAAGAAGGCTCTTCCTTAGATAAAGAATCTCTTTTTAATGGATCAAACTATGAATTTTAGAGAATTGGAATGAAAGCATATTTATCTTCATTAGGGTTTGATGTATGGATGTCTATTGTAAATGGATATATAATGCCTATTATAACTCATGTTGATTAGGTTGCCAAGAAAGCATATGAGAGCAATGCCAAGGCAAATAATGTTATCCTTTGTGGATTGTCTAACTCAAATTTTATTAAAGTAATGCATTATATCTAGAACAAGTTGAAGAAAATATATGAAGGTGATGATAAGGTAAATTAGGCCAAGATATAAACTTACATAGGCAAGTTTGAAAGTCTTAAAATGAATGAAGAAGAGGAAATTAAATACTACCTCCTAGAAGTAGATGAAATAGTCGATGTAAATAGAGGCATTTGATAAGAAATGAAAGATTCGGTCATTGTTAAAAAGGTCCTAATATCTATACCATCTAGGTATAATTATAAAATATATACAATAGAGGAAGCAAGAGATTTAGATAAGATCACTATATATGATTTTCACAAAACCTTCACAACATATGAGATGAGAATGGGAGAAGCAGATACTTCAAGAGAGAAGTTGCATTCAAAGCATCCAAACAAGTAAAATTAAAAGCACCTACATCTAGATCTGAGGAGACTAATGAAGAAGAATCCAACTTTATTGAAAATTAAGAGGAGGTTCTAAAAAATACAAAGGTAAGTTAGCATTTAAATTATTTAACTATGGTAATGTAGGACATTTTACTCCTAAATGCCCTTATAACAAAAAGGATAACTCTAAAAAATAAGAGGATAGTAAAAATATGAAACCCCACTACTCTAGTAGGAAGAACTTCTTTAAAAAATAGAAGTTATTGTACACAAAATAAGATAGTAATTTATTATATGATGGTAATGGTTCAAATTATGACCATGGTTGTGCCTTTGTGGCTAAGGGAAATTAATTCCTATTCATGACATTAGAATCATCTTCTATGGATCAAGAAAAAGAATAAGTTTAAGACTCTAATGAATAAGAGGAAGGATAAGTGGATCTAGAGGGTGAACTTATCTATGATTTAGATGAAATTGAAAAGCTGAAAAAATAGAACTCAAATCAAAATAAGCAAGCACAAAAGGAGATTAAAAAAGTAGCCAAAAGTCTTGAAAATTTTAATCATATGGTAGTTAGCCTAAAGACACAAGTTGAAGATGTTAAAATAATAGAAGATGTAGTCAAATTTAAACTATAGTATAAATCTAATGAATGCATGAAGTTAGAATTAGAAATAGTGGCTTTGAGAAAATAACCTATAAATCTAAAGAGAAAATAAACAAAAGTTTGAAGCTAAAAGGAGGTTCAAAAATTCTTGATAAAATTAATCAACTCTCAAAATCCACCAAAATATAAATCTAGTCTTGGTTTTGAAAAAGGGAGAATTCCCATAACTAGTACATCTACAAACTTATATGACAACTTAAAAGTATAAGAAGAATCAATAACAAAGAATGAAAAAACTTGTAAGAATGCCTCCAGAGATACAAAGACAAACACAAGCTATGGATGCGAACAAAGGTGAAGTAGAAAATAAGCCTAAATAAAATAAGAAGAACAATGAGTCAATCTTTGAAAACTTAAGGAAGATGTAGAACATAAAGGTATTTGATGTAGATAGTTATATAAGAGTGAGAGACTTGAAGAATCCAAAGTTAAGAATACCTCCTCATCTTGCTCAAAGAAATTCTATGACTAGGTATTCCTCATTTTTCTATGGATATTATTATACCTATAATCAATTTCATCATAGGGCTAGTGAATATAGGGATATACCTAAAAGGAGAACAAACTTTATAAGAAAAAAATCTTTTTCACCCTTGTTAGATACAAATTTAATATTCTATAATTTCAATAATTTTGGTCACATAGCTAAACAATGTAGAACAAACTTTGTAAGACCAAAGATACAATGTAAAAATAAATGCATACCTCCTAGTGTAAACAAAGGTTCAAAAGTCTCTGAAAAGGGGGAAAATAAGACAAATAAGAAACCTAAGGATGTGTGGAAATCAAAAGATAAAAAAATTGCACAATCTATGATTGCTCAAACTGCACTCCATGCAAAGGAAAGGAACATACTCGTCTGACAGTTGGAAACCTCAATTTGTTCTATGTAGACTTCCTCTTTAAAGTTTCCATTCAATAAAGTAGACTTAACATCCATTTGATAGAATCTGAATTTATTATAAATAGAGAATACTATAAACATTATTATGGCTTATAATCTATCAAATAGAGCAAATGTTTCCTTAAAATATCTGCCTTCAAAATCTGCTCAAACTATCAAAAGGTTTCCAACCGTCTGCTTTCTTTAGTATGTAAACCAAGAGGATGTCTACACTCCAAAACTAATCACATGTCAATCAAGTATCACTTATTAAGATAAAAGGTTTTATATAAAGAGGTCACAATGCAATATATGCCAACATAAGATCAAATTGTAGACATATTCACCAAACCATTCATAAGGAATAATTTAAGTATCTAAGATAGAAATTGGGAGTGGTGGCTCCTACATCACACCACTATATCTCAGTAATAGAGCATGAGTCTAGGGGGAGGATCATATAAGCTTTGTTAATCCCTAAAAGAAAAGAGAAAAGGAAAGACATGTATGCATATTTTTGAAAATTTATAATGAGTTGATGGTTGAAAATTCTTAGACAAAGTCCTTTATCTGATAAAGGGGGAGAAAAATTTGGACAAATAGTGAGGATTTTGGAGTCATTTTTCCATTTTTGCCAAAGGGGGAGAAAATGTGCAAATGATCTCTATAAAAAATTTATGTTTATCAAAGAATGAGAAAAGCATGTGTCTAAGGTGTGTTTAGGAAAATTTTCCATTTATTAAGTGGGATAAATTTTGGTATGAATAGTTTCATCTCATGTTCATCAAAAGCCAATGGAAATATAATTAATTCCATAGAAGGCGAAAAGTATTTATTACAAGATCAGAGAATTTATTTTGCCATCAATGATAAAGGGGGATATTGTTGGCAATATA
>JARHVA010005946.1:340000-405000 GCA_037957365.1 Torreya grandis | reverse complement strand
CTCAAATATTGATGGTATGTGATGTAATATACACATTATGATCAATGATATGTATATTAGGAGGCACAATCAGGTATTTCAAGGTCAATGAGGCATGATTTTTCCATGCAATTAAGATTAATGATATATAGTAAATATTGAAAAGTCATGAAAAATTCAAAAATTTATAAGTGTCACAACCACAAGGAATATAACAAATAGCTAATGGTGCTCAATTTCTTAGATCATGATTAATAATTTGTGCTGATCTGTGCATGAAGATTTAATAATATGAGATTAAATAAGAATTTTTGAAAGATAACATTCACTATTTGAAATTTACTAAGCAAGATGCCATGGTTATGCCACATTAGATCCACACAAGCTTGATGGGCCAAGTTAAATATTTTAGGACCCAATAAAATCAAAGGTATAAATGCAAAAATCTAATCACAATCTAAGTCATGAAACTTGCATAAGTTTAAATGGCTGCCACCATTAAAGCATTGTAAAGAACATTAAAAAAAACCCTAGCACATTTAGAAGCCCTAGTTCAACCCTATGATCATCATAATTAAGATAGGAAAGATTGGATTGTCATTTGAGCAAATATAATTTGATCCATAATTGAATTATAGACCACTGGTAAGAAATTTAGAGAGACTTATAGCCATGATGATCTGGAAAAGTGTCTATAGAGAATATGTAGATCTCTATCTAACCTCAAATGTAGAAAGATGAGTTTTAAAGGATATGTAATTTGATGCCACATCTTTAAATACTGAGGAAAATAATTGGTAGAGCTTGTTCAAGAACATTAAGAACCAACTACCCATCATAAGAGAAAAAGAGAAGAACATGTCATCAAGAAGGACAAACTATGACATAATTGCCTTCAAATGATGGGTCTCTATTAGTGTACAACAAAACCTAAGGTACTGCATTGTATAGATGTTTTCTCTCCTATTTTTAGAGATGCTAAAATTGATAAGGTCATGTTAGTCAATGAGCATACTCATAGGAACATAGCCTATATCTCTACCATATCATTTGAAGACTATTATAAGATGCCTAAACCCAAAACCAAACCACAATTGACAATTGGGTGAAGTAGAATTATATGAAGACCATCTTTGCACTATGGTTATATTCTAAAAATTAGGTGTTTTCAAATTTTAATGGCAACATTCCCATTAGTTGGTTCAAACTTGGGATAATAATGATCATGAATTTGATGAATAGGTTATGTGGAAATCCAACCACCACATATGCGGACAAGATTTGGGTGCCCTTAGTCTATTTTATGGTGGAGAAATATCTCACCCCTCCCCTTGGTGAAGTAGTCAAAACTTGTTTGAGTAGGTAGATCTTTGTAGATAAAAATAAAACTAAGAACCAATTATACATGATGTCATACATCCTAGATGCCTTTATTGATACTAGAAAGATCCCTAACCTAAGAGAATGGTCACCTGATGGGACATAGATAGTATCCCAATACAATTCCAAATTACACATATTTAAATATAGGGACCACATCTAATTCATATATGATTCTGTTTATCTAGCCCTATCTGAGGCCATAATTAGGAATCCAATTCCAAGAGTTAGCCCCTTGACCAAAAATTAAATTGAAGCCATGGGAGATATCTGATTATATCCAAATTGCACAATCATTAGGGTTGAAATAACATAGTATACTCCCCTTAGATTACTAGTCCATATTCCAAAAAAGTTAGCTAAATAAGAGGTGGATTACCAATTTTGCAATGTAATAGATGGTTTGTGTAAAACCAAGAGGAAAGGACTACTTTATAGCTTCCCCTTAAACATTGGAAGGGTTATTTTTACACAATGGTACTTCCAAATACATGACCTCCTTCAATCTCCAAGTGGATGATCTAAGGTAGTGGGATCCATAGGGAAAGGTTAAATAACACTTAAAGGCCAAGGAAATAAATGTACCCTATGATCATTAACCTAGTGATTTTGAATCCATATATACAAAGGCCTCTTCGCTATTAGAGGTCATCTTTAGGATGAAAATTACAAAATTAAACTAGAGTCCAAAATGCAAAGGGAATAAAAAGGGGATGATGATAAATGGAAATTAGAGCCAAGATATTACCATTTTCTAAGTGGTGCACCTTCTAGGCCTCCAAAAACATAGTTATAGAGAGAATCTAGACCTAAGGAAAAACTTGAGAAAAGGTTAGAGGAGAGAAGGCTTGATAAAATTGCATCTTCCTTAGCTTAAATAGAGGAGTAGGGATCACCAATGGAATAAATCCATATGGTAGCACTAGACCCTAATGAAATAATTGAAGATGATCTAAATTTTTTATCATCATATTTATGAGTCTAAGGATGAGGAAATTGAGGTATCCAAAGAATAAAATGGGAAGGAATTATTGGATATAGTCCTTATAGACCCCTCCCAAAAGAAGAGCTTAATTGGCCATTATCCCAGTGAAGGCTAAGAAGCCCAAGGTGACCTTCATTCATCCCTTGAGTGAATTTAATCTCTTTAATGAGGAAAACTTGATTCAAATACCAACCATTCTTAAATGGTTCATCTATGAAAAATTTAAAAATGTACCTACCATGCACCATCCTTTGGCATTGATGCAATCAATCAATATTCCAGTGCATGAGAAAGCCAAACCATGGATAGTTGCAATGCAAAAGGAGTAAGAGAAAAAATGATTTTTATATGAGAATCAAGTGGAGAATAAATGGAGACACCAACTCCCAAAGTGACATAATATTTAGTTTATGTCGAATTTGACGCAACCAATACAAGTTTGTAAAGGGTAACTAAGAAGAAATCCATGATTGGTGGAGAAGAATTCACTTTCATAAAAGTGGAACCTTTTATGGGATTGATCAAGTTGGAGGATATAAGTCTATTGAAGATCCAATGTTTGAAGAAAATGTCCTTGAAGTGGTTCAAACTCAAATAGATCAATTATAGACAATGATCAAGGGCATCATACAATAGAATAAGAACCTAAATGAACAAGCCATATTATCAATTTAACAAGACAAATTCAAGAAATTTGAGGACACCATGACTAATTTATTCAATTTTTTAAAGTAAATTAGAACCGAGTAGGATGTAATAAATAAATAAAGTGCTAAGGCTATAGGCCAAGTTAGCCAATGGTAGGCTTCAAACTACCAAGTAAAGGATTTGATAGAAGTTTGAACTAAAAATAAAATCCTTAAATTTAGGATAATTATCCTATCCCATCTAAATATGGCTATGGTTATATTAATTGATAAAATCAAGGCCCTAAGTAGCTGGTCCAAGCAGATGGAGGACATTTCCAAGGACATTATGTAACAAGAAGATAAAATGTTGCACATATTAGATAGATTTATCAAATAACCTACCATAATTATTCCCTTACGTCTAATAATTGATGAGGAGTTCAAGCAAAAAAAGACTTATTCATGCAAGAAGTAAGGAATCAAGGATAAGGGAAAATAGAGACCAATAATAAGAAGCTCATGTGCCTGCTTCTATCTGTAGAGGAGAATATGGGAAATGTTAGGGGCATCAAAAAATATTTGGAAAAGATAAAAAGGATCTCAAGGGCCTAGAAGATCAATAAAAATATTTGTTCATGAGACCTATCATTGATATCTAGCTTATTAATGAATAACATTATAGAATGAAGATCTTGTAGGGAAGGCAAAAGAATATGACAACATAAGGGCCTCCAAGTTAGTTAAGATAGGAACATTATTTTGTAATTAAGCTTGTATACTTTTCAAAAGTGAATATTATTTTATAAATGCATGTACAACTTTTAAAGCACATTTTGTATAGGTCAGTCCATTGGGAAAAGTCAAGTGTATTCTAGATCATTTGTGGAAAGGAAAATTGTCTTAACTCTTATACTTTTTTGATCGGATCTAACTGACTAAAATGATTCCTTACATCCTATAAAAGGAGCATTGTCAATTATAAAAAGGGGGGGAATTCTTAGAGCCAAGATCTAATTGTAACTTTTGATCAATTAATATAAGCAAGAAATTTTACAAAGGTTGTCCAAATTTGTTTGTCTTTTGTTATCCTAGATTCTCTCACTTGTTTTTTTTTAATTTCTAGGTTTGAATAGTTATTATGAATTACTTATGTCTAAATTTGAATTTAGAGACGTTAACTCATGTTAATTCTAGGTTAATTTATAGTTTTTAGGTTCATTTTTTTATTACTCTTCTTACATTTGAGCTAATGTTGTTTGTTTGCAGGGGTAGATCTTTAAAGTGAATTTGATTCTTATTTTTATTATTTCACAACATCCTTAGATGTTTGACTAATGTTTGATAGGATTTGAGCTTATTCTAATTCATTTAATACATTGGTTAAGTGTGTGCCTAGATGATATTTGAAATCTATCATGATATTTGGAATAAAAATCAACAACATTTCTTCTATGTGTTACCTTTCCTTTTGCTCCTTTTTAACCAGATTACTCTATCTTAATTTTTAGTGTAAATACACATCTTAGATAAGTATTTAGATTATTTATTGATCATAATTTACCATTTTTAACATAACATACTTCATATTTTTCTTATACTAACTTTTGGCCATGGTGGCTCCCAACCACCAAACATTATAAATATTGTGAAATAGTCGACTTGTTTGCCTCTATTTCATTAACATATATTAATATTATCAAAACTTGTAACTCATGCACTAAATTCTTATATTTATAAAATGAGAAGTGTTTTTGAACACTTTGAGCACCTATTATATATGTTTAGGCATCGACACATACATCAAGAGATATTTTGGGTGAGACTACATCTTTGGACACTCAACCCATAGATCCAACCCAACTATTCCTCCTATAGTGGGAAACAAACATGTAATTAGAGGATTAAAAAAGGAATAATCTAGTAATTATCAAATTAATCATTGTAATTACAATATTTTAAAAATATATAGGGATTGTATAAAGGGTTAGAAAGAGGAAGCGAGAAGAAAGAGAAGTCATAGTAGAGGAAAGGTAATAAATATTTACATTATCCAAAAAGAATGACAAAAAATTAGGGAAATCCCATATATAGATGATTGTAAATCTTGTTTTGAAATACATAAGGTTGTTCTAGTAGAGATACATGAAGGAACTAAAATGGCAAGCAGATAACTAGATTAATAATTAGACCAACTAAGAGAATAAAAATAAATTGTCCATGTTCAAGTGTAAATAGAGATGGATTTATAGAGTGTTGCATCTATATTATATAATAAAATTGAGGCTATTAGTGAAATAAGGGTGGATTTAACACTCCATATAGTAGAGACTACCAAATTAAATAATTATTTAAAAATAGGTGAGAATAAAATAAAATTCATTATTCTTTTTAAAATTGGTAAAGCATATGTACTTTTAAACCTAATGGCACCATTGTAATCTACCAATGCCCTCAAATCGGTGGTCATTATAACATAAGAGTCTAGGGAATGGATTGATGTAGCTAAGGTAGTGATGCCTAAGTGCTTAGAACATAAAACTCTTACCTAGAAAATTTGGATGAACTAAAGCTCTCATAGACCAAGGATTCTATAAGGATACTTATCAACAAGGCCAATTTTGACTATCTCTTAAAACAAGATTTATAAAAAGTCAAACATGATATCCAAGGGAAGACCCTATATGAAATATAATGTGAGCTCAATTTTTCCAAGATTAAAGTCACCAAAGTTGAGGTTTTTAGATATAACTTCAAGACTACAAAAGATAAACATGAAATGATCCTAGAGGAGGTAAATAGGGTGCGTAGGCTTCCACTCATTAACATGGACATAATTAAATACTAGTATAACTTCAATAATAATCACCATAAATCTTTGGAAGTGAATAATAATGATAACACTTTAACTCCCAGTTTAACTCAAGCATCCACTTGAACACTTCCAATAACCTCTCCTGGCATGTAAGCTCCTGGTCAACCTTGATTCAAAGGCCAATTTTATATGTATACATGAAAATAATAATTAATTTTACTCTTATAATTTACTTACACTTATAACGTAGATGTGATTTTTCCTAAAATATCTATAATCATGCACACATTGCATTGCCTTACACAAGCTAGCTAATTTTGACATAAATGTAATTAGATATAAGCATGTAAAACATGAAATTTTAAAGATAAAATTATAAAGGAGTTCTAATTGAGTCATTTAACCATGATTTAACATAAAATTGGAGGATGAGGCATCCCCTCCTGAAGTTTATATAGTTATGTAATTTCACATTATAAAGGGTTGGAAGATTTTATCAATACAAAAATTCAATTTTGATTTTCATGCAATTGTATTGGTGTTCTCTCATTCCATTATTGTGATATTAATATTTTGATTTTATGGTTTTAATAATGAATTAATTTGAAGTTTGGAAAATCTAAAGATAAATTCCAATTTTTTTATCAATGTATTCTAACTATAGATGTGCAAATGCTATTAAAAGTTGGTAGATATTATTAAGCAATTAGTTTAAACTATGTTAATATTATTAGTGTGTAAAAATGTTTTCTTTTGGTGTAAATTTATAAGAATTAATAATAAATTCCTTAGATGCTTTATTGGTCTAAGCTATAACCTTCCAATTAAGGGTGTGCAAGATCAACTCAAAAAGAATCAACCTTAAGTTGAGACCATCAAGTTTTCTGTATCACTCTTCCCTAGACTTCACAACAATGTTTACCTATGAGTGTACAACAACTACAAGCAGTAATTACTAGTTTTTAGAGTACTTTTTGACTAATAAACCAACCTAAGAAGTGATCTTTTGAGATCACAAGACCTTATTTTATCCTCTACCCTTCCCTCTTTTTGAAGTTTATCTAATTTATATATACCCACTGTAGACTAGGTATCACCCATTCATGTACTCACTTAGGTTTGATTTCTATACTAGGATTCATTTCAATAAAATTAAACCTAGTTATCAACCTACATGATGTGCTTGTTATTCCAAAACAAGGTTGTCTAGAGTGGATTTTACCTCCATTGAGATCTTAAAATGTTAGACACTACCTAATGTGAATTTTTGTTATTGCACAAGAACCACATCAACAATGTGTATATTTTCATTTTCACTCTCATCAAAGGTTTTCATTTAATTAGTGTAGGAATTTGGCTTATTTTAATTTTATAATTCACATATTATAGTTTTACATATGTATATTTTGACATGCCTAGTGAGATCACACACCCACAATCCTTGTGTCATATAGATTTATAGGTGTCTTAAGATTGGATGGTCATCTTATAAGAGCTAATTACATAAATTTAAATTTAAATTTATTTAATATTATATTTTACATTCCTATATTCTCATCATTTGGACTCTATATAATGACATTTTTACTTCTATGTTCAATATTTTTGCTTCTAACTATTTGTGCATTCTATCTACTCTTAGTGTAAATGTCATGTCATTTTTTATCTTCCTAAAAATTTGATTATCTATTTGACATTTTTAATTTTTTATATATGTTTATTTTTTCATAGACATCATTTCATTTCTAATACAAGCATCATTTTTCTCTTCATAACAACCTTTCCACTACTCTATTCAACATTTTTACTTTTGTCTATATGTTTCTGTTATGTCTACTATTATTGCATACCTAAAATAATTTCCACTCTAAGAATCATTTATTATATACATAATGAAATTATGTCTCTCTATACAATGTTTTATATTGTCTCTATCTTTATATGTCATCTATTGTTATTTTAGGTATCATGTTATTTCTAATCCTCTAATCATCTATGATCTACAAAATGATGTTTTTTATTTTATATTTGATGTCTACACATTTTAAGGGATAAAAATAATTTTTTATAATTTGATATTTATTAAGGATACCACTTGACCCTAATAGGGGATACCACCCCAAAAACTCCTTTCCCTAGCTTTATTTTGATGAAACTAGCAATGGTTTACTTGTAGGCACATACATGACAAAAAAACCAAATAAAACTACTGAGTAATTTATTATAAATTCTTGTTATATGAGGACATTTTTATCAAACCAAACACATATTTTAAACATTTAAAAGGAAATTGAAAATATTTTTTATTTATCTTTTTAGATTTATTTTTTGTGTTTTTTCATAACCTTAATCCTGTGTATGCTCTTCCCTCACACTACAAGGTGAACTTGGGAATTAAAAATAGTCTAGGTTGATCATGTCATCCAAGCTATAGTTATGTATGTTCTTCCCTCACACCAAAAGGTGAACTTGGGAATCATAAACACCTTTTATCCTTTTATTTAATATTTTTAGAGTATTAAACCTATGATTTCTCCACCTACCATATAGATAAACATCATGTTATGGTAGGGTATATATTTTCTTATGACTTTTTTGTTATTGGTTAAGAAATAATCTATTTTACCAATGATGCAAAGTGAGGGGGTTTAATCCTCTAATAACTAGGTCTTAGATAACCCCTTTACATCATAGACTTGAACCTCATCATATCAAATGTTTTATAGAGGGGCACCTAGATCCTATTATATATCCTAGACTATGGCCTATCGATCATATATAAAATAATACATAGGGAAAAAAACATTCCACAATATTCTCCACCACATACCCATCAGATATTTGGGTTGATTGGTGAACCACTATTTTTTTATAGACCCATTTGAATAATCTAGGTTTGTTCTTAGTACTTTGATTACTCCCTTATGTGTTAAACCAATACTAGACCTAATCTAAATTCAAATTAATTAAATCAAGTAAATCTAAATAAAGAGAACCAAAATCAATCTAAAGTAAATATAACATAATCTAATGTAATTTGAAACAAATAAAAATAATCCTCTTAGTTTATATCCATTTAAAATGAAGGCCCCATATTTGATGAGATAATTTACAATGAACCATCACGTCACCAACCACTCATCCTTGGTCAAACCATTTTTTACTAGCAACCCATTTTATATAAACCTATCTTTGAACCAACACCCATCTTCGATAGACCCATATTTGATGCACTCATTTTTTATAAGCCTATATTTGACCATCTTGGATTCAATAATCTCCCATCACACATCAAAACCTTCCTCAACCATCATGATATGCCTCAAGTGACTAAGGTACTTATAGATAATGAAAATAAAAATTCCTTCCAAATGAATAAACCATCATAAAAATGTCAACATCAACATCCTGACAGTTTAGAAAAACTTCATTAATCAAATCTTACCTCCTCATAAAGAAGAAAATCAATATCTAATACAACTCATCATTCCTAAATGATATACTCAAAGATTATTTCCAAATTATAAATTACCATACTACAAATTAAATATGAAAAATCATTTATTATAATAGATGAGGCCTTGGTCTCCATGAACAAGGAATAATTGAGCCTATATGTATCCATTCAAATGAAGGATCCCTCGACATCCTCTACAAACCATATAAAAATCAACATAAATATTTTAGAAACACTTTTGTATTTTTTAAGGAAGCCTCATCCAAAATTGAAATAGGATCCATTCATAGTTCCTAAAAATACCATGCTACCATCCATATTTTTTTTATCTATGCCACCGATCATTTTCCCCATCATTCCATTCAATATCATGTACCTATCAATTAGGACAAACAAAATCACTTACAATTTAACTTATTCCACCATAATAAAGTAATCACATAATTCATAAAACTTACTCCATCCACCATATTAATACTCAATCTCCTTTAACCATTGATTTGGACCCAAAAAGCCAATTCTTGATTATTTTAGGTCACCATAGGGGAGCAACTTTCAGTTCTCAAATCAAGTTTTCAGGTGTAGGCATGTAAGGAGGGACTTAAAAGTTCAATAAAAATTCAAAAAAATGGGTAAGTCTTTTTTACTTAACATATTATCAAAAGAAGTTGAACTTCACATCATTGGCAAAGAAGTGGTCAAATATTTTTTTCAAAAGCCTTTGTAATTTTTACCCTTCAAAATTTTTAAGATACAAAAGTTAGAATTTTTATTCAAACAAAAGTTATAAAGGATTAGGTATTTGGAATAATTATTAAAAAAATATATGTGAAGAAGTAGGTATTCTAAAAAATTGTTGGTAAAAATTGATACACAAGTTGGAACTCTCATTCTAAGTAAATTTGTTAAAATCTTCACAGGAATTAGCCAATGTCTTTTAGCTTGAGAGAAAATTTATCGAAGGCTGAGCCCCAAAAATTTGTTAAAAGAAAGAGCTAAAGACATAGGAGCCAAAAACCAAAATTTAAATCCAAGTCATTGAACATAAAATTCCAAAGTTTAAAGGCCAAGAAGAAGTTATGAAAACTAAATCTTTCATGCCTTAGTTGATTTTTAAACTTCACTCAAATACATGTGTTAGCATTCTATTACCCCAAGCCTTTCCAAAAGTCTTTCAAAATACTTAGTTGATTTTAAATAAATCACCCATGTGAATACATGTTAATAAAGATCCAAAGTAATTGGGTCAATGGTATCTTTCCACTCAACATCATCATGGTGACCCAGAGGCTTATAACCATTTATATAATTTGAAAACTCTCAAAGCAATGAGTTAGTGGGGTGCTTCAACATTTCATAATCTTGATTACCTAGCATCTTAGAGACATTCATACAATGTTGAATTTCATGTATAAGTAGGTAAGTCAGAAGATGCCACATGAAATCATAACACTTTACCTTGATATAAATAGGATGAGTAGGGTCATCAGTCACAACAAGGATCCAATCTAATCAAACTATACCATGTAGTAGTCTTTTAGGATCCCATGATCCAAAGGCAAGACCATTTTCAAAAATTTTGAAGTTATATAAAAGTGATACATAGCAAAGGTGAGTCTAAAAAATCAAGTTCCTAGATAAATAAAGGGAGGCCATATAGTATCTAAAGAAAAAAAGGAAAATTACAAAGGGCCAAATCCCATGACGTCTATTAGCTACCAAGTGGCAAAGCATGTTTCCATGTTAGTATAGCTAATAGCACAATAAAGAGTAAATGTGGTAGTAATAACCTCAACAGGCATGAACTCAAAAATTGACATCCCATCTAGCCATCAAATCCATCAGAAGTCAAGGATTAGCTACATATCCAAGTTAACTCATAGAGTCAAGTGCAACTTAGTTTCTCACCTAGAAATGATCAAAAAGCTGGTAGGATTTAATGTAAAATTAAGTAGTAGCCCCCACCAAAGTATGGCATACACATTGGGATTAAGCACAAAGCATACATGATAAGAAAGAGTCACAAATGTTAAATATGGTTTGGAAATTTGCATATGTAACATTCAAGGTAAAAATCATGGAATTAAGTAAAATATTCCAAGTTAAGTAATCCTAAAAGATATTCAATGGTACCCTATGCATGTAGTGTCCAAATTTAGATATAGCAGTTGAAAAATTAAAAATTGGTTATTAAAAAACCAATGAGAAATAGAGGACAAGATGAGAGATGAAGGATCAAGGAAATCACCACAATACCTCAAGGACTCAATTAGGATCTCTAATTAAATTTGGTAATCCATATATAGTTATAGATAGATTATGTGTCTTAATTTTTGATGTTCATCTAATTCATTTAGTTGCATTCTCTATTATAATTAATGATTGGTGGGATTCCCATTTCCTATAAAATCCTAGATCTTGCATTATAAAATGGTAGATGTATGTCGATCCTAAATTAGGTGCATCTAGATTAGAAGGAATTTATCCTTATTTGGAGGTCAATCCCAAGGAGCATAAGGGACCATAACCTTAGAGATGTTCCCATTATTCCACTAAACTAATTATCCTAATTTAGTGGGTGGAAAATTCAAGTGATAGTAGTTTTTGACATGATCAATGGGACATATTATCATCTATTGATGTATCTTTGGTGTTTTACTTCAATAAATCAGCCTTTAAAGGCATGAACTCAAAAATCAATGGTGACTTTGAGTCTCACCTAGTTGATTTTAGTAGAGAAAGTACTTTTTTTAAGGTATTGTTAATAGTCTTCTTAGTTTTATTTGCCTCATGAGTCTAATGGCTAGGTATGGAGATAAGTTATGTTTTGCACCTCCTTACAAGTAGTATAATGACCCATACCATCCCTATATTGATCCATATTAGTCCTATAATGAAATTATATTTCCTCCATATGGTTTTAGTTATTAGTATAAACAACCTTATTATCAAGAATGCTACCCTTCCTTACTTCCTACCCCTACTCAACATTCTTTATATCTTACTCTTGATTATAATCAGCCTCTTTAAGGCTATATTTCTCTTAATCAATCCCCAAAGGCATTATTTATTTATTTTTTGATTACAAAAACTAGATAAGGGAGTTTAATAGAGAGCTAGAGTGTAGTAAATAGCATGGGGAGTTTTCTTACCAAGATCACATCCACCAATAACAAACGAGGAATAATCAAATGTATGAAGAGAAATGCTTGCCTATGCAAATAATAGTCAATTAAGAATAGATACATCAACTATTCAAGTAAACCCAAGGAATTCAACCTTAATTATTCCCTTCCATCCCTAGTTTTAGAAAACTTCTCTTACAATTGTAGACAAATTTATGAGGCATGAAGTTGTTATGATCAAAATCCCTAGATTAAAATAAGGTAAGCCTTCTGAGCCTTCCTATAATCCTCCTGGTCTTAAAATCCCAAATTTTATAGGTTCCCCTTCTTTTAAAGAGCCCATGCCCATGTAAACTCTAGAGCATATCCTCCCCTAAGAACCTTAGGATCAACCCTAAAAACCTTCTTAGATCGAATATCCTAATTTCAAGATGCCCAAACTTCTTAAGTACACTCTTACTTCATTAATTTAATCCTATTTTCCTCCCATAATCTCCCTTGTCAAAGGTGGACCTATTATATGGAGGGAAACTAAAGATAATATAAATAAAGAAAAAAATTCAGGTGAGGATGGGGAGGAAAAAATAGTTATCATTATTCCCTTCTATGTCACTAGTATAAAGAGACCAATCCTAATGTAAGAAGAAGATGAGTGTGATTAGTTGTAGCAATAGAACCATGAGAAAATGGACGAGGATAGATAGGAATTAGATGCTCTAGATGAGGAGAGAATAATTCACATCTATCCATAATGCATTTAGGCATCCAAAATGGATCTTTTGGGTAAATGAGCTATCATTTCATGCAATAGAGGAGGGCCTTCAAGGTGAGCAAAGCCTTTAAGAGGATTACATGTTTTCTAAGTAAGGCATCAACTAGATCAAGATAAGCTTGAAGGAATAATAATAATAATAATAATAATAATAATAATAATAATAATAATAATAATAATAATAATAATAATAATAATACGAGGAGGAGGATGAATCCTTTTTTAATGAGTTGGAGGACTTATTTTCAATCCTTTATTTAAACTAACATTTCTTGATGAAGGTACTCATGAGAACATGAACCTGAGTGCTAGATCAAGTTGGTTAACATGTCACATACCTTATAAGGACACTATCATACCTAACCATAGGGACTAAGAGGTTAACCTTAGGAAAATGAATAATATGAATCTTGATTTGTTAAATAAATTAAAGCTCTAAGTGGATTGACTGAGCTCAGTGAGTAGCATGAGGATGTGGAGAAAGCCACAATAGCAAGTGGATTTCATCTCCACCATTTTAGGTATGCCACATAAGAATTTTCAAATGACATGTTAGGATAAAAGGAGTAATTATGTCATAAAAATGATCATCCCATTAATTTGATGAGTTTCTCAAACACTAAAGGTGAGATTTCTATGATTTAGAAGGCTCAACTTTACTTAAGAGCATAATTAGGAATAAAATAATGTAGGAGGGATTGGCTTAGCTTTGAAGGAATTCTCCACCCAAATGTGAAGCTTATGTGAATATAAATGGAGTTATTCATCAAGAGGAATCTTGATCAAACCATCTTCCTTGATAACTTCTCAAAATAAATTAGATCACACCTCCTTCATATCAGATTAGTTCCCACCCACTTTCACTCATCACATGAAAATATGCTCATGCACATCAAAGGAGACCTAAGGAGATTTTTTTGATTTGGGAGGTCTAAGGCTCATATCTCCACTATATCTATATTAGATTAAATTAGAGTAGTTTTAATTTACTCTAAGTATTATGAAACAATAGTCATTTTCTTTCCCCTAGGTGCTTTTGCACATTTGTTTCTTCCTTACTTTCTCTTTTTTATTAAAGGTGAATCTTAGTTAAAGTTATTCAATAGTGGGTCAATAACGTTTCATTTGGGTTACATTCCTAGATTGAGAAGTTAAGATGATTTTATGAGTCCATTCCTAATGGATTAATTCAAGGCTACTAGATTCCTACTTAGAAGGCAAGCAAGCCACACATGTCATCAATAATGTTGACCATTTTTTGTCACGATGGAGGAAGAGTTTTTAGTTCTCAGATCAAATTTTTAGGTATAGGAATGTAGGGAGTATCTTTCAAAGCTCAGTCAAAATTCATAAAAAATGGATAAGTATTTTTAATTTACTTATTCTCAAAATAAGTTGGTCTTCACACCTTCAATAATGAAATAGTGAGATATTTGTTGGAAAGGATTCATAATTTTTATCCTTAGGACTTTGTGTGACACAAAAGTTGGAACTTGTGTTTGAAAAAAAAATTTAAAGGATTAATTCTTTGGAATATTTATTCCAATAAAATATGCAAGGAATTAGGTATTCAAAATAATTATTTGGTAAAATTTCTACACAATCCAAAAATCTCATTCTGAGAAAAATTTCCAAAAGCTTCAAAGGAATTGGCTAAAGTATTTTAGTCTTTAGGGAAATTGTATGAAGGCTAATCCCTAAACAAAAGTAATAAAATCAAGAGTCAAAGATGTTGGAGCCAAAAAAAAAATAGAAATCCATGTCACTAAATTCAAAATGTCGAAGGTTAATGCCCAAACATAAGTTACAAAGAATAAATATTTCATGCAGTAGTTGATTTTTCAACTTTTTTCAAAGTCACATGTTAGCATTTTGTGGCCTTGAGCCTTTCCAAAAGTCTTTTAATACATTTATCTAATTTTCAATAAATTACCCAAATGAATCCACATCAACAAAGAGATAAAGTAAGAGGGTTAATAAGATTTAACCATTAGTGTCATCCTAGCAACCTAAAGACTTAAAACTATCTGTACAATTTGAAAACCCTCACACTAGAGTGTTAGTAGGGTGTTTCCATGTGTCATGATCCTAGTGACCCAACATCTTAGATATGTTCCTATAATGTGGAATCCTCTAGGTAAAAAATTAAGTGATATGATTCCACATGGCATAATCCCACATTTCCTTGATATAAATGGGTTGAGAAAGGTCATTAGTCCTATAAAGGCTCTAGTCCAATCAAATTATGCCATGTGGAAATCTCCCAGGAACCCATGATCTAAAGGTAGGACCATTTTACAAAATCCTAGAGTTATAGAAAGGTGACACATAGTAGACGTGAGGATAAAATATCAAGTGCCTAGGCAAATAAATGGATGCCACATGGTGGCCAAGGAAAATCAAGAAAAGTACAGAAGGATAAATCCCACAAATGTTAATTATATACCAAGTGGAAAACTAATTTTGTGTCAAAAATGACCTTAGTAGGCATGAACTTAGAAATTTATGGCCAATATGGCCATCAAAGCCATAAAAATCTAAGGATCGACTACATATCCAATTCAACTCATAAAATCAAGTGCAGATCAATTTCTCATGTAGAAATTATTAGAAAGGTGGTAAAATTCAATGAAAAAATGAGTAGAATCACCCACCAAAGTATGTAAAGTTTAATGATATTAAGCATAAATCATATATTAGAAGGAGGAGTCTTAAATGCTAAATATGGTATCAAAATCCATAGACGGAACATTGAAGGTGAAAATGATAAAATTAAGCAAAATTTTCAAAGGTAAGCAATCCCAAGATATCTCTAGTGGGATCCCTATGCATGAAGTGTCCAAATTTAAATACAATAGTTAAACAATTAAAGATTAGTTGTTTCACAACTAATGAGAAACAAAGGACAAGATGATAGATCCATGATTAAGGTAATCATCACCATACCTTGAGGATACAATCAGGATCTCTAATTAATTTTGGCCATCCATATCTAATTTTAGAGAGATTATGTGTCTTGGTTTTTTATATTTGTCTAATTCCTTCAGCTACATTCTATATTGTAATTAATAATTCATAGGATTTGAATTGCCTATAAAATCCCTAATATTACATTATAAAATGGTGGACATGTCCTAGGAACAATAATTATCAAAATATTTTCCCTCAATGATCCCTTTACTACGTGAACCTTACATTTTAATGAGAAATGAGTTCACCTCCCTTCATTCTTCTTACTTTCTATGTGCATTTTATGTTTATTGATCTTTGCTTGTGGTTGATCTTCATCCATTTCATTATTGTCCACTCCTACCACATCTATGTAGAGCTTTTAATTCATTTTTAGGTCAATTTTTTTTACATATCTAAGTTTGTGTATGCATTATTTGTGGAACATATGTCATCCATCTTAGTGCTACAATGTGTTATCATGCCTCTATATGAAACACTCATCTAATTAAAGCACACATTTTGAAGTTTTTGTGATATTTCCTTTTTTTTAATAATTTATATTATGTTATTCAAAGCTTGTATAGTGGATATATCAATTCTTGGTGCATCACCATTTTATATTTTAGCAACTTCCTCCTCCTTTTTCCCCCCTTAAAATATTTTCAACTTAGGATTAATTGTATATTTACTTTTAGATATTTTAGGCCTGCATGTTGATCCTAAATTTAGTGGATATAGATTAGAATGAATATGGACTTATTTGGAGGTCCATATCAAGGTGTATAATGGTCCCAAAGCCTTGGAGATGTTCTCATTATTTCACTAAACCAATTATTCCAATTTAGTAGGTGCATAGTTTGACCGAAAAAACTTTATGACACACCCAATGGGATATATTATCATCTATTGAGTGATATTTGGTGTTGTACTTAAATATATTAACCTTTAAAGTGATGATGTAAAGTATAAATTATGACTCTGAGTTTTAACTAGCTAGTTCTAGCAGCCTAGGTACCTTTGTAAGGTATTGTTAATAGTTATCTAACCTTTATTTACCTCATGAAGGCATTGTTGATAGTTCTCTCATTTTAGTGCTATGATATGTTCTTATGCTTCTATATAAAACACTCATGAAATTAAAGTACCCATTGTGATGACTATGTGATATTTCTTTATTCTCTACAATTTCTATTGTGCTATTAAAATATTATAGTGGATCTATCTGGTATTGGTGCATCACCATTTTATATTTCATAAAATTCATCCTCCCTTTTCCACCCTCAAAATATTTTAGAATTATGATTAGCTACATATTTAATTTCATTTGTTTTAGTCCTATATGTTGATCCTAAATATGGAACATCTACACCAGAAGAAAGTTAGCCTTATTCAGAGGTCCATCCCAAGGAGCACAAGGGTCCCGTAACCTTGGGGATGTTCCCATTGTTCCACTAAACCAATTATTCCAATTTAGGAAATGTACAATTTAAATGATAACAATTTATGACATGCCTAATGGGATAGATTTTCATATATTGAGGGATATTTAGTGTTGTCATTCAATACATCAACCTTTAGAGGTGTGACCTCAAGCATCAATGGTGACTCTAAGTTTTAACCAACTAGTTATAGTAGCCAAGGTACCTTTTTCAAGGTATTGTTGATAGTTTTCTCACTTTTATCTACCTCATGAGTTTGAAGGTTGGGTATGAAGAGGATTTATATTTTACACCTCCTTATTTGTAATATAATAACCCATACCATCCCTATGTTGAGCCATAATAGTAGTAAAATGATCCCATGTTTCTTCTATATGGTTATATTTATCAATATGGGCAGCCTTATTATCAAGAATGCCACCCTTCCTTCCCTCTCATCCATTATTAGCATTCTTGGTAGCCTGATCATGATTATAATCAGCCTCTTCAAGGTTATGTTACTCCTAATTAGGCCCTAAAAGTCATCAATGATATACTATTTGATTACCAAAAGTAGATAAAAGAGGTTGATAGAGAGTTAGAGTGCAATAAGTAACATGAGAAGTTTGCTTACCAATCTTACCTTCACCAACAATAAATGAGGGAGCAAAAAAGGTATAGAGAGGAATGCTTGGCTAGGTAAATAATAGCCAAGGAAGAAAAGAAATGTCAACTACTCAAATAAAACAAAAAAATTAAGCCTCAAGTAGTACCATTTATCTTTAGTTTTAGATAGGATTCTTGTGTGACTACAAACCACTCTATGAGGTAGGTAGACGCTATGCTTAAAATTCCTACCTTCAAGTAAGGTAAGCCTTATGATCCTTCCTATAAACCTCTTGGTCTTAAACTAATTTTTTTTTATAGGTTTCCCTTATTGAAAGATCCCACACACATGCCAAACTTAGAGCCCATCCTCCCCCAAGAACTTTATTATCAACCCCAACAACCTTCTCAGACCAAGAATCTTGATTTTATGATGCCAAACCTTCTTAAGGCCACTCTTACTTTATCAAATATCCCTTTAAAAAGGAGGACTGATTTTATTGAGGTAAAGTGAATATAATCTAAATGAAGAGGATGACACTTCAAGTGAGGATGAGGAGGAATAAATAGTTATCAATAGTCCCCTCTATGCCAATATTATGAACAAATAAATCCTGATGTGAGAAAAAGATGAGTGTGATCAGCTATAGTATTAGACCAATGAGTAAATAGATGGGAAGAAAAAGAAAGTATATGATCTGGATGAGGAGAGGCTGATTTGCAGCAGTCTAAAATGTATTTAGGAACCTAAACTAGATCTCTCTTGGGTAAATGAGCTACCATATGGTGTAATAGAAGAGGAAATTGAAGGTGAACAAATCCTTGAAGATGACTACATGCTTTAGGATGAAGGCCGTAACAAAATTAAGATAGGTTTGTAGTCATAATTATAACCATAAGAGGAGGAATCATTTTGGGATGATATTGAGAAATTATGCTCAAACCTTGATGTCAAACTAGAATTTCATGATGAAGGTACCCATGAGAGCATGATCTTGAGAACTGGAGTATGTTGGGTAACATGTTGCATACCTAAGGAGGATCCTATTATGCCCAACATTGGGGCACACATAGGTGAACCTTAAGAGAATGAATAACAAGAATCCCAATTCATTGAAGAACTTGAAGCTCCTAGTGGGTTGATCAAGCCTAGAGAATAACATGAGAATGTGGACAAAGCCATAGTAGTAGGTGGATTTTATTTCCACCCTTCCAACGATATCATATAGTAATTTCAAAGGTCATGTTAGATTCATAAGAGAATTTATGTGATAAATAGGAGTATCCAATTAAGTTCATGAGATTTATGAGCTTAAGAAGGCTCAACATGACTTCAGAGTGCAACCATTCATAAAATAATCTAGGAGGGATTGGCTCAATTTTGAAGACATTTGATGCCCAAATGAGAAAATAATACATTGATTGATGGAGTCATTCATAAATAAGGAGCATAAGAAAACCATATTTCTCTAACATCTCTAAAAATCAAATGAATCACACCTCCTTCATAGCATACCATCCCCCACCCACCTCTACTCATTGCATGACTATATGCTCATGCCTTGGAGAAAATATTTTAAAGGAAATAATGGGTGAATATCTTGATAAAAAATCCTCAAAAAATCTCACTTGGGGGTACTCTAATTATAAAAAATTGTGAGGCTATTGGTCCCATTCCTCCTTCACAACATGATCACATCCAACCTCCAATTCCTTCATGTAATCAATAAACATCCTCCATCAAATTTACCTTTTATTTCACACTTATTGGTATCACTGCCTATCATAGGGATTATGATGGAATTATGATCAATTTAGAAGAATATATATGAGAAATAAATTAATTTCCTTAATACATATCTAGAGTGCATACCTAAAGGATCCAATGTTTTTGCAATAAAAAGTTAAAAAAATCAAAAAATAAAAAGAATAAAAAGAGAGAAAGAGTAATTATCTGTCCAATTTTGAAAACCATTTTTTTGTGCCTTGGATAAGTACCATAATAAAACCCAATTTTTTGTTTCATGAGTAAATTCATTGTCTACAAGTACCTTATACTTCTGGGAAATATAAAATCCAATCCATCTATCTATTGACATCTAGAAATCCGTCTTAGGTCATACCATATGTTTAACTATACAATCATTCCTATCATATACATCATCAACATATATTAACCATATCTCTTATTATTTTAAATTAATAGTTTGAATAAGTCTTGAGACATTATTGTTGGTAATTTGTCCTGTCAGGGCCAAAAACCAACCGATATAATTTAAAACTTTACCCCAGTACTACAATGAACCTTTCAAAGTAGTTTAAACTGTGTATTTTGGGCCTAAAAGGACATTTTTTTGTTTTAAAATGTCAAAAATAGATTAAATAGTCATTAAAATTATTAATAATACATTTAAATAGTTTTACTTTCATGACATTAGCCTGAGTCTAAACTTTCATGTCTCAAAATGGTCATCTAATGTGTTTTAAAGCCTAAAAAGGGTCCAAAAAGGCTCTCACATGCCAATTTTGGCTTCCAAAATCATATAAAAGGATTAATATTTGTCTTAATATGATAATATACTCGTTTATATCCTTATATTTCATAAACTTAGTGGTTTTAAACTAAAGTTGTGATTAAAAGTAAAGAAAGAGGCTTTTTCATGCAAATTTTAAAGGAGAAGTATAGACTTGTACATAATTCCATACATATGAATCCTAAAATAGGAGAAAAAGATCATGAAAAATTCCATGAAGAAGTCTAGGGTAATTTGAGGTAAAATATGGCCTAAACTAGTCTCTTTCTTTCACTTGGTTTCTTTGTACATAGAGATTGCCTTACATGTTTCATGATGCTACAGCCATTAGAGAGAGAATATAGGTATAATTTTTTGGTAAAATAAACCAGATTTATATGGAATAATTCTATAGAGAGAGGTTATAAATTTGGTCTCCTCTCTCTCATGAACTATCCCTTTAAATTAAATGTACAATTTTATAGTTTGTCATCCATAAAGGCAACTAGTTTTCTACAATTTCTCCTCAGTAGGGCATCATTCCAAGAAAATTACAATTTTTGAAGATTATTAGGAACCCAATATACTTTCCCATTACATTATATAGGTCCTATTCACATTTTTGAGGGTAAAACAAAGGATATTTAACAAGATAAGTGTAAATCTATAGTCTATGTGCTTCAAAAGGAGAATTGTACTATCATAAGAAGAGAAAGCATCATAAAGATTTCTTGATAGTTTGTTTTAAAGATATCCATCATGTTGAATTTTCATCCAAGAAAAATTATCAAGGGATTCATCAAGATTTATTTCCAATAAGTTCATCATGTTATCTCAATATTCATAAAAAAGTCTCAGTTTAGCAATGTTTAAGGTTTCCTAACATCTTTTAAGGTTTTAATAGAGTACTAGGTTTCAATTTTATCATCTTGTGCTCCTTACAAGTATTCCAAATTGATATGGTTTGAAGAGGATATGCCCATTATTATATAGGAGTCATAGGTTTGGTATTATATGCTCCTAGTATCTATTATTCACATTCATCTTGTTCCATCTCCATTAACACTGTCATACATAACCATTATCACTGTGTTCATGCTTCTTTTCGCTCTCCATCATGTTCCATCCACATCACATTCTCTCATGACCCTTCCATCCTCCTCCATCCCATGAAAGAATTCAAACAAGGTCAGGAAGGCTTGAGATCATCCTAATTATAAAGAAATTGGACTTTAAGGACTTTGAAATCATGCTAAATTGAATAAGGATATACACCTACAGTCATCAAGAATCAAAATCAGGAGTTTCTAATGAAGTATAACTCAAAGAAGAGTGGTATAGAAGATCATACATGATACCTTCCTAATTAATTTTACAAGGGTTAAATGAAAAATTCACAAATTAAAGTTTTGAGAACTTTTCAAAAGCCTAAATTTAGACCCAATTTGTACAAATGGAATAAACACAGTCATATACATAACCCTTTTGATGACTAGACATGATATCAAGATGAGCAAAAAATATAGGGTTTATCAATCCTAATAGGATTTTATTCATGTCATAAATCTAAGAAGGTAGTTATATACTTTCATTTAGGTGTCTTATAGACACCTATAGGCCTATTTTGGGTCAAAATCTATATTTGGTCAAGGTCTTGGCAACCTTAAGGCTTGTCAAAGTGAAAATGAGTCTATCCAAGTTCCAACCATATGAGGATAGTTTAATTCAATAATTTGGCTTAATGAAAACATAAGATAAAGGTATTTTAGGGATAAATAAGAACAAATGAGACCTAAAACCACCTTAATAACACTAATATAGCCAAGTTAAGGATAAAAAAAGCTAGGAGGGGTAATGTTCTATGAAATAGATCATCATTGGGTTAACCCTCATGTGGGTGGTTAAACATAATATAATTCATCATGGCCTTCACAAATCATTCAATTATTATTTCATAGTTTCAAACTCTTAAATTTCTAAAGGACCTTGCCATAGTTCATAAAAAAGGATTTATAGTCATCATATATAGTCAAGATGAGGAGGGTAGAGACTATTCTCAGGAAGGTGAAAATGAATAGGTTTTTTCAAGGTAATGATTATGATTTGGTATCAAGGACATACCTAATATGGGTTTGAGTTAATTTAGGTCATGTTTATTGATAATATATAACCATGTGCACTTAGAACACCCACCTACAACTAGGGTAGAATTCCATGTAAGAGGATAATGAGATCATACTAGTCTATCATAGAGCATCATGTCACATATGGATTTATGAGAAAAAATCATGGTAATTAGGCTAATAGGCCATGAAATAATTATACCAAATAATTATATAGAGTTATATTTATAATCTATTATAACCAATAACTAATTGTATGGGTGTTTTACATAGTTTGAAAGAGGTTTTGTTAAGAAACCATCAAGTTATGAAGGTAGACAGGTTGTTTGGTAGATGAGGTTGAGTTCATGTATCAAATTAAACATATTAAACCCCTTAAAAAATAATACTTCTTATAAGGTGTTTGGACTAATATAATACATATAAGAACTAGTCACATCACCATACAGTTGTATAGGCACTTATACTTACCTTTAAGTTCAAAAGGAATAGGGAAAAAGTTCTTCATCTTGTGGGGTTTCATGATTGTAAATATTTCATAGGATAAAAACTAGTTTAATCATCAAGTTATATTCATGGTTTCCAAACCCTAATTAAGTAAAAAAGTAAGAAATACCTATTGAAGCACAAAATGACAACCATAAGATCATACTGTCATGTTCTAGGAATAAAGGAGGATAGAAACATAGTGATACATGGTTAAGTACCATGATCATGAGGGTTCTTAAGATATGATGGATGATTATGAGATCAAGAAATTGAAGTGAAGAGGGTATAAAATTAAAATGGCATGGTAATATATTGATAGTCAATAAGTGTTGCAGTCAACTACAAACCTCAAAACATTCATCTACAACCTTCTTGTGGATTTCACACCTCTTTCTACAAAGTTGACTAGAAAATGAACAAACTATGTGTGGTGAAGTCTCATTGGTGAAGTAATAATAAATGCATAATGATCAATTGAGGTCAAAATATGAATAAAGGATTAAATCAAATACAAGATATAGCTAGTCATCACCTTTAACCTACACCTACAGTAGTCTTTCATGAACATAAAATCAAGATAGGATGAGAGATCCATGATCAAGTGTTAAGAATGATGAAAATGGTATAGTTAAGAGAAAATTCATGAGAATAACATGATATCATAAACCTTACCTTTGACCTTCTCAATGTTTAAGACATGTACTTAGTCTGTACAAGTGTGAAAAAGTCAAACATAGTCACAAATATTGGTTATAAAAAGGTATGTTTTCAAAGAGATGGTGATTTATGAATGAGTCTCATCGTATGAGGGTTTAATGGGGAAGGTGATGTGATAAGGGATTAGAGACAATAATTTTGAGAATCTAAACCCATTTTTCTCATAGTCAATTATTTATTTTGTGCACCTACAACCATGTTAATGAAAGCTTTTCCTCAAGCTTGTGTGAAAGTCACACATAGTGGTCAATAAGGAGGTAGTATGTTTAATAAAGTGATTAAAAGGAGATAAGAGTTAGCACCAAAATAAATAATCATAAGGAGATGACTCATAATGATAAGGACTTAGTCAACTACACTTTATATTTTTCCACCTATAATAATGTTTATACATAGATATTGAGGAGTATTTGATAGGGTAGGGTGACATAAGGCTCCAACACTAATGAGTTATTAGAGTTACTTGAGAAAACTTAAATTTATTATATAATAATATAAAGTATATTATGACATTAGGCATATTCCTTTACTCACCAAACATGTAGCCACACATACTCACATACATAGTCAAAGACAAAGGTGCTAATTTTGGGGAAAATGTGAGTTTGGAGTGCCTATAAGTGGAATTGGACTCTCAAATTTGGATAAAGTAATAATGATGAGCTAATCAATATTTTAATTTTTTGGAGAGGTCATAAGATGATTGGAAACATTCACTATTTTAACACAATCATGAAGCAATCTACTAACAATCCTTATTGAAGTAACTATGCCTATTTGAGGTCTAAGCATTAAAAAAGAGATTATAAAATAATGAGAATGGTTTTATAGATAAAATATGAGGTAAAAATAATGACTATAAAATCTAATCTAGAGATAGAAAGCTGAACACAATGATTAAGGGTTTAATAGGCCATGTTTGTAAGAATCCCCTATAGGCAATCCTAAGAGACATCAATGCAAAATTAGGTTTAGTCAGCAAGTAAAATTAATAAAATGTGAAATTGGATCATGAATAGTGATTTTATAGCCATCATACTCCCTCACAGGTGCCTCAATCATCAAAACTCAGTTTTAGGCCTAAAAGGCCTATAGCACCAAAAGGCATCTTCAATCCCTATCAAACAAGATGATGCCTTGAGATTGATTTAATAAAATGGTATAGGTATGATGATGATTATTTAAAGTAGAGAGAATTAATGAAGGAGTAAATTTTATTCCAAGGAAGAAATTCAAATTTTATAGTTCTAGATACCCATTCAAGTCACCTGATCAAATGATCATATCTTTCACCACATGAAGAGTTTAGCCAAAATATGTTATCATGATTTGAGGACCCATATGAACTTATAATTCATTAAAAATTTAGGTTTTTTGAGGGGATGTGATGTATGAACAATCTCTAAGAGCATAAACATGTTCATAATGCTTGCAAACCTTACAGGCAAATTTCTTCACATGGCTATCTTCTCATATATTTTACATGGGAACCCAATATTATAAAGGATATTGAAGGGGTTTGTTTTATATATATTCAAGGAAATAATTTTGGGTTTAGAGGTTTTTGCATTATGAACCATCGTTAATAAGGTTCAACTCTAAAACCCTCCTGAACGTTCATAATGACTAGTTTTGAGAAAAGTTGATTTTATTGACATCAAAACCTCATATATAAACTTAGAAAATATTTAAACATAAATTGAAATTATATAGGGCCCCATAAATTATTTTTTTATGGAATTATATGGATCAAGGTAGAAATTAGGTTTTTTGGATTTAAAAAGTGTAAAAAAAGAGGTACAATGTAGTTTCCATAAAATTCAATTCATGGATATTGAATATAGAGACATTTTATTCATTATAAAATCTTCAGTTGGTCAAAAATAAGCCTGGAAGTTCCCCTAATAGCTCCTTTAAAATAGATAGTTTATAATAAAATGAGGTAGAATTGACCTAGTCAACCATGGTGACTATGTTGCAAGAGTTTCTTCATCAAGACAACCTATCTCATGGTCTAAGGAGTTGTTATAGGTATAATAATCATTGTATTTTTAGGTTTCATGGTTTTTTTTAGGTTTTAATGGAGTTAAAATTAAATGAGTAGGCTACTAGGCCTAATTGGCCTAGTAGGCCAATTTGATCAAACAATCAAAGTGAAATTTAGCATTGAAGGACTAATAAAGGAGTTCATATGGAGTTTAAATTCCATTTATCTATTGGTAAGGTTAATATATCATGAAATTAAAGTATTAAATTTCTATTTCATGTAAGGAAAGGGATTAAGTGGAGTTTAGTTTATCTTAAGGACCAATCACTTTAGTTGACTAGTTAACTAGACTCATGCATGTTTCATGGTTTTTCATGGAAGATAATACATTCACATACTATTAAACTCACTTAAAGTGGAGTTAATCACCAATTATTGGCATATATTTCATGCAAAGGGAGTTTGAAAAGTCAAGGATGGGCCCACCTTTCCTTATTCTAATGTCAAAAGGAAGATCATGCAATAATTTTAGCAAAAAGGAGATTTATTAAAGACTAGTGTTATAAAGTTGTAACTCAATTTTGAATTGAATTGAAATGGATTCTCCCTTCTCTTCTAGATTTTATGCCAATATCTTGGATTTATCTATTCTACACTTCTATATATCCAGGCTTTTAAGCCAATTTTTAGATCCCTCTCTTGGGCATGATTATGACTCTACCATGATTAAGATTTATAAACTTATGAGATAATAAAATGAATATTTTTAGATTTACATATTTTGGTATAGTGTGTTTATGTTAGTTGATTTGAACATGTCATAGTTTTTTCTCCTTTGTCAGTCCTAATCTCACCTAGGTACTATTATGCTAACTTATGCAAGTCATGTTCAGTGTTTGATGTCATTTGACTGAGATAAAAACGGATATAATTTATTGGTTAGTGCCTTGAATTATGCATATTTCATCATTTCCCTAATGATTTAATCACTTAACAAAACTTATATATGAAATACTAATGCATAAGAGTCATTTAGAGTTGTAGATTCAAATATTTGCCTATCTTATATGTGTTTTAGGAGCTCCAATAGAGTATATAAACCATCAATATAGGTTTATTACTAACATTAAAATAGGATTTATATTTTATATTCCATCAAACGCTTTTCATCCCAAAAATTAGTAGTTTAGTAAGAAAATCATAAGTGATACATCAAAGGAACTAACCTCATCAAAATATAGAGGTTTGGTTTGAGTTAAGGTGTCCCTCTCTTCATATCATTCCAATGTTAGTCTAGGTTTGAAGGAGTTTTAGAGAAATCTATTAGCCTTCAAGTAGGGTACTATCTGGGTTGCTAATAGTTCTGGCATGCCTAATTTGACACAAAATCAGCCATTAGAGTATATATTTTTAGCATATTGGTATTTAGAAGTGGATTTCAATTACTCCTATGGTCCTTATCTCAATGGTAAAATGAAAATTTTGTTCAAAACTTACCTATTTGTCATGTGTTTTATAAGCTATGATAGCCTACATTGAATAATTCCATCATTCCTCTTCTTATTATCAATTCCATTATGATCCTCATGACCCATATCAGTCCTACCATGATCCATATCAATCTTGTGATAAACCTCATGAATCTTGTTATCTTCTTGATCAACCAAATCAAGTCCCAAAATAATCCATCTCAAGCTTCAAACAAATTTTTTTGGCTATAAGAAATATATGGTAAGCATATATACACAAAGAAGCATGGATATGATATATCTAAACATGAAATTTAAAACATGAGAGATAATTTGTAGTAGGATAAAAATGTATGTGAATATTTCATAAGGCAAGGCCATTCAAATTTTAGTGTTGATATCCTAGACATAGGTGGTCTAATTATATGCATTGAAGAGAGCTTGGTGGTTTATGAGAAACACTAGGGTCATAAAAATTAGTAGTATGTTCTCATATAGCTACCCATTTCCCTTCATGAATGTCAAACCAACATATATCATATCCCTCAATATTCAATCCAATTCTTGCATAACTTTCCTACTTAGAAATCTATCTAAGAGAGACCTCAAAAAGTTGAAGAAGTATGTTTTTAGGAGTCTAATTTTCATGTTCCATAGTAGATCATATAGGAACCCTCATCTTCAAGTTTTCAAGGAGAGATCTCTAGATATTTAATCCATGATTTTAAGGCTCATCTAGCCAATCAAGTTGAGCTTAAAAATCAACATATTTAGTATTCAATGGTAGTTACAAAAGAAACACAAAAGCAAATTCCTTCTTTCATTCCCATAGCTATAACAAGTATAGAAGTAGAGGCTCATAAACCCAAGTTCATGACTTGGAATAAAATAAAATAGTCCAAGGAGAAAGAATATTTTTCAAACATAAGTCAAGATGATGAAGTCAAGAGCAAATAGGATATCATTTAGCCTCTACTCCTTCCTAATCAAAAGCCTAAGTCCTTTCCTTTTTGGAAATATATTCAAGAAATAATGTATCAAAGAAAAGAGTTAAAAGTGATCCAAAAGGAGAAACTCCATGACCAAAATCAAGTATCTATGGTAACATCTCTAGACCTTTCTCATCTTTTTGAGTATTTTCAGGGATATACCATGCCAATTCTTGAAAAGGAGCCTCTTCTTTGTGAGGCAATTGAATAAGTTGTAGCTGAAGTATATGAAAATGAAATATTATTGCATGAACATCAAGAGATCATCACTATTATTACACTCTTTATCAAGAAAGAACATGATCCAATCTCACAAGATGTACATGAATATGAATTTAAAGAGGATGTTATGATAGAGGCTGAGATATAAGTATAAGAACAAGTGCAATAAGAAGAAGTTTTAGGTATGAAACAAGAGGTTGTTTTTCAAGAGCTAGTTGATCACATAGTACTTGTTCTTCATTAAGATGATCCTCAAGAACTTGCATGATTTACCATTTATAGGTGTAGCCCAACCAAATAATATAAGAATCAAGGTAATGATAATGATTTTTGGTAGTAATATATGGATATTTGTAATGAATATCAGGCTCTTCAAGGTTTCACACTTCCTATTAAGGATGTTAAATACCTATAAGCTATTTAATCTATCTAATTTGGCTCATTATAAGAGAAATTTAATGAATACAAAAAAAATGAATAGGTGTTTATTGAGATATTAACTCAAATCATTGTTCTTGAATATAAATCAAATGAATAAATATTATCCTCTAGTATACCTAAAGAGACACAAGAGGTCAATCATGAAGATCTTGATAAGTCACTTATGCATATCGACCAAAATTAAGGTATAATTAAAGACATATCAAATCAGTTTTAGATAATTATTGAAGAATATTTGGCATTATTATTTCAAATTAGAAGAATATAGGAAGATAATTAGGTCTTGGATCCATATCTTCAATCCATGTACCTAAGAATGGAGGTAGGAGGCCCAAATAAATCATAAAGAAGACATGAACATATAAGTGATCCTGTCTCCAATAAGGTACTACCAACAGATGGAAACATTATTCAAAGATACATGGTGGACAAAATAGATTTCCATTTGATCCTAAAGGAAAAATTCTTATTTTAGGTTAGTTGTTTTAGGTTGCATTTTTTCAATAAGTGAATGGCACAAGTAGTAGTTTGATTTCCTTCTATTATGTTTATCTTGTTTTCCTATTTACTTAGGTTAGTTGTCATTTATTCCTAGTTTAGTTATTTTTTATTTTGTCTTTTTTTTTTCATATCCAAAATGTGTTACAAATTACAAAATATTTATTTTGCAGTTCAAGAGAGTCATCAACTCAGTTTATTGTGTTTCAAATTATCATTATCATGTCAAATCTAGTAGGTTATCTTGACCAGTAGGTAGGTCAACCCATATGATTCACTATAAATGTTGGTAATTTGGCCTGTTAGGTCCAAAAACCAACTTGTACAATTCAAAACTTTACCTGATACTATTACGAGCCTTTCAAAGTAGTTTAAACTATGTATTTTGGGCCTAAAAAGAAATTTTTAATCTTAAAATGTAATAATTTGAGTAAAAATCCATTATAATCCTTAATAATCCATTTAAATACTTTAACTTACATGGTATTATCCTATGTCTAAGTTTCATGTCTCAAAAGGGTCATCTAATTATATAGTCTTTCATCTATGAAGGTAACCAATTTTTTATAATTTCTCATCACTAAGGCATCATTTCAAGAAAATTTAGAGTTTTTAGAGTTTTTTATGAACCTAATATGCCATAACATGACATTATATAGGTCATTTTCACATATGTGAGGTCTAAATAAAGGATATTTTATAAGATAAGTGTAAATATTTAATCTATGTGCTTCAAAAGTAAAATTGTATGGTCAGGGGAAGAGAAAGCAACATAAAGATTTCATGAGAGTTTGTTTGAAATATCTACATCATGTTGAATAAAACTTATAAATGGTTTAATTAAGATTAATTACTAATAATTTCATCATGTTCTCTCAATATTCACCAAGAAGTCTTAGTTTATCAATGTCTAAGGTTTTATAACATCCTTCAAGGTTTTAGTAGAGTACTAGGTTTTAATTTTATCATCTTGTGTTCATTAAAAGTCTTTAAAATTGATATGGTTTGAAGAGGATATTATCATGATTGTATAGGAGTCTTAGGTTTGGTCTTGGTATACTCTTAGTACCCATTTTTCACCTTAATCTTGTTCCATATCTATTAATACTATCATACACAACCATTATCACTATGGTCATGCTTATTTTCACTCTCCATCATGTTTCCATCCACATTACCATATCTCACCACCCTTCCATCTTCCTCCATCTAATTAAAGAATTCAAATTAGGTTAATAAGGCTTGACATCATCATGATTATAAATCACTTCAACTACAAGGTGTTTGAAATCGTGATAAATTGAAGAAGCATATGCACATGTAGTCATCAAGAATCATAATTAGGAGATTCTCATGAAGTATAATTTAAAGAAGAGAGGTATGGAAGATCATGTCAGATACTTTCATCATTAATTTTACAAGGGTTTAATGAAAAATTCAAAAATTAAGGTTTTGAAATCTTTTCCAAGGCCTAAATTCAAACCTAGTCCATATAAATTGAATAAACATAGTCATATACATAACCCTTATGATGATTAGACATGATATCAAGATATTCATCAAGATGAGAAAACAATATAGGGTTTATCCATCCTAATAATATTCCATTCATGTCATTAATCCAATAATTCAATCATATACTTGAATTTTGGTATCTTATAGACACCTACAGTCCTATCTTGGTTTAAAACCTATAGTAGGTCAAGGTCTTGGCAATCTTAAAGCTTGTCAAAGTGAAAATGAGGCTAACCAAGATCCAAACATATGATCATAGTTAACTTTAGTAAGTTGGCTTAAGCAAAACAAAAGATAAAGGTCTTGTGTGTATAAATAAAAACAAAGAAATACTACAACCACCCATAAAAGCACTATTATAGCCAAGTCAATGATAAACAAAGCTAGAAGGGAAAATGTGATATGAAAGACATTGTCATTGAGTTGACCCTCATGTGAGTGGTTGAGCATAATGGAATTAATCATGACCTTCATTAGTCCTTCAATTCATATTATATATTTTCAAACTCTTAAAGTTTCAAGGAAGCTTTTTATATTCCATATAAAGGACTTACAATCATCATATACATTCAAGATGAGGAGGGTAGAGACTGTTCTCAAGAAGGTGAAATTGAAGAGAGTTTTTGCAAGGTAATGGTTATGATTTGGTATCAAGGATATAACTAAGGTTTTAGTTCATTTAGGTCATGTTTATTTAGAGGCTACATCCAAGTGCACTTAGAACACCCACCTATAGCTAGGGAAAAACTCAAAGTATGAGGATAATGAGATCATACTGGTCTATCATAGAGCATCATGTCACATATGGATTTATGAGAACAAGTCATGATAATTGATATACTAGGCCATGAAAATATTATCCCAATAAGTTTTTTAGAGTTAGGTTTTAATATATTGTAACCAATAAATGAATTTATAGGTGTTATACATAGTCTTAAAGAGGTTTTCTTAATAAACCATCAAGGTATGAAGGTAGACAATTTGTTTGATAGATGAGGTTGAGTTCAAGTATCCAATTAAACATATTGAACCCCTTCAAAACTTATAATTATTATAATGTTTTTATATTAATAAATTATATATAGGAACTATCACATTACCATATATTAATATACGCACTCAAACTTATCTTCAAGATCAATAGGACTAGGGCAAATGTTGTTCATCTTGTGGGGTTTCATGATTGTAAATGTTTCACAGGAGAAAAACTAGTGTACTCATTAGGTATATTCATGGTTTCCAAACCATAATTAAATAATGAAGTAATTAAGACCTCTTTAAGTACCAGGCTATAACCATAAGAGCATATAGTCATGTTCTAAGCATAAATGAAGATAGAAACATAATGATACATGGTTAAGTCCATTAATCATGAGGGTTCTTAAGAAATGATGGATGATCATGAGATTAATAATATTAAGTGAATATGGTATAAAATTACAATGACATATTCATATCTTGATAGTCAACAAGTGCTACAGTCAGTTAAAACCCTCAAAACATTCATCTATAGCCTTCTCATGGAGTTTAGGCCTATTTATAGAAGGTTGAATAGAAGATTAAAAAATTGTGTGTGGTGAAGTATAATTGGTGAATGAATCATAAATTCATAATCATCAAGTGAGGTCAAAAAATTAATAAAGGCTCAAATCAAAGACAAGCTATAGTTAGTCATCACCTTAAAACTACACCTATAGTAGTGTTTCATGAACATATAGTCAAGATAGGATGACAAGTCCATGATAAAGTGTTAATAATTATGGTAATGGTATATTAAAGAGACATTTAATTATAATAACATGATATCATAAACCTCACCTTTGACCTTCTCAAGGTTTGAGACTTGTACTCAGTATGTACAAGTGTGTAAAATTTAAACACAATCAGGAATATTGTTTATATAAAGGTATATTTTTATAAATATGGTGATCCATGAAGGAGTATAAAAATATGAGGGTTTCATGGGGTATGTTGTGTGATAATTATTTAGGGTAAATCATGTTGAGAATCCAAACTCAGTTCTCTCAGGGTCAAATGTTGATTTTATGCACCTATAGTCATGTTAACACAAGCTTTTCCTTAAGCTTACATGAATTTCACACACAATGGTCAATAAGGAGATTTTATTTTTAATAAATTTATTTAAAGGATAAAATATTTATAATAAAAATAAATAATCATAAGGATAGGACTCACAAGGACAGGGACTCAATCAACTACACTTCATCATTTTTCACCTACAATAATGTTTATATATAGTTCCTGAGGAGTCTTTGAAAGGGTAAGGTGACATAAGACTTAAGGTGAAAACTAATGAAGTATTAGAGTGAGTTTATAATTATTTCAAAGATTATAAAATAATATAAAGAATTTTATGACATCAGGTAGAGTCATTTACTCACCAAACATGTATCCACACATAGTCACGTATACATTCAAAGACAAAGTTGCTAGTTTTGGGGAAAATGTGACTTTAGATCACTTATAAGTGGAATTTGGATATAAAATTTGGATAAATTAATCATGATGACCTCATAAATATTTTCATGCCTTTTTATAGGTCAAAGGATGAGTGGAAACACTCACTATTTTAGAAAAGTCATGAAGCAATCTGCTAATAGTCCTAATTGAGGCAATCATGCCTACCTAAGGTTTAAGAATTAAAAATGGGATTATAAAATAATGAGAAGGGTTTTAGAGATCAAATAATATTTAATAATTATTATTATAAGCTCTAATTCAAATATAGAAAGCTAAACATAGTGATCAAGGGTTTAACATGCCATGTTTGTAAGATACCCCTACAGGTATTCCTAAGAGAATCAAAGAAAAATAAGGTTTAGTCATAAATGTGAATAAATAAAATTTTAAATTGGATTGGTAACATTTATTTTTCATCCTTCATACTCCCTCATAGGTTCCTCAATCATCAAAACATACTTTTAAGCTAAAACTTAGTTTTAGGCCTAGAAGGCCTATAGCACCAAAAGGCATATTCAAGCCCTATCAAGCAAGATGAAAAATTAATATTGATATAAAGAAATTTTATATGTCATATTATTATGATATCAAGTAGAGATAAGCAAAGGAGGAGTCAATTTCAATCCAATGATGAAAATAGAATTTTATAGTTCTAGACAACCACTCAATCCACCTGATTAAATGCTCATATCTTTCACCACATGAAGAGTTTGGAAAAATTATATTATAATTATTTTATTTCCCATATTAAATTATAATTAATTAAAAATTGAATTTGGTTTATGGGTTGTTGTTTATGAACAATCAATAAGAGCGTAAGCATGTCCAGAATGCTTGAAAACCTTATAGGCAAATTTCTTCACATGGATATATTTTTCATGGAAACCCCATATTATTAGGTAAGTTTAGAGTGATTTTATTATATTAATTCATGGAAATAAGTTTGGGTTAGGAGGTCCATGATTTATGAACCATCCTTAAGAAGGTTCAGCTCCAAAACCCTCTAAAACCCTCATAATTAGAAATTTTAAGAAAAGTTTATTTATTTCCATAAAAAACTCATGGATAAAACTAAAACCTCTTAAAAAATAAATTAAAATTATATAGGGTCCCATAAATTCTAATTTTTAATACATAATTGTATGGATTAGGGAAGAAATCAAGTTGTTTTGGAGAAAAAAAGTGCAAAATTTGAGGTACAAGATAGTTTACATGAAATCCAATTCATGGAGATTGAAATTTGAGAATTTTTATTAATCCTAAATTCATATTTTGGTCATAAATATACCTATAATTTTCCCTACCATGTCCTTCAAAACAACTAGTTTATAGGAAAATGAGGCAGAATTGACCTAGTCAACCATGGTGACTGAGTTGCAAGAGTTTCTTTATAAAGAGAACCTATCTCATGGTGTGAGGAGTTTTTATAGGTAAAATAATCATTTTTTTTATTTTTCATGTTTTTTTTCAATCTATAATGTATTTCAAGTGTAATAAGTATGGTAGTAAGCCTAACTGGCATAATAGGCCTATTTCATCAAATAATCAAAGTGAAATCAGTATTTAAGGACTAATCAAAGAGTTAATATGGATTTTTCATGCCAATAATTTATTATTAAAGTTAATATATCATTAAATTTAAAGTATTCAAGTTCTATTTCATGCAAGGAAATGGCTTAAATGGATTTTAACTTGTCTGAAGGACTAATCACTTTACTTGACTAGCTTCATGCATCTTCCATGGTTTTCATGTATGCATTCACATACTCTTAAACTCACATAAATTATATTTAATCACAAAATATTGGCATATATTTCATATAAATGAAGTTTTAAAATTCAAGGATGGGCGCACCTTTCCTTATTCTAATGTCAAAAGGAAGATCATGCAATATTTTCCAGAAAAAGGAGATTTATTAAAGACTATTTTTATAAAATTTTAACTCAAGTTTAACTTTAATTTAAGTGTATTTTACCTTATATTATATACTATACTACAATCTCTTGGATTTCTCTATTTTACACTTCTATATATTAAGGATTTCAAGCCAATTTTTAGAACCCTCTCTTAGGAATGATTATGACTCTACCAACATTGAGATGTGTAACCTTCTAAGGTAATAAAATGACAATTTTTAGATTTCCATATTCTAGTATAGTTTTTTATGTTGGTTTTTTTAACATGTGGTACTATTTTATCCCTTATTAGGACCTGATCTCACATAGCTACTAATATACTAACTTATGCAGGTCATATTCAATGTTTGATGTTATTTGACCAAGCTAGTAATGGATATAATTTATTGGTTAGTGTCTTGAATTAGGCATATTACATAATTTCCCTCATGATTTTGTCACCAAATTAAACCTCTATATGAAATATTGATGCATAAGAGTCATTTAAAGTTGTAGTTTCAATTATTTGCTTATCTTATAAGTATTTTAGGATCTCATATAGAGTGTATGAACTAGCAATACAAGTATATCACCAATAGTATAATATGATTTCCATTTAATTTTCCTTATAACCCTTTCATCCCAAAAAAAAATAGTTTAGTAAGTATAGCACAAGTGATACATTAGAGGAGCTAGCCTCATTAAAATATATAGTTATGATTTGAGTTCAGGTGTCCCACTCCTCAAATAATTTCAATGTTATTCTAGGTGAGAAGGAATTTTAGAGAATATGTCAACCTTCAAGTAGGTGTTCATATCTTTAAAATTACATTTTGATGACATAAAACTTTGTTCTTACGTGACATAATCCTTAGAGTTCCTCCATCTAGCATCATCATTTGTATTCATCCCTAATAAACCCAAGTGACTTTGTCTATATCTCTGATCATTCCTAATCCTCTTATATTCATCGCCAATAATCCCTAATCCACTCATATTTATCCTTGGTCCTCTTGTACCCATATATATCTATCCATAATTACCCTTCATCCTCTCTTATCCATATTTATCCATCCCTAATCATCCCTAGTTCTCCATAATCCACTTGTTTCCATCACTAATCATCACTAAAATTTCTTTATATATCCCTAATGATCCATAATCCTCCTATATTCATCCCTAATCCTCCATAATGCACTCTTTTCCCTCACTAATCATTCCTAATTCTTTTTTATCCATCCTTAATTGTCCCTAATCCTTAAATATATATCCGTAATCATCCCTAATCCTTTTATATCCTTCCCTAATCATCTATAATCCTGAATTATCTATCCATAGTCATTTGTAATCCTTACATATCTATCCTTAATCATATTTAATCATACCAATATAATCTCTGATTGGCCCATACCATTCATAAAAACATTTTGAAATTCTTTCATCCAATACTGCTCCTTTTCTTGTTGATAGAACCAATTTTAACTTTTATAGTATCTTATGTATATACATAAATCCAAAAAATCTTAAAACATCTATAAAATTCCCAAAATCCTAAAAAAATATAAGATCTAAAAAAAATAAAATTTATAAAATAAAAAGAGATATAAAGTGATAAAATCAAAAAACACTTATCTTATCCATACTCAAGCTCAAATACTTGATCAATTTTACACCACAATTATAACCTTCATTGGGATACATCATTACCAATCCAATCCCCTTGCATATATGATTTCTTTGGGAAGCATCCAATCATCAGTATTATTGAAATATCACACATGGGTTTTTATTAGATTAATTACAAGATGAAATATGTTTATTTGATTTTTAGGTTTGTGTTTGTTTGTTTACTTTTTTTTGAATTTATATCATTTATTTACATTTTTTGTGTTTGCATTAGTCTAATGACATATGACAATAATTAAAACAATATTTTCCATATAATGGCACATATTATAATTTTTCATATCAAAAATAAGGTTAATAAAATATTTAGAACCACACATAAGACTAAAGTCATGTCCTTATCATCATCTCTCATCATCAACATCTATATTATCAATTATTATAAATAATTGCATATAAAATAATAATCCATATCTAACAATCATAATCATAACTTAAGCTTTTAAAAGTAAATTTTCAATGTCATATAATAAATCCAATTCTAATTCAATCTGAACTAATATGAACCAAATCAATATAGCCACATCATCATTCAGTCCTCATCATATCATTTGGGACATCCTTGTGTGTCCATTTTATTTTTAGCTTAATAATTCCTTGAAATGTTATTATAATAGAATCATAATCACATCATAAATCCATGTAATAAATTAACACTTTGATTTATGCTTGATCATATAAAAAATTAGTGGAATTAATCATTGGGAGTCAATAAATATCAAAGTTTACATCTTCACCAAGATATATCATTCCCAAATATGCCCTCTTATAGATAATTTATTGGGGGAAATCAATCTTGTAGTTTTATTTAGATATATCATTCCTAATATGTTCCCTTGCATATATTATTTATTTGGGATAATAATCAACAATCAAAGTATGCAAGCCTGATCTCAAGTGAGTTAATCACATCACATCTATATAATCATTGTTATGATTCATCATCACATTCTTGTGAATCGACCTATCATTATTAATCTAACCATCATCTTTGACTCTATTCTCACTGCCAAACTATACATAAATAGCATATATTCTATCCCTTCCTCTAATTTTGAGATCACATCTATGTATTTTATCCATGCATGCCCTCTTGAGGGTATATAATTCCCAACTAGCTCATCACCCTTCCTTTGATCCATTCAACATTCATCACTTTCCACTAATGACATTCATGTTCTCATTTTTCGATATTCTATAAAATCTATTACATGAGAATTATTATGCACCATAATTTCCTCTTCTTCATTATTTATAATTCCCATACTTATTTAATTCTTATCACCATCATAAATGAGGAAAAATATAGACACCTCATTTTTGATTTTAACCTATCATCACTAATACTCACTAACATCATTCTAAATCCTAATCTAATTATAATCATGTCATCAATTTACATCCCTAACCTAACACATTACTATTTATCACCCCTAACCAATTAATAAATTCAATATTATCTTTACCAATCCTACCAAATTCATCCCACATCATGTTAGTTAATTACCTTTATTAATTATCTAACCCATACCTAATAATAAATTTAATGCACATCCAAATATCCATAATTTCATTAATAAATAAAATATAAAATCCTCACATCAATCATTAAATCCCAAAGTGAGTACATACCTCTCCTTACAAACTCAACCTACCTCATTAAATTAGGTAGTTGAGTGATATTACACCATTGATCTTGGTTGAACATCAATGGTCTTCATTCATCTTGAAATATTATAAATACAACCATCCTCTTTCACTTACAAAATATTTTTGGAGCCAAATAAATTTAAGTTTAAGATTATGTGAATGTATACATGAAAACCATGATTTAATCACAAAATATTGGCAAATATTTTATATAAATGGAGTTTTAAAAGTCAAGGATGGGCCCACCTTTCCTTATTCTAATGTCAAAAGGAAGATCATGCAATATTTTCAAGAAAAGGGAGATTTATTAAAGACTATTGTTATAAAATTTTAACTCAAGTTTAACTTTAATTTAAGTGTATTTTACCTTATATTATATATTATACTCCAATCTCTTGGATTTCTCTATTTTATACTTCTATATATTAAGGATTTCAAGCCAATTTTTAGAACCCTCTCTTAGGAATGATTATGACTCTACCAACATTGAGATGTGTAACCTTCTAAGGTAATAAAATGACTATTTTTATATTTCCATATTCTAGTATAGGTTTTTTATGTTGGTTTTTTTGAACATGTGGTACTATTTTATCCCTTATTAGGACCTGATCTCACCTAGCTACTAATATGCTAACTTATGCAGGTCATGTTTAATGTTTGATGTCATTTGACCAAGCTAGTAATGGATATAACTTATTGGTTAGTGTCTTGAATTAGGCATATTACATAATTTACCTCATGATTTTGTCACCAAATTAAACCTCTATATGAAACATTGATGCATAAGAGTCATTTAAAGTTGTAGTTTCAATTATTTGCTTATCTTATAAGTGTTTTAAGATCTCAAATAGAGTGTATGAACTAGAAATACAAGCATATCACCAATAGTATAATAGGATTTCCATTTAATTTTCCTTATAAACCTTTCATCCCAAAAATCAATAGTTTAGTAAGTATAACATAAGTGATACATTAGAGGAGCTAGCCTCATCAAAATATATAGTTATGGTATGAGTTCAGGTGTCCCACTCCTCAAATCATTCCAATGTTATTCTAGGTGTGATGGAATTTTAGAGAATATGTCAACCTTCAAGTAGGTGTGCATATTTTTAAAATGACATTTTGATGACATAACACTTTGTTCTTATGTGATATAGTCCTAGATTTCCTCCATCTAGCATCATCATTTGTATTCATCCCTAATAAATCGAAGTGTCTTTGCCTATATCTCTAATCATTCCTAATCATCTTATATTCATCCCCAGTAATCCCTAATCCACTCATATTTATCCTTGGTCCTCTTGTATCCTTATATATCTATCCATAATTATCCTTCATCTTCTCATATCCATATTTATCCATCCCTAATCATCCCTAGTTCTCCATAATCCACTTGTTTCCATCACTTATCATCACTAAAATTTCTTTATCTATTCCTAATGATCCATAATCCTCATATATTCATCCCTAATCCTCCATAATCCACTCTTCTCCATCACCAATCATCCCTAATTCTTTTGCATCTATCCTTATTTGTCGCTAATCCTTAGATATATATCCCTAATCATCCCTAATCCTTTTCTATCCTTCCCTAATAATCTATACTCCTTAATTATCTATCCATAGTCATCCATAATCCTTACATATCTATCCTTAATCATATTTAATCATCCCAATATAATCTCTCATTGGCCCATACCATTCATAAAAACATTTTGAAATTCTTTCATCCATTACTACTCCTTTTCTTGTTGATAGAACTGATTTTCACTTTTATATTATCTTATGTATATACATAAATCCAAAAAATCTTAAAACATCTAGAAAATTCCAAAAATCCCAAAAAAAATATAAGATCTAAAAATAATAAAATTTATAAAATAAAAAGAGATATAAAGTGATAAAATCAAAAAAAATTTATATTATCCATACTCAAGCTCAAATACTTGATCAATTTTACACCATAATTATAACCTTCATTGGGATACATCATTACTAATCCAATCCCCTTGCATATATCATTTCTTTGGGAACCATCCAATCATCAGTATCATTGAAATCTCACACATGTGTTTTTATTAGATTAATTACAAGATGAAATATGTTTATTTGATTTTTAGGTTTGTGTTTGTTTGTTTCCTTTTTTTTGAATTTATATCATTTATTTACATTTTTTGTGTTTTCATTAGTCTAATGACATATGAAAATAATTAAAACAATGTTTTACATATAATCGTGCATATTATAATTTTTCATATCAAAAATAAGGTTAATAAAATATATAGAACCACACATAAGACTAAAGTCATGTGCTTATCATCATCTCTCATCATCAACATCTATATCATCAATTATTATAAATAATTGCATATAAAATAATAATACATATCTAACAATCATAATCATAACTTAAGTGTATAATAATCAATTTTCCATGTCCTATAATTAATACAATTCTAATCCAATCTGAACTAATATGAACCAAATCAATATAACCACATCATCATTCAGTCCTCATCATATCATTTAGGGCATCCTTGTTTGTCCATTTTTTTTTAGCTTAATAATTCCTTGAAATGTTATTATAATAGAATCATAATCACATCATAAATCCATGTAATAAATTAACACTTTGATTTATGCTTGATCATATAAAAAATTAGTGGCATTAATCATTGGCAGTCAATAAATATCAAAGTTTACATCTTCACCAAGATATATCATTCCAAAATATGCCCTCTTATATATAATTTAGTTGGGGAAACCAATCTTGTAGTTTTATTTAGATATATCATTTGTTATATCTTCCCTTGTATATATTATTTATTTGGGAAAATAATCAACAATCAAAGTATGCAAGCCTGATCTCAAGTGAGTTAATCACATCACATCTATATAATCATTGTTATGATTCATCATCACACTCTTATGAATCCACCTATCATTATTAATCTAACCATCATCTTGGACTCTATTCTCACTGCCAAACTATATATAAATAGCATATATTCTATCCCTTCCTCTAATTTTTAGATCCCATCTATGTATTTTATCCATGCATGCCCTCTTAAGGGTATTTAATTACCAACTGACTCGTCACTCTTCCTTTGATCCATTCAACATTCACCACTTTCCACTAATGACATTCATGTTCTCCTTTTTTGATATTATATAAAATATATTACATGATAATTATTATGCACCATAATTTCCTCTTCTTCATTATTTATAATTCCCATACTTATTTAACTCTTATCACCGTCATAATATAGACACCTAAAATTAGACACCTCATTTTTGAATTTAACCTATCATCACTAATACTCACTAACATCATTCTAAATCCTAATCTAATTATAATCATGTCATAAATTTACATCCCTAGCCTAACCCATTACTATTTATCACCCCTAACCAATTAATAAATTCAATATTATCTTTACCAATCCTACCAAATTCATCCCACATCATGTTAGTTAATTACCTTTATTAATTATCTAACCCATACCTAATAATAAATTTAATGCACATCCAAATATCCATAATTTCATTAATAAATAAAATATAAAATCCTCACATCAATCCCCCATTAGTGACATCATCAGCCATCTCAAAACCCCAAAGTCTTACTCAAAATTCAATCGCCCCAAATCCAAGCCAATCAATCAAATCCCATTTCCAATCAATCTTTAAATCCCAAAGTGAGTACATACCTCTCCTTACAAACTCAACCTACCTAATTAAATTAGGTAGTTGAGTGATATTACACCATTGATCTTGGTTGAACACCAATGGTCTTCATTCATATTGAAATATTATAAATACAACCATCCTCTTTCACTTATAAAATATTTTTGGAGCCAAATAAATTTAAGTGAGTTTAAGATTATGTGAATGTATACATGAAAACCATGATTTAATCACAAAATATTGGCATATATTTCATACAAATGGAGTTTTAAAAGTCAAGGATGGGCCCACCTTTCCTTATTCTTATGTCAAAAGGAAGATCATGCAATATTTTCAAGAAAAAGGAGATTTATTAAAGACTATTGTTATAAAATTTTAACTCAAGTTTAACTTTAATTTAAGTGTATTTTACCTTATATTATATATTATACTCCAAACTCTATTTCTCTATTTTACACTTCTATATATTAAGGATTTCAAGCCAATTTTTAGAACCCTCTCTTAGGAATGATTATGACTCTACCAAGATTGAGATGTGTAACCTTCTAAGGTAATAAAATGACTATTTTTAGATTTCCATATTCTAGTATAGGTTTTTTATGTTGTTTTTTTTTAACATGTGGTACTATTTTATCCCTTATTAGGACATGATCTCACCTAGCTACTAATATGCTAACTTATGCAGGTCATGTTCAATGTTTGATGTCATTTGACTAAGCTAGTAATGGATATAATTTATTGGTTAGTGTCTTGAATTAGGCCTATTACATAATTTCCCTCATGATTTTGTCACCAAATTAAACCTCGATATGAAATATTGATACATAAGAGTCATTTAAAGTTGTAGTTTTAATTATTTGATTATCTTATAAGTGTTTTAGGATCTCCAATAGAGTGTATGAACTATCAATACAAACGTATCACCAATTGTATAATATGATTTCCATTTAATTTTCCTTATAACCCTTTCATCCAAAAAATCAATAGTTTATTAAGTATAGCATAAGTGATACATTAGAGGAGCTAGCCTCATCAAAATATATAGTTATGATCTGAGTTCAGGTGTCCCACTCCTCAAATCATTCCAATGTTATTCTAGGTGTGAAGGAATTTCAGAGAATATGTCAACCTTCAAGTAGGTGTGCATATCTTTAAAATGACATTTTGATGACATAACAATTTGTTCTTATGTGACACAATCCTTAGAGTTCCTCAATCTAGCATCATCATTTGTATTCATCCCTAATAACCCCAAGTGTCTTTGCCTATATCTCTGATCATTCCTAATCATCTTATTTTCATCCCCAATAATCCCTAATCCACTCATATTTATCCTTGGTCCTCTTGTACCCCTATATATCTATCCATAATTATCCTTCATCCTCTCATGTCCATATTTATCCATCCTTAATCATCCCTAGTTCTCCATAATCCACTTGTTTCCATCACTAATCATCACTAAAGTTTCTTTATCTATCCCTAATGATCCATAATCCTCCTATATTCATCCCTAATCCTCCATAATCCATTATTTTCCATCACTAATCATCCCTAATTCTTTTTTATCCATCCTTAAGTGTCCCTAATCCTTAAATATATATCCCTAATCATCCCTAATCCTTTTATATCCTTCCCTAATCATCTATACTCCTTAATTATCTATCCATATTCATTCATAATCCTTACATATCCATCCTTAATCATATTTAATCATCCAATTAAATTCTCTCATTGGCCCATACCATTCATAAAAACATTTTGAAATTCTTTCATCCATTACTGCTCCTTTTCTTGTTGATAGAACCAATTTTCACTTTTATAGTATCTTATGTATATACATAAATCCAAAAAATCTTAAAACATCTATAAAATTCCCAAAATCCTAAAAAAATATAAGATCTAAAAACAATAAAATTTATAAAATAAAAAGAGATATAAAGTGATAAAATCAAAAAAACATCTATCTTATCCATATTCAAGCTCAAATACTTCATCAATTTTACACCATAATTATAACCTTCATTGGGATACATCATTACCAATCCAATCCCCTTGCATATATCATTTCTTTGGGAACCACCCAATCATTAGTATCATTGAAATCTCACACATGGGTTTTTATTAGATTAATTACAAGATGAAATATGTTTATTTGATTTTTAGGTTTGTGTTTGTTTGTTTCCTTTTTTTTTGAATTTATATCATTTATTTACATTTTTTGTGTTTTCATTAGTCTAATGACATATGAAAATAATTAAAACAATGTTTTACATATAATCGTGCATATTATAATTTTTCATATCAAAAATAAGGTTAATAAAATATATAGAACCACACATAAGACTAAAGTCATGTCCTTATCATCATCTCTCATCATCAACATCTATATCATCAATTATTATAAATAATTGCATATAAAATAATAATACATATCTAACAATCATAATCATAACTTAAGTGTATAATAATCAATTTTCCATGTCCTATAATGAATCCAATTCTAATCCAATCTGAACTAATATGAACCAAATCAATATAACCACATCATCATTTAGTCCTCATCATATAATTTGGGGCATCCTTGTGTGTCCATTTTATTTTTATCTTAATAATTCCTTGAAATTTTATTATAATAGAATTATAATCACATCATAAATCCATGTAATAAATTAACACTTTGATTTATGCTTGATCATATAAAAAATTAGTGGCATTAATCATTGGGAGTCAATAAATATCAAAGTTTGCATCTTCACCAAGATATATCATTCCCAAATATGCCCTCTTGTATATAATTTATTGGGGGAAATCAATCTTATAGTTTTATTTAGATATATCATTCCTAATATGTTCCCTTGCATATATTATTTATTTGTGAAAATAATCAACAATCAAATTATGCAAGCCTGATCTCAAGTGAGTTAATCACATCACATCTATATAATCATTGTTATGATTCATCATCACACTCTTGTGAATCAACCTATCATTATTAATCTAACCATCATCTTGGACCCTATTTTCACTACCAAAATATACATAAATAGCATATATTCTATCCCTTCCTCTAATTTTGAGATCGCATCTATGTATTTTATCCATGCATGCCCTCTTGAGGGTATATAATTCCCAACTGACTCATCACCCTTCCTTTGATCCATTCAACATTCATCACTTTACAATAATGACATTCATGTTCTCCTTTTTTGATATTCTATAAAATATATTATATGAGAATTATTATGCACCATAATTTCCCCTTCTTCATTATTTATAATTCCCATACTTATTTAAGTCTTATCACCATCATAAATGAGGGAAAATATAGACACTTAAATTTAGACACCTAACTTTTGATTTTAACCTATCATCACTAATACTCACTAACATCATTCTAAATCCTAATCTAATTATAATCATGTTATTAATTTACATCGCTAGACTAACCCATTACTATTTATCACCCCTAACCAATTAATAAATTCAATATTATCGTTACCAATCCTACCAAATTCATCCCACATCATGTTAGTTAATTACCTTTATTAATTATCTAACCCATACCTAATAATAAATTTAATTCACATCCAAATATCCATAATTTTGTTAATAAATAAAATATAAAATCCTCACATCAATCCCCCATCAGTGACATCATTAGCCATCTCAAAATCCCAAAGTCTTACTCAAAATTCAATCACCCCAAATCCAAGCCAATCAACCAAATCCCAATTCCAATCAATAATTAAATCCCAAAGTGAGTACATACCTCTCCTTACAAACTCAACTTACCTCATTAAATTAGGTATTTGAGTGATATTACACCATTGATCTTGGTTGAAGATTAATGGTCTTCATTCATCTTGAAATATTATAAATACAACCATCCTCTTTCACTTATAAAATATTTTTGGAGCCAAATAAATTTCTTCCCAATAAATCATGAAGGAAATCAAGCCATCAATCATCCATAAATCCAAACATCAAATTTCCTAGGGGACATACTACCAATTTATTCTTGCATGTCACCAATTTGAGAAACCACATCTAACAATAAAAGAGGAGTAAATCCATGCATCAAAGGTAAATTGATTGGTGATTGAAGGTTAATTTTTTTACCTTTTATCTACTATTTGATTTATTTTTTTAATTAGGGTATCAATTTATCTTATTTTGAGATTATAATGCACATACTCTAGTTTTACATATAAACACACGGTGGATGAGAAAGGAAATGAGGAAGTCTGAAATTAATTTATCCCAAGTCCTATACAAAATTTTGGTTGGAGGAATGAGGACACTATATGTTGGGTACCATCATGAGGTGATAGATAACCACATGGTCATTTAACTTGTGTTCATGATGCTCATTTATAAATATTATCACATCATATATATACTCTATGCCACATTCCTCTTCAACATCACAATCTTAGAGATGGTGATAATGCCTAAAATTGTAGGGATTTTATATTTCTCATAATGTTTAGATCTATTGGAATTCAAATGAAAATTTCTTGGGATTTTTTCTTGATTTAATAAAAAAATGTAAGGCATGTAAGCCTTTTTGGATAATATATTTAGCTTGTATATTTAATTACATAAGAATTGTAAATATAGACTCTATTAGGCTGGTCTATCTAATAAGTTCATAGTAATGAACTATATTAGGTTGTTTAATATAGCTAGTAGGAAAATGGTAAATACAAATTGTATCAATCTAGACAATGAAGTTGGAAGACAAAATATAACTATATTGGGATGGTTGGTATAGTTAGAAATAAACTAATTTATCAAACTAGTTGATACAATTGGAGATAAAATAATAAAACTAAATTTTATTAGGTTGGTCTATGTAGTTGGAAAAACACACATAATTGTGTTGGGTTGGATGATGTAGTCATCACATAACACAAAATGGTATCAATCTAGCTAATACATTATTATAATTTAACTAAGTAGTTATAAAATCAAAGCAAGGATTTATAACTAAACAAGATGTGTTTTAGTTATATGCTCTTACATATAATGATCCTAAGCATAAATAGTGAACAAGTCCCAAAGGTAATTGAATACATAATATTACACTATCCCATGGTTGTAATATTATGTCTCTAAGGTATGTTGAAGTCAAATTCTCAAGGCTAACTACTTATTTTTTCACTACAAAATCAAATAACTAAAAGGATCTGTTGACATAGTGGATTGCACCCTTGACAGGAGGCTGAGGTCTTGTCTTCCACGTATCACAATGCCTGTGGGTCTAGTAAAACTGAGAGGAGAGTCTCTAGATAAGGGCTACCTCCCTTTGTTGCATTTGAGTTATTATAATAAGTTGCTAATACACACACACACACATATATATATATATATATATATATAAAATAGGGGGGTGAAAAGAGAGAAGGATTACTGAAAAATAGAACCTAACCTAAGAGGGTGATGAACAAAACAAGTTTTATCTACTCATACTCACACTCTAAACCATAAGAACATATACATACACTTTAATTGTAAAAGGCCCAGGCTACAGGGAGCTTGACAGGGAGGCTTTAATGGAAACAAACAAAAAATGAATTTACCATAGGCATTGTAGGAAAAACACACTATCTAGTAACCTCCTTCTGGCTCTATGATCCAGATATAGCTCTTCTTGTCACCTATAGGGATGGTTCGTTGTATATACTATGTGTGTTGGTATCAATCCTGTGAAAGTATTAAGAAAGAAATGACTGAACACAAGTTTAACACTCAGACACACTCAAAGATATATCCAACCAGAATAGAGGTAAAATATGCATATTTTATTGATTCCAAGTGAAAATTAATAGGGTTTCACCTTAAAACACAAGAGATATCTTTTTAAAAATGAAAAAAATTCAATATATAGATGAATAAAGAGGCATTTTGGCACCCTTTTACAAATGGCCCATGTACGTTCTGAGAATTGGGAAGAGGAAGCTGCTTGATAGATAATGTTGTGTCAACTCCTATTTTGATTTTAGGCATTTAAGATATATTAAATTTCATATGTGAAATTATGGGCCACACTATTTGTCTGCAAACAAGACCACTCCTTCAAGGCATTCATGTTGTTTGTCTACTTATCAATGCAAAGTGAAGAAAAATGGGTCACATCATTCACTGTTCGTGCCTCTTGATGACCAATTGGTAGATACTATGTCAACCACTAGAATAACTCCGTGAGTCAACATCTTCCTTTGCCACTTGGACTATTTTGTCTATTTTTGCACTTGGCTCTTTTGCCTCTTCCTGGCTTTATCTTTTCTAGCTCCTTCATCCTTCGAGGGCTATCTTTTGCTAATTATTTGGCTCTTTGGACTCTATCCTTGATGATTTATTCCTTATATCTTTAAGCCTTTGAATTCCTTCTAGTTTGTGCCTTTTATTTAAAGATCAATGGCTATTTCATTTCCATAAAGTTTACATTCATGTACCCATCACCATTTGGTCGATTCTTTCAGCCTTTTCTTTGATCCCTTTGTAAGTGTTCCCTACCCTCTGCAAGGGCACTTGTCTTTCAGGCTTTGGGAGACTCCCATGAACCTTCCAATTGAAATATCTAATTGAACCAATAATTGGTTCAATAGTTCAATGGTTTAATGGTTCAATACTATGTTCTACTCATTCATTTGACTGCTTGAACTAACCACTTAGGACCAATAATGGTTCAATAATTTAATGGTTTAATGGTTCAATATTTATAAGTTTATAGCAATTGAACCAAGTGCTTGAACTAATCACTTGAGCCAACTATTTGAACCAACTGCTTGAACCAACAATTGTTCAATGATTCAACAATTCAATATTTCCAAGTTCAAAGCGATTAAACCAAGTGATTGAACCAAACCTTTGAACTAAGTCATTGAACCAAGCCATTCAACCAAGTCATTGACCAACCTGTTGAACCAAGCTGATGAACAAAGCCAATGAACCAAGCCGATGAACCAAGCTAATGAACCAAACCTTTGAACAAACAATGGTTCAAAGTTCTTGGAAAGCTCATGGCATTAGACCCCAACATCAAACCATTAAACTAGTTCCTCCTTTTATTGAAAGACTTGTGCAAAAAATTGAATTTGAAAATGGCTCAGAATAGCAAGGGAAGGAGACTGATTTTGGCCTACAGGGCCAAAATGGTTAACAAATTAGTGATTTCTAGGGGAAGCATGCTTGTTATGCTTAAATACCAGTAGCCTCAAAGTCCATTGGGCATGGAGTCAGAATGTAGCTTGAAAAGTTAGAAACCACCTTGAGATATCCAAGAATCAATCATGAAGTTCTTACCCCAAAAGGAAACAAAACACACACAAGATTAAGAAAACTACTAACATGTGCAAAATCACTTAGGGAAAATAGGGAAAAAATAAAGAAAATATATATATGATAGGAGGAGGGCTCAGTGATAATGCTTAAGATGTATCCCATTTATTGGGATATATAGTTCTTCACCATCCAACCTAGAGAGTTAAAACACATTGTGTTGCTTGCACTGAGTGATGATGTATGGACCACTCCATATGGCATCAAACTTTATGTGCTTTCTAGGCTTAGCTTAGTCCGCATTCCATTTCAAGATGATGTCTCCTTTAGAGAAATTTTTTGATGAATATCTCTTATCAAAGTGTTTCTTCATTTGCTAATGGCGACTGGTCATAGAAGCCATAGCCTAGTCCCTTGCCTCTTGAAGCTATATCAACTCACTTAGCCTAACCTCCATGCTATTTCCTTCTTCTAACTACAATTGGTGGGCAATTTCCAAGGCTGGTACCTAAAGTGAAATAGGAAGCCTAGTTTCCCTTCCATATATGAGTGTGTATGGTGAATTACCAATTTCTCTCTTTGGAGTGACCCTATCTGCCCACAGGGATATTTTAAACTTGGCATGCCAAGTTTTTTTTATTATCCTCCATTATTCTTTTGATAATCTTGATCAGATTCTTATTAGTGGACTCAGCCAGCCCATTCCCCTAGGTAGTAATTTGATGAAGTGCTAAGATAGATACCATATCTCAATGCCCATTCACTTCTTTTAATTCCCAAAAAAGCTAAAGCATTATCTGAGATGATGGTAGCTGGAACCCCAAACCTTACCACTAGGTCCTCATAAAAATCTAAGACTGCACTTTCATTGGCTTCCTTCAAAGTGATAGCCTCTACTCATCTTGTGAAGTAGTCTGTGGTGGTCAGGACCCACTTGTGTACATTGCTAGAGGGAGGGTTAATCATTCCTATAAATTCAAGGCCCCATTGCATGAATGTTTGATCTACCTGAATAGGCTATAAAGGCATGGTAGCCAGCCATTGCTTCCCATCAAAGAGTGAACACTTCTAGCACTTTTGTACCTAGGCATGGGTGTCTCTAAATAGAGTAGGCTAGAACTAACCAGCTCTCATTATTATTGTAGTTGTAGGCCTAGGAGCAAAGTGACCACTAAGTAGCCCATCATGGAACTCAGACAGCACCCTATCAGCCTGACTTGGGTCTATGCACCTTAAAAACACTCCTAAGAGGTCCCTTTTGAATATCACTCCATCAATCAAGACATAAGAGAGAGATTGGAGTTTGAAGTATCTCCTACTAGTCCTATCAAGGCCTACGAGCACTCACCAGTGAGAAGGAAATGCCTCAAGTCTGATGTCCAATCCTTCATAATGGCTAGTTATTCTGCTATAGTTGCATCATGAATTAGAAAACTTTCCTCCTTTTGTTGTTTAAATTCTGTAGTAAGGTGTTCACATAGGCATTTCCCTCTTACCAGCTTATTGATCTTGATATCTACATCATATTCCATTACCTTAGTGATCCACCCCGCTCTCTTTTCATTCAGGTCATGGTTGGTCAAGAAATTCTTGATGCCATGATGTGGAACCATGAGGTGAATTCTATTGTTGGATACTATATGCCTTAATTTCTTTAGAATGTAGATGATTGCAAGGACTTAGTTCTACACATATGTATACATAACCTCAAAACCCTCTAGGCCTTGGCTAAAAAATGCAAGTGGTTGTTCAAAGTCATCACTATTTTCTTGGGTAAGCATGGAGGAGATTACCTCTTCATTTTTGAAGGTGTAGAGGTTGAAATCCTTGGTGAAGTTGGGACTGATCAAGGTAGGATCCTTGGCAATAGCCTGCTTGATCTCTTCAAAGCTATCCCTTCTTTGTGTTGTTCATGCAAGCTTCTCATCCTTTTTTAGCATAGAGGCCAATGACTTGACTACCTCTACAAAATTTGGAATAAATCTCTGGATGAAATTTATTTTGCCAAAGAAGCTTTGTAGGCCCTTCTTGTGTTTAGGCAAGGACAGCTCCAGGATGGAGTGAAATCTCTTTGAATCAATGGTCAAGCCTTTTTTGGAAACAACGTGGCCAAGGAGTTTACCCTCTTATATAGTGAACATGCATTTCTTCAGGTTGAGAGAGATACCAGATTCTCTACACCTCTCAAAGATTTGTCTAAGGTGTTTAATGTGTTGGCCCACCTCTTTAGGGAATATTGTCACATCATCAAGATACACTAGCATAGTGTTATTTATCAGGCCTCAAAAGGCCATGTCCATGGCTCACTAAAAGGTGGCACCAACATTGGACAATCTAAATGGCATTTTCCTATAAGCAAACATCCCCTATTTGGTAGTGAAGGTTGTCTTGTACTGGTCACATTCTTACACCAAAATTTTATTATATCCTAAATACCCATCCAGGAGGGAAAAATGCTCACTGCCTATCACCATTTAAAGGATCTACTCCATGCTTGGGAGAGGATAATGGTCTTTCAAAGAGACTCTATTGAGGTCTCTAAAATCTACACATAATTTGATCTCCCCATTTTTTTTTGGATAGGAACAAGATTGGCTAGCCAAGAAGAGTGTTTTATTGGAAATATTATCCTAGACTCAATCAACTTGGTGAGTTCCTTTCACATGAGAGGTTCAATCTTTGGGTTAACAGGACTTTACTTCTGCTTGATTGGCTTGGCACCTTCTTCCAGTTCAATGGTATGTTGGGCCAAACTTGGGTTGAAACCCTTCAAATCACTATACTCCTAAGCGAAGACATCAAAAAACTCTTGACACAACAAGATGAAGGCCTACCTTTTATGGTCCGTACACACTTTTCCAAGTGCAAGCAACTTATCCTTGAATATTTCAACCTTCTCATAGTTTTCCTCCTTAGTTTTGATGCTTGCCTTATCACTTTTCAACTGGTCATCTTCATTGAAGATAATCTTGAGAGTGACCAAACCTTTGGGAAGTTTATTGTTCTTCAGCTAAATAATTTGGCTGCCATACTACTATTGTAACTTAGCCTAGTTTTTAGCAACAAACTTAGCTTCTTCTTGCAAGAAGAGTTATATTTGCTAGTCACTGTTAAAAACCTACCAGTTAGTGATGTTGTCAAGAATAGAGGGATAGATTACTACCTTCAAGTAGTGTGAACTATGGTCTTAGCCTATTTCCCTAGGGATATCAAACTGGGCACCAACTGCTACCAACCTATCTACTTGCTTGTTATGTTCTCTAGGAATGGAGGTAACATTGAAATTAAGGAAATTCTCTAATAAGACCCATACCCTGTGTTTATAGGACTTAAGAAAAGAATTATTTGTTAGATTTTGGCTCCTTACCTGATTCACAATCAACTCACTATCACCAAAAACCTGTAGCTCTTTTATTCCTCTTTTCCTCACCCACTCCAAACCATGGATCAAGGATTCATACTCTACAACATTACTCATGCAAGAAAAATGAAACCTTAAAGTCATAAAGTATTTCTCCTTTGAAGGAGAAACTAACACCACTCGACCACTAGCTCCCAACTTACTTCTTGAGCCATCAAAGAATAACTACCATAAACTTGAGATTTCTTGGCTTGATTTCATTAGATTCAGTATAAAATTACCCTCTTCATGCATGTAATAAATCCCAAGGCCCGTTTCTTATATGAATTTGTAAGGATCATGTTCAAAGTTTTCACTTCTCCATTCATCTAAGAGTAGGTCAACAACTCCTTCAAGGACAGAGGTTGGAGATTGATCTACTGGGAATTCTTCTTGGTTAATAACGGTGTAGCTGATATTTGCCACCTTGAGTGAGTATGGTTCTATATGATCTCTATGGAGTGGATCTGATTCAATCTTAACCTTATTCCCATACTTGGTTCTAAAAACTAGATAAGACCAATTTGTTGTTAGGTAGCCACCTATCTTAGATGTGAAATCCCTAGATAAGCAAATATCAAAATAAGGAGGGACATCTACCACTACCACATCATGGGGAATTGAGAAGGTCAGGCAGGCATGTAACATCAAGTTCAAACCTTTCACCAACCCAAGCATCTTTGCTGGTGTTCCATCTAGCTACAGGACTCCCTTAGTCATTTCTTCATATTTTAGCCCTAACTTATCTGCTATGCATTTGGACATTACTGAGGTGCTTGCTCCACTATCAATGATGCAATTATGCACCAAGAAATCTCCTATGACCAAGGATAAACAAAAAGGGGGAACTTTTTCCTCTTTCTTAACTTGGCCTGATGTGGAAGGTTGTCCATTCATCATCAAAATGTTATCAACTTTTGCTAGGATAATTTATTCATTCAGCTCATGCAATTCTCTTTGCAGCATGTCATTTTGTCCTAGTATTGATAATTAATCCCACAAGGAGATTTTCATGTGTAGCTTCTTCATTTGTTCTACCACATTGACTTTAGGGTTGCCTTCTTTCAAATTTTCATTAGGACTAATTATAGCCTGAGGTGCAGGATGAGGAGTTGAAGGTGCAATTGAAAGTTTGAAGTTTGGAAGCTTTTGGTTTACAGGTGATGAAGAAGATGGTGCTAACATTTGAGCATCATCTTGAGCCTCTTCCATTGCTCTCCTTTTGGATCTTGTGTTGGCTGTGACATAGTCACCCTGATTTTCTGCACTACTCATGTAATTGACTACATAAAACTCACCTTTTAGGGATTCATGAGACTAGAATCAGGCTGAGTCTGACTACTTCCCATGCCAGGTTACACTGAAGCTTCAAAGCTTAGGAATTGGGTGGTTGCCTAATTGTATTGTACATTTGTATAGTGACTTGGCATTTCATTTATATAAATATTTTGATCTTGACCATATCCCATGGTTGAGCACTTGGGTTGTTCTTGTACCAGATTGTTTTGAGCAGGCACTAGAGCCTTGGATGATGAAGGGGCACCTATGTTATAGCCTTGAAAAGGTCTAGCCTATGTAAAATGACGCTACCCTTAGTTGTAATTCTGGAAAGGGGGTCTATTTTCTTTCCCATACTACTGATATTCTTGATTTGGTCAATTGCCTTGAGCATGTTGCCTTTTAAGAGCCACTAGTTCATTTGTTATGCTTTATAATAGGCTTTTGACTTCAAGGAAGTCATTGGATGAAGTAGCAGCTGGCTTCTCTATGCTAAGAAAAAGAGCTAAGGTGGGTGCAGTAGTCTGGATTAGAGGCAACAATTTAGGGAAGAGTGGCATATGAGGCCTAAGAGCTATTTTTCTAGCCTTCACTAGGCAATTCTCAGCCACTATATCTATGTCATAGGCAACAGGTAGCACATATCCTCCCATGGACTATATCATAACATCAATGTCTTTATTCAAGGCTTTCAAATAATAGAGAAAAGCATAGCTCAGAGTTGGCCTTACCAAAATGGGGATTGTATCCCATGTCTTCTGAAATTGCATGTTGAAATCTTACATGAATTCATGTGGAGCTCTTTTCATAGTGGTCAGCTGTTAAGCAAGTGAAAGGTGGTCGCTCTTCTACACAAATATGTTCATTAAGAGAGTACCCAGTTCATTCCAAGAATTGACTGAATTCATGGGCAAAGTCCTATACCAGTCTAGAACCTTGCCCTTGAAAGACAATGTCAGCAATCTGATCATAATGTTTTCCTTAGTGACATTATGAATATTGTAGATGTTATCAATATTTCTAATGTGTTTGATAGCAGTGATGGGCCCTTCTACATTAAAGGGAGGCACACTTTTAAGGACTGCTCTTGGAATTGGGTCATAATTCATGATATTTAAAGGACTCTGACCATGAAAGGCCACAATAGGTAAAGCCATGGCTATGACAGGATTCAACCAGGGCCTGATTACATGGGTGTATCTTATAGCAGGTTTAGGAAGGTGATTTGTTGAATAAGGATGCATTTTTTCAAACCTCATTCACTTTGCTAAGTTTAAGGGCAATTCCATGAATTTAAAAGGGACACCCTTAGTAGCAACACATGTGGTGATTTTAGGCATAAGAGGTTAGACTGGTCTTTAACTAGAGAGACTGATGTTCCCCAGTGGAGTCACCAGATGCTAAAAATGGTTTATTTTGTTTTTATAGGACCAACATTAATCCTATAACTTTATTGAGTGTTAAAACGTAGTCCCACCTGGTGTGCCAAAAAATTGTTGATGTAGTGGATTGCACCCTTGACAGGAGGCTGAGCTCTTGTCTTCCACACATCACAATGGAAACTCCTCTCTTACCTGTGGGTCTAGAAAAACTAAGAGGAGAGTCTCTAGATAAGGGCTAGCTCCCTTTCATGCATCTAAGTTATTCTAATACGTTATTAATACATATATATAATTGGGGGGGGTGAAAAGAGAGAAGGATTATTGAAAATAGAACCTAACCTAAGAAGGTGATGCACCAAACAAGTTTGATCTGCTCATAATCACACTCTAAACCATAAGAACATATGCATACACTTTAATTGGTAAAGGGACTAGGTTGCAGGGAGCTTGATAGGGAGGCTTTAATAGAAACACACTAAAAAGGAACTTACCATAGGCGCTATAGGAAAAGCACATTGTCTAGTAACCTCCTTTTGCCTCTGTGCTCCAGATACATCTCTTCTTGTCACCTATAGGGATGGTGCTTTGTATATACCAGGAGTGTTGGTATCAAGCTTGTGAAATCATTAAGAAAGAAATGAATGAACACAAGTTTAACACTCAGGCACACTCAAAGATATATACAACTAGAATAGAGGTAAAAATTTCATATTTTATTGATTTCAGGTGAAAATTAGCAGGGCTTCACCTTACAGCATGAGAGATATATTTCTCAAAATGAGAATTTTTCAATATATAGAGGAAGAAAGAGGCCTTTTGGTGCCCTTTTACAAATGTCCCATGTGTGTTTTGAGTATTGAGAAGAGGAAGCCACTTGATAGATAATGTTGTCTCAGCTCCTATTTTGATTTTAGGCATTTAAGATATATTAAACATCATTTATGAAATTATGGGCCACACCATTTGTCTATAAACAAGACCACTCCTTCAAGGCATTCATGCGATTTGTCTGCTCATCAATGCAAAGTGAAGAAAAATGGGTCGCATCATTCACTGTTTGTGCCTCTTGATGACAAATTAGGAGATACTATGTCAACCACTAAAATAACTCCTTGAGTCGACATCTTCCTTTGCCACTTGGACTATTTTGTCCATTTCTACACTTGGCTCTTTTGCCTCTTCCTGGCTTTGTCTTTTATGGCTCCTTCATCCTTTAGGGGATATCTTCTGCTAATTCTTTAGCTCTTTGGACTCCTTCCTCGTTGATTTATTCCTTTTAGCTTTACGCCTTTGAATTTATTTGGGTTTTCACCTTTTATTTAAATATCAATGGCTATTTCATTGCTGTAAAGTTGACATTCATGCACCTATCACCATTTGGTCAATTCCTTTAGCCTTTTCTTTGATCCCTTTGCAAGTGTTCCCTACCCTCCACAAGGGCACTTGTCCTTTAGGCTTTGAGAGACTCCCATGAACCTTCTGATTGAACTGACCAATTGAACCAACAATTGGTTCAATGGTTTAATGGCTCAATACTATGTTTTACTCGTTCATTTTACCACTTGAACCAACTATTTTGAACCAACACTGGTTCAACAGTTTAATGGTTCAATAGTTCAATATTTCCAAGTTCAAAGTGATTAAACCAACTGCTTGAACCAATCACTTGAACCAATGACAGTTTAACAGTTCAATGGTTTAATATTTCCAAGTTCAAAGTGATTGAACCAAGTGATTAAACCAAGAGATTGAACCAAACCTTTGAACCAAGCCATTGAACCAAGCCATTGAACCAAGTCATTAAACCAAGCCAATAAACCAAGCTAATGAACCAAGCTAATGAACCAAGTCGATAAACGAAGCTGATGAACCAAGCCGATGAACCAAGCTAATGAACCAAGCTAATGAAACAAATCTTTGAACCAACAATGGTTCAAAGTTCAAGTTCAAATTTCTTGGAAAGCTCATGGCATTGGACCCCGATGTCAAACCATTGAACTGGTTCCTCTTTTTGCCGAAACACTTGTGCAAAAAATCAAATTTGAAAATGGCTCAAAATAGCAAGGGAAAGAGACTGATTTTGGCCTACAGGGCCAAAGTGGTTAACAAGATCCCTATAGTATACAAAATACCCTATGCATTTTAAATATACCATAAGGTACATGAAAACTAAATCATGTATATATTTTTGTCGAATGGATTGAGTATTAGGGTAGTACCCTCCACACAATGACTTAATTAAAACTAATGATCACTTGGCATAAAATGACAAATCTTATACATTTTACAACTATTATAGAATATTTCTAAGAATAAAAAAATATAAATAAAGATAATTCATATTGAAAGTGGAATTTATAACATGCAATAAAATGAACAAACACTAAAAATGGTGTTGGGTTGGCTAATATAATAAAAATAAAAAAATAATGACCAAACAAAATTATATTTGGTTGGCCAATATAATCATAAAAAAACCCAAAAATATATTATATTGGTCGGTACAGTATGAATCAAACACATATTATACAAGGTTGGATGATACAATAGGAAAGACACAATAAACTATATTTGGCTAGATGATAAAATTACCAAAAATAATAACTATATATGGATGTATAATATGGTTAGACTGAAAGATATGTGATGATATTGATAATAAGTTAAAAGGATAAACATGAAATTGATCGAGTCAAAGGTGGGATAGTATTCATTTTGGGTTCACTAAAATGTATTAAGATGGTGAAGCCAAAGTGAATAAAACTCTAAGAATAGAATGGAAACATGAATATAATCCAACTAGTGGTGGAATATGATTCATGTCAAGTTTAATAAAATGTATTCATAGTCTAGGATGACTTACAACTATCATCTCTCTATATAAACTAAAAATTGAATAAGTTTAATTAAATAGATCTTGCATATGCTTGGATGAGAAGGTAAGGACATATGATATTTTTAGATATAATTGAGTCTAACCTAAAAATTAAATATCAAGAGTAAAGGGTTTTAAATCTAAAGCCTATGAGATGAGGATATAGATCTCACTAGACGTCAATAAACATAAATGATTGTAACTATGAGTGTTAGGATGCAAGTAAAGTAAATGAATGTAAATGGATACATGTAAATAAAATGATGGGTAAGTGATTGTAAATAAGGTAATGTGTAATTTTCAACCAAATTAAGTTATATACAACCTAAGGTGATAAATGGAAAGCTTAATAAACCCTTTATCTACACTATCTTATTCAATATAAGGAGGAACAAAATAAGGATACACTTTTAAATCCACAACACAAAAAAACATTTAATATACTAAGTAAAGGAAAGAGTATACGGATAAAAATAACTAGTGTAGGGTGGACCTGTTGATGATTCAATCTCTCCCTTGGGATCACGTGAATATTTTCAAGATATGTTATAGATTGAGGACCAAAATGGTTTGATAAATACCTATATATGATTATGTAGGATCTCTCAATGAATTCTCGTAGTGATCTTCAATGGAATTACAATAAAATACCTCCAAGATAAGTTTATAAACCACTAACTCTCATAAATATTTCCTTATGGAATAAATATGAGCAAAATAAGAGTATATGAATTTGTTATATCTTATGAGGAATGAAATATGACCCATATATGTGGTTTCAATAGCCTAAACCAACCATACAGTCTAAGCCAATGGTATTATCCAAGCTAATATAGTTGGAAGACATCAATTGGCACAATATCATATTGACCAAATCAATAAATTATAATGTCAGAAGATAGACACATAATTGTATTAGTACAAATGTTATAGTATAGGGAAGACTTAAGAATGAAACAAACTATATAGGCTAGGCCAATAGTATATGATATAGGGAAGCTAAACAATTATAAAAAATGGTAGATGAAGATGAAAATGCATAAATAATTAGAGGAGGCTAGACTAATAATAGTGATGGTGTGAAAAAATAATATGCAAACATCTCTCTCAATGTATCGTGAGTCAATCCCATTCCATTCCCAAAATAACCTTTAAGGTGTGCACTCAGGAAAATTGATGCATCAACAAGCCATAACAAGATAAATCATTAGTAAAGTGATAAACTAAAAAATATCTTGTGTATGCACCCACCACTCATTTTTTTAGTTTTATTCATTTTAAATTCTATATTTTAATAACTAATAAATATATAAAAGTGAAATTTAATAATTTATACATTAAAAAGGAAAAAATTAAAAATAAAAAATTTTAAAAAAATTAGATGTAATTTATTTATTTTTTCCTAAAATCAAGACTACGTTATATTTAAAATAAATTATAAAAAATATAAAGTAAATTAAAAATATGTGTTTCCCTAATTCTAGATATAATCATGAAACCTACTTATAATTTTAGAACACATAGGTATACTTGTGATGGAGAACTAATTTTGGAAGAGATGATGAGAAATACAAGGGAAAAACTAAGAAAGTGTCATTGATAATATTACATTATATATGGTTTGAGCTAACACAAAAATATAATTAATTTATTCATTGAATGAAGAGATATTTATATTTTTCTTGACCCTACACAATAGGAAAGAAGACTCATCACTTTATAACTTCCCTCATATAAAATATTATATTCTAATCCTTATTACATAGGTATTATTTGTTATCACAACTCATTATATCTCACACATGCAACTAATATAATTTTACATACTAAAATATCTAACACAACCCCCATACTATGAACATAGGGAAAATGAGAGCTACAACTATACTAAAAAACATGCAATTTGTTACATGCTTTGATGGATGGGAACACATTAACCAATTCACATATGGGTATAAGTCAACCAATCCAAGTATAAACTAGGATATATGTTAGTTCATACTCCATACTTGTGTGAACATATATATTTAGTTTCAAACACATTAGGTATGCATAAATAGGGACACACACATTTATTCCTTCTAGCATACATGCACCAGAGACTAGCACATATATTTACTATTAGTGATACATCATTGATTCACCAAATTTGTAAAAAAAGGAACACATATATGTTTACAATTTATCCTCAGTGACAACACATCATTACCGATCACACATATACACATAAAAACATAAATATAGTGGGACTGGTCCTTACTATGTCTTTAGTTGGTATCAACCACATCAATAAAATTCACATTTTTAAATTTGTTCTTGGTCATTTCCACTTGATCCTAAACAACATAAATTATAACCACTTCTACTAAAAACCATTCTTCGCATTAGATTTTTAGCGTAAGTTATAAATCATATGTAGTTGAAGTAAAACATCATTGTTAATGATGACTAATCACTCTTCAAGATATGTAGTCATTTGGAACTTTGTGTTTTACCTCTATAATGGATTGAAACTTCTAGGTAGTATAAAAATGTGGTTAGAATGGGCATCCTTTCTTAATTTTTTCTAGCCTCCTGCATGGTAAATTGGCTAGGTGAAAATGTGTGTCATGAAATTGTGAGAAATTTATCTCCTTACTTTAAAACAAAATGTTATATTTTTTAATAGACGTTAATTTATATTGATAATTCATATTTGAAAAAGAGATAATTAACATACAACACACAATATTGAATCTTAATGGACTATAAACAATGAGCATTTATTGATTTATTTATTAAAAAATCAATAAGATATTTGTATATAACTTAAATTCATTACATTTGAAAATAATGATTAAATATAGAATATCAAACTATAGTCCAAGATGATCTAAATAAATAATTTAAATACCTAAGAGATAAAAATGAATATTTAGTAATATATTGACCCAATTTTTATACCATTGAATATAAAAAATTACAAAACATTAAAAAATATAACAAAACAACTATACAATTACATTTGAAAATTCCTTATACATTTTATTATTTATGGTTTGATCTAAACCAAATCATTACTTATTTTGACATGTAAAATGACTAACTTACACACAATGATGCCAAATTGATGAGATTGTTGGTTGCATGCTCAAATACTAGTTTAGACTATGTAGACTTATGATTAAATAAGATTGATAGTTTATACAGTGAGTGTGACAATTTTGATAAGTGACATAACTTTAACACAATTTGTTTTAGAAATTGTGGCATATAGATTTGAGCTCAAAATATTTTCCAGAACAAGATATATACTCAAGTAAGCATATAAGATAGTTTACCCACATATGGTAGTAATGATATGTAGTACAACAAAATGTAATGCTAAAGATCCATTGCATGGAATAGATAGTGTATAGATTAGAAACATGAGTTGTGATTGCAAAAAAAAAATTATACGTAATTGAAATAGGTTTCATGTTGATTATATTACATGAGGATATGTCAAGTTCACAATTTAGATGGAATATTGATTTATTTTCGACATGGTGGTTCAAACTAATTTGAAGGCATACATGTAGGATATACAAATGTATTTAAAATATATATATGACACTTAAAATTAGCTTATCTTCTATGAATCAACCTTAATAACTACAAAAAGTACCCCATTCATTATCCCATTCACTGGCTCAAAATGATCACAAAGCTACCCCTTCACTAATCTTAAAAATTTATCATAGGGACAAAGCTAATATTATTTTGATACCAAGTATTATATTTGGTCTGAGCCAACACAAAATATATTTAAACATTTACTTGACCTTTACATAATAGGAATCAAAACTCGCCACTTTCTAACTTCCCTTATATTTTTTATTTTCTTTTCTAATCCCTAGTATATAAGGATTTGTTATAACAATTAAAATATACACACATAACTAATATAATGTTACATATTAAAATAGCTAGTGTTCACAACATGATGCTAAATTTAATCTAAAAAAAGGTGAACCATATAAAGAGAAAAAAGTGACATAAGGTTGTTATGGGTGGTGTATCTTCTTCTACAATAACTGAATATTTTGAATCGAATGAAATTGTAAACATTATTAAATAAGGCCCTATACTTGGTATGTACACTTAATCATTAAAAGGTTCAGCTTGAAATGATTAATTTTGTAATATTTTTTTTAAAATTTAGATTATATATAACTCTTTAAAATTATAATATTTAAATACAAAGTTTATATTATTTTTTTAAATTTATATAATTTAAGTGATTTTTAAAAGTTGGGGTTTATATATACAATATATATGTTAGGTATATACAATATATATGTTTATATATGTAATTTTTTCCATCAAGATATGTCGAGTAAGGTTTTACCTTTTTTTTTCATATAGTTATGATAAGTTAGGGTTTATATAAATAAATTCAGCATATGGATATCTCACACACACACACACACACACAAATACATATTTTTAACATATTAAATAATTACATAATTTATATAATGTAATTTTATTATTTTTATTTACCGAAATTTAAAAATTAAATAAATATAATACACACACTTAAATATATACACATACACATATACATACACATACATTTATATACATACATGCACACACACAGATACACATATGTGTGTGTGTGTATATAATTTTACCCTAATCTTTTGTTTTTAATATTTTACATTTGTTAAAATATTATAAAATATTAGTTTTTTAACATATAAATTTTAAGGTTTATATAATTTTTTTATTTGCATCTTAAAGTTCATATAATTGTTTACATCTATATTTATTTGTTTAAAATTTATTTAATCAAAGTATATAATTTTATGTATCTTATATTTATTTTATACTTAATTTAAATAATTAATAATTTATTTATTCAAAAAATATATTCAATTTATCTAGGGTGTGTGTGTGTGAGGTTTATATATATATTTTATTTGCATATTAAAGTTCATATAATTTTTTACATCTAGATTTATTTATTTAAAATTTATTTAATTAAAGTAGTTAATTATATGTATCTTGTATTTTTTTTATACTCAATTTAAATAATTAATAATTTATTTATTTGAATAATATATTCAATTGATCAAAGGTGTGTGTATACATACATACATACATACATACATACATCTACATATACATACATATATGCATACATACATACATATGTATGTATGTATGTATGTATGTATGTATATGTGTGTGCAATTTTATCCTAAATTTTTGTTTATAAAATTTTTACATTTGTTAAAAAATTATAAAAATTAGGCTTTTACCATATACATTTTAATGTTTATATAATATTTTTTTTCCATATTAATTCATATAATTCTTTACATCCAAATTTTTTTTAATTTATTAAATTGAGGTATATAATTTTATTTATTTTTTATTTATTTTATAATCAATTTAAATAATTAATAATTTATTTATATTCAACTTAACTTTGTGTGTGTAACATAGGACCTTTCAAAAATTTATTTCAATTTTCAATTTAGTTTATACATATTGTGCATGTGGATATAGTAATATTATTATTTTAATTTTGATGACAAGAATGTAAATTATATATAACTCTTTAAAATTAATATTTAAATAGAAATTTTATCTTATTTTTTTAGATTCATATAATTTAAAGGTTTTTTAAAATTTAGGGTTTATATATACGATGTGCATGTTAAGGTTTATATATTTGTTTTTTTCCATCAAATATATCGAGTAAGGTTTTACCTTTTTTTTCCATGTAGCTATGGTGTAGTAGGGTTTATAAAAAAAAAAATAGCATATGAACACAATTATATATATATATATATATATATATATATATATATATATATATATATATATATATATATATATATATATATATATATGTATATGTATGTATGTATGTAAATATGTATTTTTTACATATTGAATAATTATATATTTTACATAAGGTATATTTATTATTTTTATTTATTTAAGCTTAAAAATTAAATAAATATAATACATACACATAGTACATATATATACATATACACACACATACACATAAAGATAAACACATGTATGTATGTATGTGTGAAAATTTACCCTAAATTTTTATTTTTAAATTTTTTGTAGTTATTAAAAAAAATATTAAATATTGGGGTTTTACCACATACATTTTAAGCATTATATAATTTTTTTATTTTCATATTAAGGTTCACATAATTGTTTACATCTAGATTTATTTATTTTTAATTCATTTAATCAAGGTATATAATTTTATGTATCTTGTATTTATTTTTTAATCAATTTAAATAA
>JARHVA010005946.1:255000-332500 GCA_037957365.1 Torreya grandis | reverse complement strand
TTTATCTTAAATTTTTATTTATAATTTTTTTATATTTGTTAAAAAAATATTAAATATTAGATTTTTACCATATATTTTAAAGGTTATATAAATTTTTGGGGAGGGGGGTGAGGGCAACCGGTGAGGTATTTTTGTTGCGGCTTTACCAACGCAGGTTCGAATATCCGTCCCCCCCGATCCCGTGGTACCGGTATTAGTCATGTCTAGCCAGCGGCGCCGGTCACGGTAAAAAGTTTACCTGGCTTTCAATAAAGTGACAAAGGTTATATAAATTTTTTATTTAGATATTAAAGTTCATTAAATTGTTTACATCTAGATTTATTTTTTTTTAAATTATTTAATTGAGGTATATAATTTTATGTATCTTTTATTTGTTTTATAATCAATTTAAACAATTGATAATTAATTTATTTGAATAATATATTCAATTTAACTAAGATGCATGTGTGCGTAACATAGGACCTTTCAAAAGTTCATTTCAATTTTTAATTTAGTTTGTATATATATATATATATATATATATATATTTACATGGTGATTTTTTAGCTAAGAGTCAAGGACTGAAGGGTATCCATTCTGTCAAATTCATTCATGGCATGATCCCAACCTCCTCCCTTTTCACATATCATTTTTTTTAGCAACAAGAATTGATCTTGTAATATCCCTTTGGATACGAAAACAAAACCTCTAAATCACTTATCTGTATTTATGCAAAATATCTTAAAATAGATAAATAAATCACAGTATAATCTCTTATTTATTTGCTCATATGCTTAAAATAGAGGTCCTTTGTCAAGTATACAAAGAATATTGAAATTATGGCCTTAATAGCTTGAATATTTTGCAAACTGGGAAAGAAATTTGGATCTGGTATGTCTCGGCCTGCTATGTCAAAAACACAGTCACCGATGTCAGTTATACTACCATCGTCAGTCGACTAGAGTCGTTAACCTACCGACATCGATGAGATGTCGGCCGATGTTGGTCTCTGTAGGTCTCTGCCTGCCGATGTTAGTGTCTGATCTTTCTGTTGATGCGTACAGATTTTCACGGATCTATATGGACTTTGTACAGCTGCCAATATAGCACAACCTGCATGCTTGATCCTGATCTGAAGAACTATGGGCTAATATAAAAGATCTATATCTAGATAATTCTTGAATCAAAACCCAAAATAAAGGAATACACGTAAACCCTTGTGATAGCTTCTGTGTGAATTTATCTCTCAAACTTGTAAACACCTGTGATAACTTTTGTACGAAGTTATCTCTCAATTTGGCAATAGATCGGCTGATCTCTCACAACCTCTAAATCACACACAATGAAGAGTTGACATTCTTCAATGCAAATGGAATCCTATAACCCTTGGCTCAGTCTTCACAGAAGAATTTCTTAACAAGAATCAATATCAATAATCAATCATAATACAAACTCTCTCCCATGAGAAACCCTTATACCCTCTAAAGGTGTGCTTGCTAAAATTAGATTTCCTTAAATTAGACTAGGGCTTCTTAAATTAGAATTAGGGTCTTCAAATTAGACCAAAATATTAATAATTAATAATTAATTAATATTTAATTTAAAATTAGACCAAATAATTAATAGTTGATTAAATCAATCAAATATTAATATCTCCCTTAATTCATGTCTGAAAGAGCCCAAACGAAAACTAAGCCCAGCTCCATCAAGACCCTCTATCCATCCCATTAGCCTATGAGGGTCATAATAATAGGCTAATCATCCACTCAAAAGGATGTCAACTAGAAGGGGGCATGATAGTCCGCCCCTCCTGAAATTGCTTGTCCTCAAGCAATCTTAACTCTGGATGCTGTAGAATATCCTCGCTTTCCCATGTTGCATCCTCCACTAGAAAATATCTCCACTTTACCAAATATTCCCTTATAGTCATCCTATGAAATTGTCTCTCTCTATACTCCAGGATAGACTCAGGTACTAAAATCAACTTTCCCTCATCATCTAAAGGAGGTAAAATTGTAAAAGGTATCACACGATGTCCTAACACCTTTTTAAGGCGTGATACATGAAAAACATTATGTACCTTACTCTTTGTCAGAAGCTCTAGCTCATAAGCCATCTCTCCAACACTTCTTAGGATCCTAAAAGGACCGTAGTAACATGGCATAAGATTCTCTGCCCCACTCTTCTTAAGAGTAGACTGACGATAAGGCTGCAGCATAAGATAGACCATGTCACCCACATCAAAAGATCTCTCAGTACTTCACTAATCTGCATACTACTTCTGTTGATTCTGCACCTTAGCAATATTCTCCTTGAGAGTCCTCTTGACTCTCCTACAATAAGTCTCCAGCACTCGGCACTCTACTGTCACTCAGTAACAAATCTAGAAAACTCAGCGCCTCATACCCGTACAATGCCATAAAAGGAAACATCTGAATGGTCATGTGGAAAGTCATGTTATAGCAATACTTGTACAAATGAATCCACTTGACCCAAGCTTTCTGCTGCCCTTCAATGTAGTTCCTGAGGTAGCCCTCCACCCATTTGTTCACTATCTCTATCTGTCCGTCGGTCTGTAGGTGGTAACTGGTGCTCGGTGTAAGCTCAGTCCCACAGAGTCTGAACACCTCCTACTAGAAGTGACTCAAGAACAGACTATCTCTGTCACTCACTATGCTCTGAGGTAACCCATGTAGTCAGAATACCTCTCGAAAGTAAACTTTTGCCACCTATGTAGCTATGTATGTGGTGGTAATCAAAAAGAAGTGGGCATACTTCGTTAACCGATCCATGACTACATATATGCAATCTCATCCTTGGGCATTAGGCAAGCCCGTAATGAAATCCATCGACAAGCACTCCCACTTCCTATCAAGAATTGGAAGTGGCCGTAATAATCCTGTTGGGTACGTGTTCTCCTACTTGTTCTACTAACAAATAGGGCACTCACACACATATTAAATAACATCTACCTTGAGTCCTTTTCATGTGAATCTCTCCCTAATCTGTCTATAGGTCTTGAAATACCTGGGATGTCTGGCAATAGGTACATCATGAAAAGCTCGCATGAGAATGTTCTTCACCACTAATCCTGGGATCAAATAAACCCTTTTCTTGTAAATGATCAAGTCATTCACAAGAGTATATCTGGGTGTCAACCATTGATCCCTCAACAATGCTAGATGCCCATGTATCCTTGGCATACTCTACCATAATCATATGTCTCCAATCCTCTGAGATGTGGACCATAGTACTCAAATACGGCCTGTGTGAAAGAGCGTCGGCCACTACATTCTGGGTGCCCTTGATGAAAGAGATGTCAAATTCATATGCCTATAATTTTCTCACCCACTTCTACTGACTATCATTGAGGTCTCGCTGCCCCAAGAAATGTCTCAAACTATTGTGGTCTATTTTGATGCAAAATGTGTTGCCCACAAGATATTGCCTAAATTTTGCCAAGGCATGAATGATAGCAAGCATCTCCTTATCATAAATGTTGTAAAGTCTCTCTATCCCCCTTAGCTTATGGCTCTCATATACTATGGGGTGCTTGTCTTGCATAAGCACCGCTCCAATGCCCTCGCCTGAAGCATCGCACTGAAGCTTAAAAGGATTTGAAAAATTAGGTAGTGCCAAAACTGGGCACGTAGTCATCAACTCCTTAAACCTTATGAAACACTCCTATGCTTTAGGTGTCCAAAAAAAAGCACTCTTTTTGTCAAATATATCATAGGAGCTGCATGTCATGAATAACCATTCATGAACCTATGATAAAATCCACACAAACCTAGAAATCCCCATAACTGTGTAAGGTTTGTCAGAATAGGCCAGTCTATGATAGCGTGGATCTTCTCAGGATCCATCTGCACTCCCCCTGCACTGATAATATGACCCAAGTATAACAATTTGGTCATCCCCAAATCACATTTGGACTCCTTAGCATACAAGGATTCCCTCTCCAAGATGCTGAGTACAGTCTCCAGATGAGTCAAATGCTCCTGCCAAGTCCTAATGTATATAAGAATGTCATAAAAAAACAAGTACAAACCTCCTCAACAGTGGATGGAAGACTCTATTCATGGTGGACTAAAATGTTGTTGGTGCATTAGTGAGACCAAATGGCATCACTATAAACTCATAGTGTCCATAATGGCAATGAAAAGTTGTCTTCTCCACATCCTACTCACGAACCCTGATCTAATTATAGCCTGACCTTAAGTCTATCTTCATGAAGTAATGTGCACCATGGAGCTCATCAATAAGCTCATCTATATGAGGTATAGGATACCTGTTCTTAATGGTTCTCTTATTCAGGGCTCTATAGTCAATGCACATGCGTAAGGTGCCATCCTTCTTCTTCACCAATATAACCAAAGATGCGAATGGTGATTTGCTAGGCCGAATGTGACCCATAGCAAGTAACTCCTTAATTGTTTTTTTGATATCATCCTTTAACCACTTGGGATGTTGATAAGGATTAATCATAATGGGCTTAGTGCCCCTCCTCAAGCTCAATAATGTGCTCAATGCCCCTGTTTGGAGGTCTCCCTGGTGGAATGTCACTAAATACCTTATCATGCTTGACTCTCAACTGCTAAATGTCAAGATGATACTTGGTCTTCTACTGTCCCTCCTGCATTGGTGCCAATGTGCACTCGGCAACCCACTCTACCATGTCGTGTCTCATGAGCCTCTCCATCCAATGTAAAGAAATAGTTTTGATGTTGTCGTCCCATATTACCTTAAGAATGTGAGTCTTCCCATCAACATCAAAACGGATCTCCATGTCCTTAAGATGAAGAGTGACTACCTCAAGGGAATGAAGCCACTTCATGCCCAAGACTAAATCTATGTCCGCCATGTTCCCCACATAATAATCCACCTTGAACTCATAGTTGTTCAAGCGCAATGGGAGATCTCTAATCATCTATTCACACTTAAGGGTGTAACCGTCAGCCACCTTAACTCTAATGCCCTCAAACTCTTCTGTGGTGAGTCCACGCTTCTCCACAAATCTAGTATCAATAAAATTATGTTTGGCTCCTATGTCAAGAAGGGTAATGACCCTCTGTCCTACCAAAACTCCATGGAGTCTGAATGACCCCTCGTGCTAGATGCTAGATAGGTGTGCCTCCTGAATCTAGAGCTCTGACTCTGCCTCTACCCTAGGCTCTGAAGCCTCAGCCTCTAGCTCCTCAGAACAATTATGGTGTTTGGAATCTTCTGATTCCTCATCCTCATAATAGGCCCACATCACCTGATTTGCCTTTCCCTTAGGCCTTAAGGGGTAATCGTTATTGGCATCATATGGACGTTTGCATTAGAAACAAAGCTTCTTCTTGTGTAGATCATTAAGAGCCTCTCTATCCAAAGGTGGTGCTGCTGGGTTAGCCTTTGGTTCATTCTTAACACCTGATTTATCTATGTTGAAACCTGGTCTTTTTTTATTCCTGTTGAAGCCCTTACTGTCCCTGGATGAAGAAGTACCTCTGGAGTTAAATTTACTTGATGGGGCAGCCATCTCCATACTACGCACCTTCTTCATAGCTTCCTGTAATGAAGGAGGATCAAAGCCTTAAATCTAACCTCTCAGTGGTTCTGTCAATCCCTCCATGAAGAGCACTATAAGTCACCTCTCTGAAATGTCAGGAACCATGACTGATAACTTCTGGAAGTCACCAATGTAAGACTCTAGACTGCCACTTTGGTACAACTGTGCCAACTCTCAGAAATAGGACTCTGGATCCCTCCTATCAAAATGCTCTACCAGCCTATCCACAAACTCTTGATAAGATGTGATCTGATCATGATGGAGTGTCACCATACAGTGGTGCCACCAATTGTGAGCTACTCCCTCAAGATGCAGTGTCGCATATCTGATAGCATCTCCCTCAGCCATCGATCACAATGTGAGAAATGTATCTAACTTACTAACCCAGGCCTGTGCTGTCACCTTACCACTACTATCAAACATCACTAGTGTGAGCCTGCTCGTAGCATGCTTCAAATCATTGTTCTGGTGTCTTGGTCTCCCACATTGTCTAACCAATCTATAGTGCTCTCTCCTCATATTAATAAAATGGTCAAAGGACATCTTCTCCTGAATGTGAGGAGCTAATAAGTCCCACTCATTGCTTGCACCCATGAGAACATCTACAAATTGGGAATCCTCTACCTCCTCCTCTGCTAGAACTTGTGGTTCCTCTTGAACAAATGTAGGATGTGTAGGTCTATCCACTATTTTGGAGTGGGCCTGCTGGGGTCTCTGATTAACCATAGCACTCCTATTATCTCCTTGTTCCCCATTCTATCTATCAGATGTGTTCATCCTCCTTATCATAGTAGTAAGTGCCTGTAGCGTCTATGTCATCTCACAGTAGGTTTCTCTGGTACCTAGATCATTATTATGTTAGTGGCCCTTGGGTGGGCTACCCTCACGTCTGTCACTCATGATAATCAGTTGCTATTCTAACACCTGGGTACCTTCAAGAAAGGCTCTACTATGTGTGTTATACCTGTGTGGTCCCAACTCTTGTGGCTGCATAAGATTATCAAACCCTTAGGATGGCAAGATTTAGCTCTGATACCACTATAATATCCCTTCGAATACCAAAACAAAAGCTCCAAATTGCTTATTTGTATTTCTATAAAATATCTTCAAATAGATAAATAAATCATAGTATAATCTCTTATTTATTTGCTCATATGATTACAATAGAGGTCCTTTGTCAAGTATACAAAGAATATTGAAAGTACGGCCTTAATAGCCTGAATATTTTGCAAACTGGGAAAGAAATTTGGATCTAGTATGTCTCAGCCTGCTGTGTCAAAAAAATAGTCGCTGACGTCGGTTATACTGTCGTTGTCAGTCGACTAGAGTCGTTAACCTGCCGATGTCAGTGAGATGTCAGCCGATGTTAGTCTCTGTAGGTCTCTGCCTGCCAATGTCGGTGTCTGATATTTCCATTGATGCGTATGGATTTTCATAGATCTATACAGACTTCGTATGGCCACCAATATAACACAACCTATATGCTTGATCCTGATCTGAAGAACTATGGGCTAATACAAAAGATCTATATCTGGATAATTCTTGAATCAAAACCCAAAATAAAGAAATACCTGTAAACCCTTGTGATAACTTCTATGTGAAGTTATCTCTCAAACTTGTAAACACCTGTGATAACTTCTATATGAAGTTATCTCTCAATTTGGTAATAGATCGGCTGATCTCTCACAACCTCTGAATCACACACAATGAAGAGTTGACGTTCTTCAATGCAAATGGAATCCTCAAACCCTTGGCTCAGTCTTCACAAAATAATTTCTTAACATGAATCAATATCAATAATCAATCATAATACAAAATCTCTCCCATGAGAAACCCTTATACCCTCCAAAGGTGTGTTTGCTAAAATTAGATTTCCTTAAATTAGACTAGGGCTTCTTAAATTAGAATTAGGGTCTTAAAATTAGACCAAAATATTAATAATTAATAATTAATTAATATTTAATTTAAAATTAGACCAAATAATTAATATTTGATTAAATCAATCAAATATTAATATCTCCCTTAATTCATGTCTGAAAGTGCCCAAACGAAAACCAAGGCCAGCTCCATCAAGACCCTCTATCCATCCCATTAGTCTACGAGGGTTGCATAATAGGCTAATCATCCATTCGGAAAGATGTCAACTAGAAGGGGACATGACAGATCTCTGGTGGGATCTTTATGAGCCAAGAAACTTCACCAACTAAACCATGAATGATGCAAGTCAATATCAATGTACTTGAAGAAGACATAAGAGAAACTAAGAATACATGTACATAATTTAAATACAATTTACATAGTATTCAAATGACTTATGTGTTTGTTGAGGATGAGATATGTAGTTTAAAGGGTCATTTAGTTTTTAATAATTAAATCTAGATGAAGGTAAAATTTTGTTTGGAGGTCAAAGCTTTAATATTTTTAAATTTTTAAAGCCTTATATATATTGAGGTTTGTTATATAATTATAGGTTTATAAAAATTCAAAATGTAGTAAACAATTATAAAATACTATGATTTTTATAATTTTCAAGTTCAGGTTTAAAATATTTTTATTTACATTTTAGGATATGTATAATTATTTACATATAGATTTTGATTTTTAAATTTATTCAATTCAATTATATGTTTACTTTAATGCTGGGTTTTACATAAAATAAGAATAAATGAATTGCAATTAGGTAAATTTAAACATATATCGGTTGATTTAAGAGATTAAAAGTTTAAAAAAAAATTAATGTTTGCATACATAATATAAATAAATGGAATGAATTGAAAAAGAGGATAAGAAATGAATGCACCTTGATTATTTTTTAAATCTAAGACTTTATTTAAACTATGTTGACTATGTTTGACTTGCTCCTAAATTTATAGATGTGAAATGTGATTTGAGACAAGTTAATACATATACAAGTTGTTTGGTACATGTCATAACACAAAAAATTGACACACACATCCTATCTCTATATTGTGGGTACTTAGTGTGACTGAGCTTGTCTTTATAGGCTTACATTGTCTGGTTTTTATGGTGCATGTGTTTTACATATTATTAATTATGCATATACATTTAATTCAAAACATGGAGGGAATAATATTTTTTATGATAGAACCTTCACTTTTACCTCATTTTCACACTCTAAAACAAAACAATAATAATGTAGTTCAGAAACTGTTAAAGCAATATTATAAATTATGTATCTTGCATGCAGAAAATTAGACCTCTACATAGTTATGTGGTGTGTGGATGGAATAGCTTGAAAAATTATTACAGCCTCTCTTCCCTAAATGTAATAGAAAATGTCACATACCAATTTATATTTAAGCTAAATAACCTTTTTATACATGGATTATTATGGTTATTATTTGATTTACTTATGGTTGATTAAGTTGTATGTCATATGTTGATTATGGGATAGTTATACGATGTTTAATTTACATGATTTGTTTACTATGAGATATCTATACTTTCATATTCTATATTTTATGATCATGTTTTTTAATTTATATAATAGTATTTTATGCATATATTTATGTTTTGCGATAACTACCTTCATTGTTGTGAGGTGGATGTAAGACATATCCATCCCTTTAAGTGTGATGGAGGGAGGGAATCATCAAAAAACATGGTGTAGATGGAGGTGATAGGGGATGATAGATATAAAAAATGGAAACCCACACACAAACCATAGTAGATTAATGTGTTTTATGATTATGGTTTGAGTTAGATAGTCGTGGTATGTTTTCATTTATGTTATACATGTCTATTATAATCTTGTTATTTTTTATAATGATGTTGTTTTTATTATGTGATTTCACTAATCTAATTATGTTTCTACATTAATATTTTTTGTTGTTATTTCTATGTTAATTTAATAAATATGTACCTATATTGTTGTGACTTACCACTATTTAGGATATAATTGTCTATATTATGAACAATGCCTATTTGGATTCATAGATGTAGGTATTAGATAGATTCTAATACTATGCTTGATTGGATTATTAACTTATAGATGCTTATGTAGTTACTATTATAATTTATAATAGTTGAATAACTTAAATTTAGTCATTAATAATCTATAAGTTATTTTTTAGCATTAATTAATGACATTGGTTTGGCATGGTATAATGAAATTAGTGTTATTGACTAATGATTATCATGAGCTTTAGTTCCTAGGAAATAAACATGATTATTCACAAAGTAATTATAGGTAGCTTCATTACTAAATAATAAAAGGAAACATTATTATATTAGTGTTGACTAAGGTTTTATTATTATTATCAATAAACAATGATTATGTTATTAAGTATGAATAGGTAAAGTGGTAGTTTTAATCCTTGTGTTTATGAATTATAACAAAGGTTATATTAGTTGAATTAACATTGGATTAAATAAAATGTTTGAAAGGCTTGTGATATAACCGATCATTTTTTAAATATTCATATGCTATATCGACCTTATCATGTGTAATTATAAGGTTTAGTGGACTTTTCTAGTTGAAATAGCATGGAAATTATAATGTTCGATGAATTTTATAAATTTGATTCATGGGAAAATAGTGAAGTCAATGAACATGCAAATTTTGAATGGTTATTATAATGCATATTTTATTTGTTAATTAGGAACATTTGAGATTATTAGGGTTTCTAATTGGTTTTGACTTGAATAAACAAGCACTTAACAATACCATTATTAAACTTGAAGTCTTTTGAATGATAAAATGATGGTGGACTATTTGTTCTATTTAATTATTCTCAACATTCATAAACTAAGTCATAATAGTGACTAAAAATTTTGGGTAATATTTGGGATGAGGAAAGAGAATAAAAGAGAGGGGAGAGAAGCCTATGAGGGCATGAACATAAGGGCACAAAGAAAGAATGATTGGTAGAGAAAATAAGTTTGAAGAGTTTCAAGCTATTCTTGAAGGACAAGAATAAATATTTCCAAAATTAACTAGGTTGGTGATGTATTTAACTTTTTAAATGAAATGAGGATAAATCTTGTGTATGGTTACCTAGGAGTTTTATGTAGTTTTATTTTTTTGAAATTATTCAAATGGTTAAATATTTGGCCCTATGAATGGATCAACCATCCATAGAACCAAACCTATATCTATAGAACCCTAAAACCTAAAATGGCTTGGACTATGTAAAGCATTAATTCTTAAAAGAATTATGAGATGAGTGGATTAAAACATTGTGTAGTATTTTAAGTGAAATTTAGTCATAGTTAAGGAAATAAAAGATTAAATATAGTGAAAATTTAGTATGATAAAAAAAGAATTTGATTGTGTCTATTTCTTTGGGAATCTTATTCTAAAGGATGTAGGGACTTCTAGTTAGGTAAAATTTATATACTAGGCTAAAGTATATTCATGATTGAAAATTATGGCTTTTTAATTATTCTACCTTAATGAAAATATAGTGTGTTATAGGTTTGAATAAAAATCAAAGATATATATAAAGAGATTATTTCTTATTATTTAAATATATACACACACCTAGTTAATAATGCATACCCTTTTAGGGTTTTGACTATGTGTATAATTCATTTGGAAAATGAAATTAATTAGGTTTATTCCATTAATGTGTATATCATAATGATAGGATATATACATATATAAGGGTATGTATATACACTATATAAGACTTCAATGATATGTTGTGTGTGTGTGTGTGTGTGTGTGTGTGTGTGTGTTTGTGTGTGTGTGTGTGTGTGTGTGTTAGAGAGAGAGAGAGAGAGAGAGAGAGAGAGAGAGAGAGAGAGAGAGAGAGAGAGAGAGAGAGAGAGAGAGAGAGAGAGAGAGAGAGAGAGAGAGAGAGAGAGAGAGAGAGAGAGAGAGAGAGAGAGAGAGAGAGAGAGAGAGAGAGAGAATGTGAAATTAATTTAAAGATGATTGAGAATTTTTTTATGAGGTCTTAAGTTTTATAGAGGATAGTTATATTATATGGATTTTAGATCCTTTACATATTACATATTAAACCTATATATTGATTCAAATGCATGGCTGAGTATGTTAGAGATACATAAGTGGAGAATAATTTTATTTGGCTATAGATACTAATCTAATATATATATATATATATATATATATATATATATATATATATATATATATACATATATATATATATATATATATACATATATATATATATATATATATATATATATATATGACTTAGAGATAAAATATTTAGTCAATTCAAAGCATATTGTGTATAACAAAGATCTGTGTTTTATTAAATGGTTATGTAATCATGCTTGCCAATATTTTGGTATTTGCATATGTAAACATAGATTGGTATGTAAATAATAAAGTTAAAGGCATCAAATTATATAATTATGTTTCTTGAATAAATAAAATTGATAAATCTTGTTTTGGCTAAGTTCAAACTGATATTTAAGAAATATTATGGTTTTATTTAGTCAAAGCATTAAATTTGGAATTGTTTAGTATTATGAAAATATGTGAGAAATAATCTTAAGTTAATTAACATAAAACAATATACATTTATGTATTACATATTGGATGTGATTTTAAATACTTTAGTGAAGGTTGTTGTTTAAGTTAAATACTAAAACCTTCTAGTTATCTCAATTTGAAATTAACAAGTGAATTATTGCCTAAATAATCTATGTATATGTGTTTTATTATATACATGATACTCATGAAAATTGTGGATAGAATTAAGTCAATATAGATTATAACACACTTTATGCATATATAGTTAAATATTTATATTAGTTGTTTATTATATTATGCATAGATTAGCATATCAATATATATAATTATATGGGATACATTTAGACATTTTTGGTTTAACTCAAATCTATAAGTATTATATATATATATATATATATATATATATATATATATATATATATATATATATATATATATATGTATGTATGTATGTATGTATGTATGTATGTATGTATGTATGTATGTATGGGTGTATATTGTTTTTATTACTAAGTTCAGAGTGTATTTAATTATTTAGGAAATGTTTAAATACCAGGTATTTAAAATGTTAAATAAAAATAATATTAAGTTAGTATATGACCAACTTTTATTATATTTTTGAAATATGAACAAAAACATAACTTGTGATAAATGTTTTATTTCTTGGATGAAATAACATTTCAAGTTACATTCTGATATTGAGTAACTTATAGTTTAGATAAAATTGTTACCCATATGCTATGTATATATTTAGGACTATGTTAAAGGTACAATCATTGAGAGGGGGGATGAATCAGTGAGCCTAGATAATCCAATTTTAATTCTAGTTCCTTCAAACTCTAAATCATTAAATACATACATTCATGAGGCATACACATCATTCATAGTAATGAATAAGAAAGACAATAAAACATCAAGCACATAACATATGACATACATGGAAAACCCTCTTGGAAAATAAAACCCACTCTCAAAACTACAAACACTTGGACTACTTGTCTTATAAGGTATACAAACTAGACACTAATCAAAGTCCTTTAGACCAAGATTTAGTGGAACACCTAATCCATAAGGATCACCTACCCCTAAGATGATCAAGTCCTCATCAATTCCTTTTGATCCAAAACCTTAGTCAGGTTGTTTTTACCAAAGGCCTTTAGTGAAACACCTATTTCACAAGGAGTAAATTCTACTAAGGAAGACCATGTCCTTTAGACCCTCCTATGAAATGAACACCTCCAATTTTGAATTGATGTCTTCAACACCTGATGATGGACCTATGATTATCACTATTTACCTTCAATCTTTATTTTACCACTCGTTGGCCAAATCATATTACATACATGAACCAACACAAAATGATCAATTAGGACACATTACATATCCCAACTAACCCTATTCTTCAACTCTTCACTCACACTCAATCTTCAAACCTACAAGAGCATTATTGTGACATTAGAAATATGACCTAAAGGTCATACACACCATCATAAACCTGATCTGCCCTTAGACCCATCCATTGGGAACACACAACCTTCACCTTGCCTTTTCTCACAATATACACTCTCTCAAATATCCTCTTGAGCATACTCACTCATTTTGCCTCTTCTAGGAGTATTAGGTCTGATGACCTCTATGATCACCTTCATCACCTCAATCAAACAAGAATGTATAATCTTCTTCACTCTATACTATTCCTCACTAACATATGCATTCTATTTCAAAGGTTCTCTCTTCCACTTATCACCTCATTCACAACTACAAAAAATAAGCCAAATAGGCCTTGTACTTATACCATGCTCTTAGTATAACCCATCTTAGTTAGATAAGATAATTACCACACTTATTCCACCTTAAAAATATGTCCTTATACATGTTAAATGTAAGAACCACAAAATCCATATGTCATCCAATGCCTCATTAGCCAAATAAAACCATTAGGTCTTGGTGAGACCTAAAACCATTAGGCCTTCATACTCACACATTATATGTGAGACTAATTGGACCACCTTGATCATTTCAAAATTCTTATAACATATCAAACATATCTATAATATCCCCTTAATAACTCCCATCAACCCATCCATTGGTCACACATAGCCTTCACCTTGCATTCATTCACAATATATACCCTTTCAAATAGACTCTTGAGCATACTCACTCATTCTACCTCTTCTAGGATTATTAGGTCCAATGACCTCTATGATCATATTCATCACCTTGATCAAATAATAATTTATTATCCTCTTAACTTTTTTATGGTCCTCATTTACTTTTACCTTCTCTTTCAAAGTTTCTTTCCTCCACTTAGCACCTCATTGACAACAACTAGAACAAATAGGCCAAATAGGCCTTGTACTTATACCATGCTCTTGGTATAACCCATATTGGTTGGCCACGATACTTACCAAAATTGTTTCACTTTTTAAATATGTACTTATACATGTTACATGTAATTAAAAAATAATCTATAGGTCAGCCAATGCCTCATTACCCCCAAACAACCATTAGGTCTTGGTGAGGCCTAAAACCATTAGGCCTTCATAATCACACATTATATGTGAGACTAATTAGACCACCTTCATAATTTAAAAATTATTATAACATATCTCCAATATTCCATTTATCACTCCCACATTTTTCCATTCCATATGTAACACCAACTCCACACTTGAACCTACCAATTATGTCTCCTAACTCTTTAGGTCTTCATACACTGAAAACACAATCTCAAACCTATAAACCAACTACTCAAATATTTCACATATCCATATGATTAGATCACATGGGTGAAAATTTTAGGACCTCATCTATACCTCCTTGTTTTTTATATAAATCAACACTGTTATACTAACAACATACACAAAATGACCACTTAGACTAGTCATATATAGTAAAAATATAGTCAAACTATTTTGACTCTTAATAACTAATCAAAGGAATATCATGACAAAAAATGCCTTATCATAAGCCTTATATACTTATATTAAATTTTAATTCTCATTTTATTATTCAACTTTGATCAGAACACCTTCTACTTTCCTCTACAAGATGGTCACTTAAACTACCAGTGCTTTCAATAAACACAGTCAACTTATACATCTTTGTTCATATAGAATATAGATTGGTAAAACCTCTAATTACCATGAAAATTATACTTATGGATTATAAAACATTATTCAATACCTAATTCATCATGAGACATTTAGATATCATCAACACTAACTCAACTATCCTTCTTGAGTCACTTGCAGAGCATAGTCAGACATAAAGTCAACTTTGGAGCTAAATTAATATTATTGTACAAACATTCAAACATTATAAATATGTTCAATAGATATGAAATGTATTTATATTCAACTTTTATTTCTATAACACATTGTAATTCTTTGTGTATCAAAATTTATGTAGAAAATACAAAGCACTATTTTTCCCAATGCAAAATTCAAATATTCAAATGCCAATGGTCATAGTTAAACCTCGACCACTATGATATCATATCATGCCCTTGCTACTTATATTAAACATGAAACATCAATATTTATTTAAATAGATATACATTTAACTTTAATCTCTCACCATTGGATCTTCATTTTGACTATCTGACTTAATGTGCTATGTCGATCTCCTATGTGTAGTTTGGTCTTTATCTATGTTAAACATTTGACACCTTGAAATCACTCAGTACGCACCATTGATTTATATATGTAAAAAAATAAAATAACCATTATATATTATAATAACATTAATTTTTACCTCTACTCAACATAAAACTTCAAACATTTGTCCTCATCTTGTTGCTTCTTGACACTTTGGAATAGACATGCTCCATTGATCCTTTTATAAGGAGCTCGATCTTTAACTTTGTTAAGCAACAAAAACTTTGAATTATTAAAATAAACATGCACCATAGATCTTGATACTTATTAATTAATATGAGCTTTTGGATCTCCATTTGGTCCTAGTCTTTACCCTTCACAAATTTGGCTAAGTATGGGGACCATTACAATCTACCAAGAAGGCCACCTTTATTCCTTAATAACTTTTGCCTAGATCAATCTCATGACCTAAAAATTAAGCCATATGATTTATTCATATACGAAAAAATATTAATTTATAAACCTACTCATAAAACCTTTTCATGTGAAAGATATATTTCCATTAATGTACTCACTCAAATTTTTCTACCACAGAGCCAACTATGACTAGAACTACTTAGAAGGCCAGATTTGCACATGCATATCATTTGATGCACTTTGTTGTATGACCTAAAAATTAGCACATAGAAACTATTCATAAAAATGAATAAACCCATATGATCAACTCATTATGAAACTACCTCATGTGAAAAATATGACTATATCAAAATGCCTACTCAACTTTTTCTTGCCACATGTAAATTTAGCAAAGTATGGTAAAACACTATCAAACTAGCTGGGAGCCCAAATTTTCACTTGTATATCTTTTGTCACACTTATTTACATGACCTAATATTTATAACATAGTAGATTTGAACTAATTTTATCAAAACCATGTGACCAACTCCCCTTGAATCATCCACATGTGGCAATGGTGATGCTAGCAAACTACCTACTCAAATTTTTTGTCACTAGACCCAAAATGTCTAGATGGAAACAATGATCAACCAGATGAAATACACTCATACAAAAAAGTAATCAAAGAATATAAAAATTATTATAGGACCCTTTTCACAACCTTAAATCACCATACTCATGTTAGAAATATGATTATCATTGATGTCAAAAGGGACATTATGAGCATGTCATTGATGTTTAGGATTGTATATGGTTAATAAAGGATGTGAAAAGGATCCTATTAGAGGCCATTATTGATTTTAATGCTTGTGTGAATGATTGGAATTCATTCAATTCTTCACATTAATCATATAGACATTTTGGGTCTATGTTAGAAAAGATGAGAAGGCATTTTGCTAACATCACCATTACCATATGTGAATGAGTATGGGGGAGCTAATCACATTAGTCCCTAGTAGTTATGCACCATATTTAAAGACATGAAATGAATCACATTGAAGACATTAACATGCAAATTTGGCTACTTGGACAAAATCCACTAAGTTTCTATATATAGACAAATTTGCGAAAAGGGCTTAACATATCCAAGTAAGAATATTCATGACGTTAGAATTTGTACACATGGAGGTGTTAGGATAAAATAATCACATGGGTATATTAATTTTTATGCCTAGTTTATATACTCTAAATCTCAAGTCACACGATGTAGCATGAAAAAAGATATGTTTGATCAAAGTAGGGCTCCAAGGTATTTTGATATTGTTTTCCAACACTTCGTCAAATTTGTAGTTTTCAAGAAAAAACTCAAAGGAATTTTTATGAAGACATATTTCGCATATGAAGGATTCAAGATAAATTGGATATATTGATATAATACCCTATGTAAAATGATCATATGCACTAATTTGTAGGTCATTTGACTAAGTGAAACAAGAGTTATGTAAGTGCAAAGTTGGCCCTCTAGGCATATTAAAATGGTCACCATACTTAGTCAAATTTTCAAAAATGTCATGAAAATTTGTCATGATTTTACAAAGATAATTTATGGACATTTTTAAAGGAAATAGATAGATATGTTATGGGATTTTCATAAGCATCTTGATTATGGACTACAGGTTTAACTGAGAAGGAATGAGCTCAAAATTGAATTATCTTTACTCTCAAACTAGATAGGGTTTCTCAGTAAAACCCTAAGGGTTCATGTCATGGTTTCAAACAAACACTTTATATATTTATGGTGACTTTTTATAGTTGGGACCCGATATCTTATGTTCTAATTTAAGCCTTTATCATTGTTACAAAATTGACCCCTTCAACCTAGCAATTACCAGTTTAAAGGAGTTAATATTTATTAAGTATTAGAATTATATTATGTCTAATATTGATTAATATCTATCAAATAATCATATGTAGATGATAAAATTAATAAAATTAAATTTAAATTATCAAAGGCTCCTCTGAGTAAACATGCTAGTGACAAGTGTCACATTCATGGAGCTTGTCAAACATATACCCAATGAGTGTAAGATTATTAGAGTTAATGATCAAGCTTATCAAAAGATCTGATGGTGAGTGGGTGATCATGTAAATTATATATAATGGAGTGAATGGGCTAAAATTCTATAAAGTGATTGAGTTTTATAAACATAGTGATGAGTTAAAAACTAAGTAAGTCTAAGAAGATCAACAAAGTGAAAGCAATCCAAAGATATCGGAAGTAGTGAGATGGGATAAAGAGGTAAATGGTTCAAATATTAATAGAGATAAATAATTTTCATCTTTAGAGATATCATTACATGTGGAAGCTCAAATTAGAAATATTGATGGGTGTATTTTAAACATGATAAGGCTAATGTTTGAAAGTGTACAAATATAAGACAAATATCATGAGGATATTAGAATGAGATTGAATGGATGCATCTTAAAGTTAATCCAATTTTAAAAATACCATCCAATCATGGCCCCAAAGGCAAGATCAATGACCAATATTTAAGGTCATGTCCAAATAAATGGTTAGTTATAAGAACATGCAAGAACTTGCATATAATCTATATATCTCAACATAGACAATGAGATTGATCAATATAATTGATCAAATCTACATTAAAGAGCATGTGCATCAAAAATTGAGTCTAAAAAATGCTATAGATAGTAAAAACACCTAAAATTATGGTGTGATGCATGGAATCAAGACGTGACAAAACTTATAGTCTATGTTATAATGAACTAAAGTCTAGAATTGGCATTATGTGTTGAAGTTTGAGTGTGAACACATAGAAGATATGGAACCATAGATAATTTGTTTATATATATGATATCTAGGATAAAAAAAATATGGTTGGAATAGTTGTTTTTTATATTGATATAAATTGAATAGAAGTATAGATCAAAATCTAATGAGGTGTGTCAAATAGAAAATCATAAAAACATAGAACCAGAGGGGGTAGAGAGGAGTAAAGTGATTGGTGAAGCAAATGAAGTGTGTTAAATAGAGGCATATTAAAACATAGGACCAAAGGATTAGAGAAGATAAGAGAGGAAGAAAGGCATAAAGAGAATGTGTATAGCATGATTAGTTATAGATTAGACTTGTAACAAAGAGAACAGAGTTGGATTCATTTATGAATATATTTTGTGTATTATAGTTATATATACATAGATATGATTGATCGGTGTCATTATACAAGATAAGTTAGTGTTCAGTAAGGGGATTGGTGTTTCCTTTGGGCTGGTTCCCTTATACACTATAACTAGTGAGGTTCAATTGAGTTAGTGCTCAGATTGGGGACTGGTGTCTCCTTAGGGTTGGTGCCCTTAAAAATGTAACAAATGAGATTTTATAGTGAGGATTTGAACTATGAGACTAGATTAGAATAGTATTTTACATCATATATTCTGACCATAATTTTTCCCTTTGGGTTTCCTACATATAAATATTGTGTCGTGTATTTGTCTTTGTATGATCTCTGCATATTTGATTTGATATACATAAATATTTAATATTTTCAAAAAGGTATTAAAGGACCAATTTTAATTCATATAATAATTCACCCCCTCTCAATATCTATTTATGTCCCAATAATTGGTATCAGAGCTCAGGTTCCTTGGAATAATCTTAATCATCTCAGGTAGATCTTGAAAAGTTAAACACAAATGACTAGTCAATAAGGATCTTCATCAAAAAAAGTACCCCTATTTGATTGATCAAAATATGCACTCTATATCATAAGAATGGAAGCATATATATCCTCATTAGGGTTTGATGTATGGATGTCTATGGTAAATGGGTATATATCCCATAATACAACTCCTAATGATCAAGCTTCAAAGAAGGCATATGAGAGAAATTCCAAAGCAAAGAATCCTATTCTCTATGTATTGTCCAAATTAGAGTTTGTCAAAGTGATGCATTATCAAAATGCACAAGATATCTAGAACAAGTTGAAAATAAACTATAAAGGTGATGAAAAGGTAAATTAGGCCAAGTTACAAAAATATAGATGAATCTTTGAGAGTCTTAAAATGACTAAAGAAGAGAATATTATGGACTACCTTCTCAAGGTAGATGAAATAGTAAATGGAATTAGAGGCCTTGGAGAAAAAATAAAGAATCAAGAATTGTCAAAAATGTCCTAAGATCCTTGCCATCGATGTATGATTCTAAAATGTATGCAATAGAGGAAGCAAGAGATCTAGATAATCTCACTATTGATGAGTTGAATGGAACCTTCACTTCTTATGAGATGAGAATCAAAGAAGCAGATACTCCTAAGAGAGAAGTTACATTCAAAAAATCTAGGAAAGGAAAAGTATAATCATCTACATCTAGATTTGAGAAGACTAATGAAGAAGAATCCAACTTTGTCAAAAAAATTGAAAAGAGGATCTATAAAGTACAAAGTTAAGTTACCATTTAAATGCTTTAACTATTGTAAGGTAGGACATTTTTCTACTAAATGCCCTTATGATAAAAAGGATAAATTTGAGAAAGAAGAGGATGTCAAAAGGATGAATCCCCACTATTCCAAAAGGAGGAATTTATTTTAAAAAAATAAAAGCTTATATATAAAAGAAGATAGTGACTCATTGGATGATAGTCATAGCTTAGATAATGACCATTACTATGCCTTTGTGGTTGAGGGAAATGAATCCCTATTCATGGCATTAGAATCAAATTTTGTAGATCTAGATCAAGAAGTTAAAGACTTTGATGAAAAAGAAGGAGAAGTAGACCTTGATTTTGAACTCATCTATTCTCTAGATGAGATTGATAATCTGAGAAAAGAGAACTTAATGTAGAAGAATCTTAGATAAAAATAAATTGAAAAACTATCCAAAAGTTTTGAAATATATAATCAAATGATAGTGAGCCTTAAGACTCAAGTCAAAGAAGCTATAAAAATAGAATATGTATTCAAAATTGAACTATAATTCAAATTTGATGAGTTTATTAGCCTAAAAATAGAGATAGTGGCTTTGAGAAAAGAGCTTTAAAAGGTTAAACAACAAATAGTTAAAGGTTTGAAGCTGATAGGAAGATCAAACATTCTTGATGAATTTATTAGCTCTCAAAATCCATCAAAATGGAACTTTGATCTTGGTTATGAAAAGGGGAAAAGTCCCATAACTAGTACATATACTAAGTTATATCATAATTACAAAGCAGAAGGATTAGGAGCAAAGAAAGAGAAAGCTTGCAAGGATACAAAGACAAACACAAGAAATGTTAATGTGAAGAAGGCTAAAACTGAAAAGAAGCCTGAGAAAAGGATAAAGAAAAATGAGTCCATATCTATAAACTCAAGGAACGTGTAGAAGACAAAGGTAGCTAATGTAGATGGTTACACAAGGGTAAGCAACTTGAAGAAGCAAGAGTTAAGAAGAACTCCCCATATTACACAAAGAAAAGATATGACCAAGTATTCCTCATCTATCTATGGTTATTTTATAGTTGTAATAATTTTGGTCATAAGGATAGTAATTTTAGAGTTATACCTACAAGGAAAACTAAATTTGTAAGAAAAAAAATATTTACCCCCTTATTAGATACAAATGTGATGTGTTATAATTGAAATAATTTTGATCACATAACTAAATGTTATAGAACAAGCTTTGTAAGACTAAAAGTATATATTAAGAAGAAATGTATTCCTCTTGGTGTGAACAAAGGTTCACAAGTATCTAATAAAGAAAAAAATAGGACATATAAGAAACCCAAGCATATATGTAAAATTAAAGATCAAGCCAATGCTATAGAGATTGGAGAATGTCAAGATCTCTCAATGTATACTCATGTTTATAATGAGAAGACGAAGCTCAAGGAGACAACCAAGGTACTAGTTGAGGCTAGTTCTAAAGTGAGTATAGATTCAAGTGAACATCATATTATTATTGAAAAACTTTCATACATAGAACATCAATCTTCTATGCCTAGTGATGAGAATCTAAACTACAAGGAAGACACTTTAGATGAAAAGTTATGTCATGAATAAATATTATCTCCATGTATTATTAATCCAATCATTGAAGAAAAGGAGAACAATGTAATGGATGAGAATGTTATTTCTCTCAATCTTAAGCAGAAGAAGAAGAAGAAGAAGAAGAAGAAGAAGAAGAAGAAAAAGAATAAGATGACCAAGGAACAGAAGGAATATGAGGAGTTATGGGAAACTCCTAGTTTCAAATTATTATATGACATTATGAAGTAAAGTATCTCTATATATGATTCTTAAGAGACCCTTGTTAATAGAGAAGAAAGTGATGTCTGCTATAGATGTGAACTCAAGTAGGTTGTGATGATGACTTGATCAAACCAAGTTAAGTGTTATGTATGTAGTGTTTGTAGGGACAATATTTCCCTTGGAGATTGAATACTTTGGATATATATAATCCTTTGTTTGTCTTGCTCTTATATTGTATACATTTTTTTCATATCCTCTCTAGTAAAGTCAATGAAAGAACAAAAGTAATCTATATATTCAATGGGGCATTGGAAATCCTATTCTATTTTTTGGCTAAGGGGAATAAATTTTCTCTTTATTCTAAAATTATTTCTTCCTATATGTTATTATTTATTCCATTTCTCTTCCATACCCTTTGACTTATACCACTTTTCTTATCTAAATGATTTGATACTATGGACAAATCTATTAGGATTAGGCCTTGCATATCTCCGTTTCACTCTTGTAATACTTTGACCCATTAAGTCACATTGATTTATCCTTTCTCTTTAGGCTAGCAAGTCTCTATGGATGTGAAAGGTGGAATGATTCCTGGTGGTAACATTGAAAAACTTATGTGGATAGGTAATTGGGAAGGTGACTGAAAGACCCTTTTCCATCATGAGAATCCTCTTTGAGGTGTAAATTCTACCACACTTTATCTAGCCTAGGTTTTTTAAGATGACCATTAGATAGGATTATAATAGTGAAGACTATGGTAGAGATACCCTAATTAAATTAAGGGTTTTGGAACATCATGTGGCTACCAAGTATAAAATGTGAAATATATACTAAATATTTAAAATACACTCTCCTTTTAGGATTTGTTATTTGGGTTAAATGGAAAGAATAGAATAATTAACAAGACCAATGGCCTCTTATTTTGGGGTTTTGTCTTTTCTATGAGCATATAGTGGCTTATTTTTTATTAAATATTGTGGAAAAGAATCAGATGGGGAACCAAGAAAAATAGAGCTTATGTAAGATATATTATCAATATTGGTATCTAAAATTGTAATGTAATGAATAAGAGAAGAAACTACCTTATTTATGGTCTAATTTTATTCTTCAATAATAATATCATAGTATTGTGTATCAACAAGAGTTTATACTTGTAAATTTCCCAAGCTCATTATTTTTTCCATTCCTAACTCTACCTTTTCCTCTGATTCATCTTTCACATTTATGTTATCTAATTCCTTCTCTACTCCCTTCATAGTTTCTAAATTTTATTATTCCTCATATGTGGGCTAATTCAATTGTGAAATTATGTCTCCATGTTCTTTCCCTAGTTCCTCATTTAGAGGTCCTTCTGATATGATGGTCTTTATTCTAATTGTCATGTCTTGAAAGAGTATGGAGAAATTCTAGATTTAACTTGGTGAGTGGTTATGGGGGAATGGGATATGAAGGGGAAGGTGAAACCAATAAAGGATCCATAGTAGTAGGAATTAATACTATAGGTAGTGAAGGGATAGGTGGTAAAATAATGCTAATTGAAGTAAGAGTGGATTGAGGGGAAACAAATATAATATGAAATGTTTAGGATGATGTTCCAACACTTATAAAAATTGGTGAAGGTAGGCCCATTAGAGGTGCTTAAGGGTAAATAGGGGTAGATGGAAGGGATGTAAAATAAATATATATAAAATCAAGAAGACTTATTTGTGTGATTGTAGTAAGTGGAGCTAGATGTGCCCAAGAAAATGTACATGTTTATCCATTTGGAACAAAAAACATCCTCATCTTTATGGTTTTTTTGCTTAAGGAGATAATAATTGGATGAGTGGGAATTATATGAGAAATGGGGATACCTTTGATAATATATATCTTGATTTGAAGATTTAGTTCTGTTTAGCTACTAGGTTGTCCTTTTAATAGATTAGTTTCTTATTGTGTGGTAGAGGGTGGTTAATCCTAATCATGGGTGATTTGAGACTTTGGTTTCAACCATTGATGACTCCAAGCCTTTTCAACCTCTTCCACTATTTCATTTACTCACTCCCTAGTGATTTATAGGTTATATTAGATTATTTGACCAATTATCATTATAATATTATGCTTGTTCATGTCTCTCTAAAATTTAGAATCATATAAAGTATTGATAAATATATCATCATGATCATATTATTTCTGACTATATTTGATAATGACCTTATAATTATCTGTAAGGTGCTTAAGATAACTCTCCATTATTTACCCAAGGTCCCAATATCTATATTGGGCTACTTTTAGGTCATAATGAACCCTAGCCTTTCTTGCTAAATTGAGATATGACCTTACTACAAAATCAAGTTGGTCAATGCTTAGGAGAGTTTTGTGATAATAGGTCTAGTACTTGGAACCAAGCTCCTCATATAGACTATTGTATAATTGATGTGAAATTTATTATTCAAACACCTTATCTAAGATGTGGTGTGGAAAATATAGGGGAAGTGCCATGGTTCCATGAATTTTAATGATAGTACAATATTGGTACTACCAATAATCTCCCATTTTGGAGATTCTCCTTACCATGTTTTATATATCCAGGGCATCTGGTCTCCATAGATGGCCTAATAGACCTAAGGATAAACATCTTTACAAATTCTTCTGATTGCATTTCTAAATTTTTAAATATGTAAGAAAGAATAATCATCATAAATTATGTTATATAGGTATTAAATAGATGAATTACATGGTTCCTTATAAGTTTTTTGGACTCTCCCTATGACTATATCTAACAAATATAAAATCATATAAAATTTCCATCATGTGGCATTTACTCAAGTTTGAACGTTTATCCCTTTAATCTGACACTGATCACCTCTTTTAATACTACAATCTTTTCTAAGGTCAGGAGAATATCTATCAAGGGAACCTACTCTACCTATATGTAAGTGGTATTAGGGAGCCATATAACCTATTCATAATTTCCATTTCTATCTTGATGCTTGGTCTACACTTAGTTATGATATTTGAGGAAATTTACCCCTTGGTGTTTAATTTCTCACCTTTTTTCAACCATTATTTTAGTTTTCCCTTTGTTGTATTTTATTCCATCCAAACATTAGCTGACACTTGGTTTTAAGTGACCTCAACTATTAGAATCCTAATGTACATTTAAATGCAACTATAGAAATAAAAGTAATTGCATTCTTATGAGTTTTAAGATGCAAACAATATCTAGTACATAAACCATTAAAAAATAAACCATGAAGTAAGTTTATACATATCATAACTTCAAATTTTACTATTGAATTATGTAATCCCATGTCATTAATTAGTAGTAACTCATTTTATCACTCCTCCTAGGATAAATGATCATGTAACAAATATAATACTATTGCATCCATTACATTCTAGATAGTTAAATGGTGAGGAAACTTGAAACTAAGGGCATTCTTATCAAATAATGTCCATATACTATGTGATGCTAGAAATTGAGTATAAAGATGAGGCCTAATTGCAAGCTAATTTTGGAGGAGTCATTTTAGGTACTATGGAACTATGTATGATTTTTTTTAGATGGATTGAAAATATTTAAAAATTCACAAAGGAAAACTAGGGATTTTGGTTACTCGAGAGATCAAATTTACAATATGTGTTCAACCCTAAAATGATCTAGATTGGGGTTATCTAGGGTTAAAGGAGGTAGATACAACGGTGATAAACTATATTTATAACAAGATAATTAGATTTTAAATATATATATATATATATATATATATATATATATATATATATATATATATATGCTACGTTTATTATGTGAAATAATGCTAAAAATAGTAAGTACAACTATGCAAAATATGGAAATGATAAAGACGTAATGTACTTAACTAGTATTGATGATGAGACAATTATAGATTTAGAATAGGTAGAAATCATACTAGAAGAGGATTATGGAATAGTCACCAAATTATAGATTGAGTGCTTTTATAGCTACATACACTTACATTAGCTTGGGATATTTGCATCGATGTTAATGTCTAGTTTAAACATAAGTGTGATATATAAAATACCTACTAAAACATAATATGACAACCTAGATGCTTATAGGTTTTTCTTTACCTTTACTCTGGTGCATTTAGATTTGGGTCATGGAATATCACTCCTCATGGATTTACAAAATACTAATTCCTCATCTTCATGGCGATCTTGAGGAAAAATGAGGTAGTGGGTATATGATGTCGAGCTAACCCTTAAGAACCCCATGTCAATGAATTTTGGATACATACATAATAATTTGAAGAGGTCATTAGAATGATGTACTTATCCCCTATGTATTGGCTTGTTTGTAAATCACATAATATGTGGAAAGTAAGTACAATAGTGACCTAGTTTGTAACTTGGCAAATTAGGCCATTGAACTACTCAAATAATTAAAAATTATGTATGTGTTATTCCTATTATTTATAAGAAAATATGATAAGATAATAAATCTTTACTTTATTATATTCTTGATTGAATTATTTTGATAGTTTGCCTTGGTATATGCTAGGTTTTCCTAGGTGATGAATGAATGAGGTTTGACCTTTTATTTATATCAATCCCTTTAGAGAAGTAACTCATATTAAATAACCTAGGCCAACCATTATGATACATTTCATTTACAAATTAGATGACTTTAGGGTACTAGACATTTGTGTCAGAGCATGACACCTACATTAATGTAGGTGTCTATCTTGGATGATACTACTAATGAACAATAAAGCATATACATATTCATAATTTATAGAGGTAGAAGATAAGTAGGTTTTAAGCATTCTGGGTAAGATATTAGGTCTAGGTCATCAACATAATATTGGTCAAACTAAGAGATATTCTAAAAGGTAGAAAATATAGCAGATACAAAATTTATGAAAATGAGAAAGGTCCAAAACTAAGAGGAACAACTAAGGTTTGAGTTTTCCAAGTATACAAGACTGAGGTGATATATAATCCATAAATATCATCTAAATTTACCCATCTTAAATCTAGTAATGTAATTATTGGTTTAAAGGAGAATAAATTCATACCTAGGTATGTACAACACACCTTGCCTTTGCTTAAGTCCAATTTGAGTGATTTATTGGTGATTGATCTGAAACCAAAATCATGTTATAATATATAACCAATGAATATAATCTATAATTTAAATTATTTGAAAGATTAAAATTGAAAGAGAAAGGTTTAGGAGTATACCTATATATCGATGTAATTGCCTTGCCTATTGGCAAGCTAATTTAAAAAGACATATCATTATAATGCTCTAAAATTAAGATTATGATGAATATATATAAATATATAAAGTGCATATATCTAAGGAGATAGATATTTTTAAAGGTACATACCCACAACCTTGGAAAAAAGGTGAGTTACCACTTGATAGTTGATATTAGCTCAATGAGGTAGCCTAAAGATACTTATAACTTGGTGAGGATGGATGATAAAATCATGTACAAAAAAAAACCTTGGTAAGATTTATTTATTTAATCACCTCAACCATATCAAAATTTAACCAACTACTACATTAGATTGCCTCAATATAGTCTAGAATAATCTATCCTAGGTATCTATGTGTAAACATCCATGTTACGATAATAGTCCATAGAATAGTTTAGAAATCTAAAATTGATTTGGATTTTGTAATATTAGGTTCACATTGCATATGATATGTACCTTAGATATGTCTCATGTTGAAACTATGTATAATAATGGTACAAATGTATAACATTCTACCATAACTACAAATCTAAATTTATATAGCTATGCAATTTAGCCAATTCAAAAACTGTGTGGTAAACATGCTTCCAAAGCATGCCCAAAATATATATGTATAAATATAAAAACTAAAATAAGTGCCAATGTGGAGGGCATGTTTCTAAAACATGGCTCCACTGAATTTGGGTGTGTTGAATATTAAATAAGTGTGGAGAACATGATTCCAAAGCATGCCCCCACTGAATCTAAATATTATGAATGTGTGAGTGCCATACCTATATGACATGACCCTAATAAATATAAAAACTATGAATGTGTGTAATCCATGCCTATATGACATACACTCATTGAATCTAAAAACTAACATATGTATACAATACTGAATAGGTGTGGACTACATGCTTCTAAAGCATGTCCCCACTTAATATAAAACTATGTCAAATGTGAATAAGTGTGGAAAAAATGCTTCCAAATCTTACCCTCATTGAAACTATATTTTTTAAAATGTGAATAAAATTACTATATGACATGCCCCCACTAATATGCACCCCCTTTGAGGTGAGAGAAGAATATAAACTGATGGTTACCTAACCTCAAAAGTATAAGACAACTATATAATCTATGAATGTAACTATGTAGAATATATAAGGATCATGTATAGGTAAATGTATAAGTAAGACACATAGAAAAATGTGATCAAATTAAGGCCTAAAACTCATGATAAGGATCATGGAAACATCTATATAGTAACAATAAAATCTTAACAAACAATCAAGCACACTGATTTAACAATTTTGGGAATATTGGGGTATTATTCCTAATTTAGTTAAAGGGTCTAAGTAGTAAAAGTAATAAATAAATATACAATAATTAAGATTCTGATTTGTGTAAATTAATTACAATTTGATATTTTATAAAAATATTAATAAGGAGAAGAAATCACAACATAACTTGAAACTGATTAATCTAATTGAGATAGAGGTTGGAATTCACTATACAGGACTGAGAAACTATCAAAATCTGAGATCTAAAATTAATTTTATGATTGGATAAGAGCACTAGAATTAGATAGTAATGGCACTATTCCTATAGTACACCTCTTGCACTATTGTCTTGATGATTTGAGCTTTCTAGGTTTTGTTCACTATGTCTGTGTGACCTTGTCTACAAAGTTTCATTAGCTGGAATTCTATATAGCTCACTATAGATCAGATTCTCTCATCAAAACCTATCTTCCATTGTGATTTGACCAATTTTGAACAAGAGGGGGGTTAGTGTTTTTAAGATGCCCTGGATGTGCTTCACACCCCATGTGTGGGCATGCTACCTATATACCAATACTTTGAAGAGGGATAAAGCCATATGTAGTTCTCCCACTTGATGGAAATTATGTAATTATGTATATGGATGTGAAGAATGATAAATTGGATGTGATTGAGGTAGATAAGGACTCATGTAAGGATTTGAATGAGCTTGTAAGTATGTTGGTTGGATATATGTAGAGAAGAGGGAAGATTTTTTGGGTAGTCTTGCTTTTATTCTTGCTTACTTAGTGATATTTTCCAACCCTTTCCAAATGATCTTTGAATGGGATTTTATAAGGATATATTAGTCATGGGTTGAATTTACTCATGCTAGGTCAATAAGGATAAGGATGGGGAACCATAATATTTTTACCATTAGGGCCAAAAATAGACTTGGACAATAGTGTTGAAAGCAGATAGTAGTGGCACTGATGCTATAGTCCAAGTGTGGTGCTACTATCCTGAGTAGATGGGAACTCAAGGATTGATTTTTAATGGAAAGAGGGGTCTAGGTGAGTTGGGACCAAGTTTGAAAGGATATGGATGATTGGGAATCAATGAAAGTAAGCCTAAGAGGGTCATGAAATCAAGCATGAGGGTCCTAAAGGTTGGGTGTCATTACCTATGCTCAATTTACCAATTTTCACATTTTATATAATTAAATTTTCCCTCCCTTTATTCTAGTGATGTATCAAAGTGAAATAGTAAAATAAATTAAATTAGAAAGCATACCTAAACTTACCTACAAGGGTAAAGCTCATGAAGCTATGTGATACTGGGTGTGCATAGATGAAGCACACTGTGAAGTGTAAATCTACAAGATAAAACAAAGAGTAGACCAATTCTTACTAGATATACTATATCTAAAATAAGAACATAAAAAAGTTTGGTAAGAGAGAGAAGAAGAGAAATGAATGAATACACCTCACTAGGTATATGAACCAATACAAAACCTATTGTCCCACTAAGTAATCCTGAGTGATGTTGAATGTGTCCTACGCTAAGAATAATATCAAGAATGGAGATGAGTGTTGAATTCCCTAGAAGTGTCTCAAGAATAAAAAGGTTGGCCCTTTAGCTCCATCATCACCAACTAAGTAAATCTAGGTGGTCATATGTGTGTTGATCAATGTTTGGATTATGTGTCTAATCCCTCTGAATAGGTGGCTCAAGAATGCAAAGGATAGCTAGTCTTTTGGATCCATCATTACCCTATGAAGTGAATATATGAACTAATACTAATATGAAATGTATGTCATATGATATGGATCCTAAATCCCATGAATGCACTATGATTTGATAATGTTTTCATGGATAGCTAAATGTATGTGAAAAACTAGGCCATTCTTGGCCACTCCAAAAGATGGATATTAGGGTTGTATGAAAGCCACTCCAAACTAGTGTACTAGGCTTATATGAAAGCCACTCATGAACTTAGGAAGTTAGGCTTCTATGAAATCTTTTCCAAATGATGAAAACTGTTAGGAACCCAAGGAAGCACCATTAATTACCAAATACAAGAAACTTAAGATGCGGAATTAAACCAGAAGTAATAAGTAACTAGAATTTGGAAATAACACAGAATATGAGAGACAATACAAAATTGTATTAATATTCTTCCAGAAAAGAATTATAACCAAGAAGATGCCACAGTTCTTCTTCACCTTACAAAGGCTTCCCACACCTCAAGTGTACAACAATTAACTTTCAAGAGTTCTCTCTCTCACGGTCCCAACACGCAACTCAAACATAGAGTTGGTGTTCACCTCCAACTAGTCAGTATCCACTACTACCAGTACACTGAGTATACAACCATACTCAATTGAGTGCACAATGCACTCCAAGTAGATCTCCCATGAACTACAACAACCTGCACCTCAAATGATCTTACTTATGGAAGGAACTACCTTGCCTTCCTCTTTGATCTAGACCAAGTACACACTGTACTCCAAGTAGATCCTACCTGATCTTGCTACCTATTGTGTTATGATCTCCCTAATCTTGCATGCCACCTACAAATCAACTTGGTTCTACAATACTTGCAAACCTAGATCAAACATACACAATCCTCTACAAATCAATGATCTTACTTACAATGCAGATCTTCAAAATTTGCCTTGCAACACCTACTGACCAAGATCCTACATACATGAAGAACCCTTCTGATTCTCCAAACTAGTACCCACACTTGGTACTGTGGCATTAGGAGGAACACACCTTGCTCTCTTCACACATAGAAGGAGCTAATATTTGCTCTCTTACTCTTTAGAACAAATTACAATACAACCCTGGAGTTTATTATATAGATCTCATGCAAACAATAATTAGACACCTAATTACAATAATTAGATTCACAGCTTCAAGGCTAAAATTGGTTCTTAACATGCAAACACTTGGTTCTTTAACAAACTATTCATGCAACTGACAGTTTTAGAACTGCACAAGTGATCGACATCGGTCCCTGCCAACCTGGAGGTGATTGACATCAGCTGACTCTTGCCAACATTAGTTGCATTCTTGTCCACCACTGGCCAATGTCAGTCAGCCTAACTGATGCCGGTGACTGTGACACTCAGCAACCTCTCAGCAACCTCCTTCCCTATTTGCATCAGTGAAACTTTTAGCTCCATAATCTAACAATCTCCCACTTGGAGATAAACAACTACACTGTACTTATACCTGTACCCCATCTAATCTATTTCTTGGCTTGTATCCCTCTTCAAGATCAATCCTAAAGACCACCCACCACACAACCTGTGGTGCACCTCTTGTCATCCAAGTAACCTGTCACATTCACATCTAAAAACACATGTAGAAAAAAACTTGACCCTGCATAGCATGTTGACCTCCTGCTGGTCCCTCTCAAATACCTAAAAATACATTAAACTGCCCTCTAGTGCTTCTTTCTTGGATTGGCTCCAAACTTTCTAACATCACCCACTACTTGGGCAAACTCAGGTCTATACCAGACCTCATGTGATTTTTGATATTAAACTATCTAGCCCTTGGTGTGCTCTAGTTCTGCATCCTATGTATTGAACCTCGCCAACACCTAAATCACATCAGTTCCCAGTAGAGACAAAATCAACCTGTGATCTTCCATGTCTCTCATGCCAAAGAATTTTGCTGCTCCCAAATTCTTCATGGCAAACCACTGAACTAACCTTACCCTTAGCTTAGTAAAACCCTGTATGTCTAAACCTTCAACAAGCTCATCCTCCACATACAATAATAGGATAATGTCATGATCATCATCCACCTGGTAAGACAAACATAATGGTTACACTGACATTGACTAAAGCCCTGCTTTGTCATCCACCTGTCAAAACCTATACCACTGTCCTGTAGTTTCCTCAAGACCATATGACCTAGCCTTCCATCTCACGTATCTATTCTCTCTATTCTTTAACTAAGGTATCCATTCATCTCAGTGCTTTTCATACTGACTGGAAACCCTTCCAAATCTCCCATTTGGTTTTGCATCCTATTCATGTCATGCTCCCACTGTTTCCTGGATCCTTCCTGCTCTGCAATCAACAACTAGTATAAAGAAGAGGAACAATGAATTTGAGGCTTACTTGCACTTTCAATCCTCCCCATGGGAATTTGAGACTCCTTGATAGCTTGTTGTCCACCCAAAATCTATCTCAGTGATCGACCTTGGTCACTACACAGTCTGCATCTAACCGACATCGATTCCATGCGACTGTCTAGGTCGTTGATGCCAGTTATCCTACCAACATCAGTTTCCACTTGCCTAACACCATTGACTTCTCTAGTCTACACATGACTGATTTTGACACCTATCTATTTGATGTCATTTACCTTTGACCGACATCGGTACCTGTGTTCACTTATGTGTGATGACTTTTTACCCGCGAGATCCTTTGAATCAATTCCATGTCCAAACTACCCTGCTCAGAAGTATCCAGCCCCATCCACTAAACTCTGTCCATCATCTCCTCTAAGAACACCAAGGCTTTCCAGTTCTTATGCTTGTCAAACACATCTATCTTCTGCTTAAGAACATGCATCTCATTCTTGCTCATGTGACCAAGCTTACAAAGCTACATCTTCACAACAAAAGAAGAATCAGTAATACAAGAAAGTAGATAAAGAGTACCTGCTTTCTTACCACATGCTAATTCAAGTGTATTTGCTATGAGAGTTCTTGTGCATCTCTCATCACCCAAATTTCCTGAAGCAATTAGCCACATCTTCAAGACTGGGACCTGCATGACCTTCTTCAACACCCATGTGTTGGCCACCTACAATTTCAGCATCACTTCCCCTTTGCCAACAATCTAACAAGGCTCACCAACCCCTCTACTTGGGGCTGCATGGAAAGAGGCAATAGAATCTATTAACCAAGATTCAACTTTATCCAAGAAACATCCTAGAGCAACTTGTGCAACAACACTTGCAACATCTATACCTTTAGTTCCTTCATGTTGATCTGCTACCAACCAACAATATTTCTTTACCTGCTCTTTCTTTCCATAACACCGTAAGTGACCATTTGTGCTATTCAGTTTCTCCATTCATAGCTTACTTTCTTCTACCGTTGCTATACTCCCACTCAATCAGAAACCCCTGAGAGTGACCTGTAACCAAACACAAACCTACTCCCTACAACCTTAGCTCTGATATGAACTGTTAGTGGTATCAAGCTATGAGCCAACAACCTCACTCTGATACCAACTGTTAGGAACCCAAGGAAGCACCATTGATTACCAAATACAAACAACTTAAGATGCAGAATTAAACCAGAAGTAACAAGTAACTAGAATTTAGAAATAACACAGAATATGAGGGACAATACACAATTGTATTAATACTCTTCCAAAAAATAATTACAACCAAGAAGATGCCACAATTCTTCTTCACCTTACATAGGCTTCCCACACCTCAAGTGTACAACAATTCACTTTCAAGAGTTCTCTCTCTTATGGTCCCAACACGCAACTCAAACACAGAGTTGGTATTCACCTCCAACTAGTCAGTATCCACTACTGCCAATACACCGAGTATACAACCATACTCAATCGATTACATAATGCACTCTAAGTAGATATCCCATGAACTACAACAAACTACACCTCAAATGATATTACTTATGGAAGGAACTACCTTGCCTTTCTCTTTGATCTAGACTGAGTACACACTATACTCCAAGTAGATCTTGCCTGATCTTGCTACCTGTTGTGTTGTGATCTCCCTAATCTTGCATGCCACCTGCAAATCAACTTGGTTCTGTAACACCTGCAAACCTAGATCAAACATACACAATCCTCTGCAAATCAACGATCTTACTTACCATGCAAATCTCCAAACTTGGCCTTGTAATACCTGCTGACCAAGATCCTACATACATGAAGAACCCTTTTGATTCTCCAAACCAATACCCACACTTGGTATTGTGGCACTAGGAGGAACACACCTTGCTCTCTTCACACACAGAAGGAGCTAATATTTGCTCTCTTACTCTCTAGCATAAATTACAATACAACCCATGAGTCTATTATATAGATCTCATGCAAACAATAATTAGACACCTAATTACAATAATTAGATTCAAAGCTTCAAGTCTAAAATTGGCTCTTAACATGCAAACACTCAGTTCATTAACAAACTATTCATGCAACCGATAGTTCCAGAACCACACAGGCAACCAACATTGGTCCCTGCCAGCCTGGAAGTGACCGACATCAGCCGACTCCTACTGACGTCAATTGCATTCCTATCCACCACTGGCTGACATCGATCGGCCTAACCGATGCTGGTGACTGTGACACTCAGCAACCTCTCGACAACCTCCTTTCATGTTTGCATCAGTGAAGCTTTTAGCTCCACAACCTAACAAAAACTATTTTTAGATGGACTAAGGCATGTAACTACTGAGAATGCATGGGTAATATTGAACTCAAAAAGAAAATAAAATAAATGTGCCATGCACATTGCCCCCAATCATTGGTGTCTGAAACATGGATTATGATCTAAAAGTTTACCAACTACCCTATCTAAAACTAAAAATAAAAGTCATCATTATATGGATTATTCCCCCTATATCTATATTCTCTAAGAAAAATTGTACTAAAACTACTGATTTTGGTCTGAACTATAGTTAAAAAATTGTAACTAAACTTACCTTTCTATCAATTTCTAAAAATTTTGGTATTTTTGTTTTTTGGACAAGAGTGCTAAAAGTAGACACTAGTGACACCAAAACTATTTTCCAAGTTGGGTGATATTGTCTAGGGCCAAATTTGATGATTGTTCTATATTGTTGACTATCTACCTAGTCTGTTCTGATTCATTTGATGTCTAGTTGTTATTCTATGTGTTCTAAAAACTATTGTTTTGACTATTAGGAACTCTATTTTTTGAGATAAAACCCCTATATATTTCCCCCTCTTATGAGGGTAGGAATAAATACCTCGTAATGACTACCCTTAGAATTAATATATCTACAAGTGTGTTATGCTATAAAGATACATGATATAGTAATGATAATTGATAAGATATCTCAAAATATAACTTGATTTGTATTGAGAGATTGTTAAAACAATAAGGGTATGCCTAGATAGATGTAATAGTGTAATATAATCTGCAATGTATTGAATTGGAAATGAAATTATAGTTAGTTGTTATTTGGAGTGATGGAACATGATTTCCATCATGGCATCCAATAAATTAAGATAAATGTATGATGTAAATAATGGCATTGTAAACAATGAGAATAAAATAAGTACCAAGCACATAAGACAAGAAGAAAAAAACATACAATGATGGCCAAAGGTCCAAACAAATAAGGGACATGGGAACATGTCATTTAAACTATAAATCAAGTATACAATGCATGTTCAAATGCCACATATACATGCAATTAAAGCAATAAAAATTGGCATGGAATCCACAAAAATATAAAGGAGTAAATGGAAAGGAAATTAGAAAATATCTTAAGGCCCACATATGAATAGAAGCAAAGGACATTGTAAAATATCTTAAGGCACATATAGGAGACAAATAGGGACTATGAAATTCAAAATAGCTAGCTACATTAAGCAAGATAATAAAGCATGTAAGGATTTGGAAGTATAATCACATCTAACTAATCAAATAAAGAGGGAAAGTATGCAATAAATGTGAGTACAAGACTAGGTATATGTTAATAAATACACAAGCGATATATAATAGTGAGTGTTAATAGAGTAATCTTTATAATCTAGTGAATAATTTACATCAACATGATAACTAGAGTGTTTGGTGTAGGAATGACATAACCTATATGTTGTATTCATGTAAAATATTCCCCTAATGGGTATGTATATCAATGTGTGTCTCGATGTAGAAGTAGGATAACCCCTCAATGGGTAGAGTGAAGTAATCAAAGAATTGGATGTCTTTACACACACTCAAAATAAGATCAATTGAGGCATGGTAATGTAGATAAATCAATAAAAAATAAGCATATAAAATCAAATGTAAGTCTAGCATAGTAGTATAAATGTAAAGCATGGATGATGCATACAATAAAAATATTTTTGGTGTTTTTGAATGTTATTTGTATGATTTTATATTTTGAAATATTTGAATGTTTTTGGTATTTTTGATTTATTTGAGATATGTACAATCAAGCATACGAAACTATGTATATGATAATATGGGAAAGGATGATACCAATTGATGAGTCTCATCATAGATTCCTTATCATGGTGTCTTATATGAAGGAGAGGAATTGTCCATCATCATGAAACATGATGAAAATGTTGAAAATATGGATTTGAAAGATATATATGTTATAAATTCTCTAAAATATTTGAAGTAGAAACTAATTATGGGGTCCCCTTATAACTATAAGAAGTTGATGCAATTATATGGCTACTAGGGACCCATTTGATGGTAGGATAAATCCTTTCAACATGTGATCTATGAGTAGATGCATGAGATCTCAATGATAATACCGTGGGTATAAAAACTATAGTTGGAAGCTATATAGAATCTTAAAGCTATGGGGGTATATGAATTCTTTGTTCTAGTGATGGATGCCTCAACTATGTCTAAATCAAAACTAGAGGAAGAAATATAACTAGTGGAAAAATTAGGACTAGAGGCTGAATTAAAACTGATGACTATACTATAGAAGATGGCTCTGAAGTGGGGAGTGGTAACTCATATGTAACTCCACCAAATATAACAACCTAATTATCATGAATTAATTCCATGCATCTATGAACTATAGAAGGCATGCTCAAAGTTTTTGGATCCATGGTAAACCAAGTAACATATCAAAAATTCCTGCACTGGGAACTGTAGTGAATGGTGTGGCCATGTGTGCTAAACCAACCTATAAAAGAAGTACAATCTCACCCAATAAACTATGTATGTGACCACTAAATCTACTGATAACTATCTCTATTAGTGTAATATCCTACTCTAAATATCCTAAATACTGTAATAATGTCATAGTGCACATATTTACACTAGATCCATTATCTATTGGGACATTATGAATATGTTGACTATGAATGTAAGCTTTGATAAAAAGTGCATGATAATCTATATCATCCTCAATGATCTCTTGCTCTGAGAAGGAGATGGAAGGTCTTTCTAGAGTTATATAACTATAAACATGGATCATGTTTCTCAAAAGATGTGTCTCAACTGAAGGTGCACTATATGTATCTATTAGAGGATGTGCATGATATGTATGGTGAAATCTTGATGTGTCCCCTGTATCTTGTTTGGAATGTTATGGAAAAGGATGTAAAAATATTTTCAATGTTTTATCTTATGTTGGATTTGCCTAAGGAGGCTTAAATGAGGTGACAACATCAATATGATTTCCATCTATTAAATCCTATATCTTGTGTTTTAAATTAATGCATCTATTTTTTGTATGGCCTGGTGCCCTATGAAACTCAAAAAATTCATGTTGATCATACCCCCATGGAAGAGGATTTGTTGGATTAACTTCTCAAATAGGAGGGAGAGATATGATGTTACATTCCAATAATTTACTGAAAAATCTATCAAGAAAAACTGGTAGATTTCTAAATTTATATTGAGGAGGTGTTGATAAAACCAATTGCTAAGGGGGATATAAAGTTGCATTATCTATAGGTTGATTCTGACTCTTGTTAGCATTAACCTTTAATTTATATGGGACTTTGTTATTACTCTTTTTTTATGTCTAAGATACTTGTGTATTTGAGTTTGCCCATTGAAATTAGCTTGACTTATCTTTCCTTTAGTGTGTGACATAATTTAGTGAAGGAAGAGAATCTTTTGAACATAATTGATTCATGCAAAGCTAATAGAATACTCTATTTGAAGAGATCTTGTAACTCTTGATCAACCATTGGGCTAGTAATCTTAGTCAAAATAGTCTTATATTGGAGAGCACAATCTATGAGATTCTCATTTGACCTTTGTCTATATTGTGTAGCTTGAGTATATGAAACCTTATCACCAATGTTAATGCTAAAATGAGCTAGGAACATGTCAGCTAAATGATTGAATGCATTGATCAACTGACTTGATAGATTATAGAGCTACTATAAATAATAGTCATTTAGGTTCCATGGAAATACCTTGGTAAGTAGCCAGTCATTGGGTACATAATCCAAGAATTCTATCTGAAAGGATCTCAAATGTGTCTCTAGATCACCCTTTCCATCATATAGAGTAAGCTTGGGTTGAACAAAACCTTGTGGCAAGGGTGTATAATAAATTTGACATGCCAATGGTGTATGGAATAGATCAAAAGAATCCAAATCCTACATAGGTCTAGAGGCACCTTGATCAAGATGTATCACCTTGGATTGAAGAGATTTTATCTCTTACACAAGGGCTACCACATTAGGAGACAATGATGTACTAGTTGTAGCTAGTGGAATAGTGGTAGGTTAGGTTACTATAGGGGGTTGTTGAGACATAGCTACCCCCATAGAGTCATTTATAACTAGTTTCTCTGAAGGAATGGAAGATTTAATTTTTTTAGCCTTTTTATTTTCCATGATAGATTAAAATATAAGAGTATGATCTTAGTGTTAATCCTAGAGTCTTTCTCAAAAAAATTGTAAGATCAAATATTTATTGAGGACAACTTCATTATCAATAATTGGTGGAAGTGGATCAGTATTCCAATGTGGTGGAACATGAGCATAAATGTGTACATCATCATTATTATTTGCATACTACTCATTATCAGAGTTACCATTATTTAAATTAGTGTAGTTTGGATGTGTAGAATATATAATAGGAACCTAAGTTGGTTGTTTATCTATGGTATATAGTCACGTTATAGGAATCTAGGTGAATGTAGGATGATTGACACTAAGTCTTACACTTCATCTCGATGGAAGAGATGAAAGTAACTTAGGTGGAATAATGAAAACAACTTGGATGATAGTAGAAAATATTAAATGGATATAATCTAAACAAGGAACTAGAATGTGCATAAAAAGGATACAAAGTTAGTGAACATGTAAGGTGATACCTCAAGAAGTAATGGGACCTAGTATGGGTAACTAGGGTTTTAACAGATAATTATTTGAATAATTACTATGAAAATTTGAAATTAAAAGTGAATTTATGAGTTATATATGCAAGAAATCAGATATTTATTAGGAAAATTAGTGATTTAACAGGACCTAGAAGATGCAACTAGGGTTTTGAAAAATAAAATATTTTTGAGAGTTACTATTGATTTTTGAAATTTAAATGGAATTTTTGATTTAAATATGCTAGTAAAAATTCAAAATATGATTTGAAAATTATTGGGAAAATACAATGACCTAGTATGTGCAACTAGGGTTTGAAAGAAAATTATTTTAAAATTACTATGAAATTTTAAAATTTAATGATAATTTTTTATTTTATTATGCACGTAAAAAAATAAAAATATAGGAAAAAATTAGTAGGAAATTTACCCTAGGGTTTGTAAGGATTTTATGCACAAAAAAGTGAGTCGAGTTCACCAAATGATTTAACAATTTTGAGAATATTAGGGTATTATTCTTAATTTAGTTAAAGGGTCTGAGTAGTAAAACTATTAAATAAATAGAAAATAATTAAGATACTAATTTTTGTAAATTAATTTCAATTTCAATTTTTCTAAAAATAGTAATAAGGAGAAGAAAACATAACTTAGTTAAAATGATTAATCTGACTGAGATAGAGGCTAGAATTCACTATGCAAGAATGAGACACTATCATAAACTAAGAACTAAACTTTGTTTTTTGATTAAAAAAGAGTGTAAAAACTAGATAATAGTGGCATTAGTGCTATAGTCCACTTTTATTTCTATTGTCCTAAGAATTTGATCTTTTTGGGTTTTATTTGTTATGTTTGTGTGACCTTGTTTGTGAAGTCTCATTAGCTAAAAGTCTGTATAGCTCCCTATATATCATTTTTTTAATTTTAACCCTATCTTCCATTATGCTTTGAATAATTTTTAGAAAGATGGGGGGTGGTTTATTATGTGTAAGATGCATTGGACATGCTTCACAACCCATATGTGGACACGCTGCCTACATACCAATACTATAAAGAGGGATCAAGCCATATGTATTTCTTCCAATTGATATGTTTTATGAAATTATGTTTATGAAGATGTAGAATTATAAACTAGATGTTCTTGAGGTGGTTAGGGATTGGTTTAAGGACTTGAATGAGCTTGTAATTGTGTTGGTTAGTTGTATGTAGAGAATCGGAAATATTTTTTTAGTGGTATTGCTTGCTTTGTGATTTTTGCCAACCATTTCCAAATGATCTTTGAATGGGATTTTATAGGGATATATTATTCATGGGTTAAATGTAATCATGATAGTTATACAAGGATATGGATATGGAACCAAAATATTTTGACCATTGGGGCCAAAAATGGACTTGGACAATAGCACCAAAAGTGGATAGTAGTGGCACTAATGCTATAATCCAAGTGTGTCACTATTGTCTTGAGTAGATTGAACCTAGGGGAATTGATTTATCATGGAGAGAGGGGTATAGGTGAGCTAGGACCAAGTTTTGAAGGTTAAAAATGACTAAGAATCAATTAAAATAATCCTAAGAGGGTCATAAAAGCAAACAAGAGGGACCTAGGGGTTGGGTGTCACTAGCCATGCTCAAATTATCAATTTTCACATTTTATATGATTACACACACATAAGAGCACTCAAAATTAAGTCAAAATACAATGGTACTAAGAGACCACAAATAAGGGGCATGTTCAATTATTGTCCAATCAAAGGGACATGACTTAGTCAAATGCCCACAAAATCAATGATGGCATATTCAAATGTCCATGCAGTAAATAATGACATATTCAAATGTTAAATAAAACACAAATAGACATGAGGGCCATAATCAAAATAACATATTCAAATTCTTGAATAAGTAAGATAATGAAAATGTAAGATAGTCAAGAAAGTGCTTAAAGGAATGCATAAATAGCCAACATAAACATATCATAATGGCCCAAGGATAAAATGTGTTAAAAAAAATGTAAAGTGCATAGTAGATCAAGTACCATGTGAAATACGTAATCATGTATAAAGGCATGTGTAAGTACATATATGATCTCAAAACATGATAATGAAAATTGATTAAATGATATATCTTGTGTATATTATTACCATAGGAGTGGATGCCTTCATTTTCCATATTACATGAGTAGAGGGAAGGCCCAACATCAAAAATAATAATAGATCATTTATTTGTGTATACCTGTATTGACTCAAATAGAATCATCACACACATATATGTAGAATTAATTGGTATGTTATCCATCAACATGGAACTAACACATAAATTCCAATGAGTCAATAGAATATGTAGGTGACAAAAGTGCTTTTGGGATTTTGAATGGTTTTTTTTTTTTTTTTTTTTTTTTTTTTTTGTATTTTTGGAATATTTGAAGAGACTAACCTATGATCCCATCTAATGGATGGTCATATGTATCTCCTTTCTCTATGCCTAAAATCATCAAGTTTGATATTTTACATTATTTCATCATTATTAGATAAGTTGAAAAGCTACATAACATGTTCCTCCTCACATTTTACATGTGTATTAGAAGGACTAATGTTATCATTTGGAATATGTATTAAGTTAACTTCATAAGGAAAGGAAATATCATTCTGATTTGGATCAAACTTTGATTCCATTTGGTATAGAAAAAGATTACCTAGTGTAAATGCATATGGAGATGTGGTAAGCATACCCAAACCTATTTTCAAATTAATTAAGGACCATAAGAAATTTTTATTATTATGTTGCCCAAGGAGTCTTTCCAACCTCCTTTATTTTGTAATTTTTTTAGATCAAAGCCAATATGTTGTAAATTTATTATAAAAAGTAACTTTTGCTTATGTAGGATTAGTATGTTTATGCCAAAATAAGGATGACCCATGAATAAGGTAATTATTAAATCTTGTTGGTGTGGATGCTTTTTGTTTTGTTCATCATGGGGTTTTTACATAAGATGGGTACCTTGGAGTGGTCACATTTTAATTTTCCCTTTTAGATCACCCATATAAATATTAGGAACTCCAATTTTTTTCATAATGTTCCTTAGGTAATTTATCTCCTTTTGTGTGAGGGATAAAACTTTTGTATTTAGATGGAGGTATGTTAATATCCCTTGGATGAATAATTATGAATGAATCATATCTATGCACATGCACATATAAATGTGTAAATGAATCATATATTTGTTTATACAATACTCTTTATTTTAGTTGGGAAATAAGCCCCCTAATAAAAATAAATTACAATTCCAAATTTTAGTGTCTAAATTCTAGATCATGAGATGCACTCTTGAATCGAATAGTATAATCTTGAAGGAATTCATCATCATGTTGTTTGAAATTGTGAAAATTTTCTAATGTAAGTTTTGACACCTCATGGATGTTTAAATCCATGAAAAAAACATCTTCCAATTGGGAAAAAGTGGTTAAGGAACCTCTTCGTGGGATATATAACCAATTATGACCCTCATCAAAAATGCTCATGTTGAATACTTTTAGTAATAGTATTTCATCTTTAGCCAATTGACCAAAGAATATACATAGTTAATCATATGGTCGAATAGGTCCTTATTACTTAGAAAGAGAGGTAAATCTAGTAGTTCAAAATTTTAAGGATAAAGATATTCAAGTATACATTGTATAAGAGGTTGATTATTAAATGAAGTCACATTTGTATTAGTGTTATGGAAAGCTATTTGTATTTCAAGTATAGAAACCTACTTTTGAAGATCCTTAATAGTGGTCATCATAGAAATAAGATATTACTAGGAATAATGTGTTTTTTTATAGGTGTTATCATTGGTTCCAACCCACCACAATTTTTGAATCGATCCATATGAGTATCATCACCCTCATGGAAAACAAATGCAATTTCGTGATCACTAAATTTAGGATATATCGATAATGGTATCAAACTTTTGAATTTTGGTACTTTTGGTATATCATTTGAATAGATTTGAAAATTGGATGAATCTGGCTCATTCCATTTATAATTATTTTATAAATTAGTCATAATTTCCATATGTATATGTTACAAATTTTGATGATCATATGAAGGAACATCTTCATCATATACAATCATTTTTGTGGTAGAATGTGCATGAAGGGCTTGATTAGATGGATGGTAGATACCATAATTCAAAGATTTGATATTTGAGGCTTTATCACTTGTAATAATATAAGAGTAGTAAATTTTCACCCTTTTATTAATATAAAGTTATAAAGTTGCATAATCATAGTCATCAAATCAATTGATATCATCCATGATGAGAGAGATATAAAACACACATATTAAGATGGAGTAGGAAAGGCATCTTAAATGGCATACTTAGGTAAGAATGATGTTCAAATATTAGATTAACCAAATTTTTATCCATAAAAATTATATATATATATATATATATATATATATTTGGTTATTTAGGGTCAAAGGAGATATAAACAAATTAATGGTATAAGGATGATAAACTATATCTATATCAGGCCAATTAGATGTCAAACTTAGATATAACATATGTTGAAATTATGATGTTGAGTTATGTTAAAAATAACAAGTAAAACTATTATAAGCATGGAATTTATAATTAAGTAATGTACAAAACTAAATTTGATGCTGACATAGTCTTGGCTCTAGAACATGAAGAAAGAAAACTGAAAGAGGATTATAGAATAGTCACCAAATTTTTGATTGAGTGCGTATATATCAATGGAAACTTGCATTAGCCTAGGATGGTTGCATGGACACTAGTATCTAGGTTTGAAATAAGTATCATGTATGGAATACCTACTAAAATAATATGTAACCACTAAGATGCTCTTCGATTTTTCATTGTCTTACACTGCTACATTCATTTCTAGGTCACGAACTACTGTTCCTCATGAATCTGTAAAACCTTATTTATTCATATTTATAATGACCTTAGGGAAAATGGTTTAGTGGGAACATGGTGTCAAGCTAAACCTAAATACCCCTTTATAAATGAGTGTTGCATACATAGCTAATACTTTGACTATGGACTCAAACTTATGTATTTCTTCCCCAAATTTTGGCTTGTGTGTGAATAACACAATATGTGGAAAAAAAGTACAATGGTGACCTATTTCTAACCTGGAAAATTGGTCCCTTTGGATACTCCTTCATTACTTCAGACTTATGTATGGTTTATTCCTATGACTGATATGAAAATAGGAGAAAATAAAAAATCTTTGTTTTATTAAGTGCTTGACTGAATGCTTTTGATAAGTTACCTTTGTTTATGCTATGTTTTCCTTGGTGAAGAATGAATGAGGGCTGATATTATATTTGTATCAATCCCTTTAGAGAAGTAACTCACATTAAATAACTTAAAAAAACCATTAAGATACATTTCATTTGTAAATTAGATGACTTTAGGATATTAGACACTTGCATTAGAGTAGGACACCTACATTGATGTAGGCATCTATCTTAGATGCTTGTGTCCAAAGAATAGAAAAATAGGTATATACTCAAAATTTGTAGAGGTGGAAGATAAGAAAGTTTTCAACATTATGGTAAAGCTATCAATTTTAGGTCATCAACATAATAATGATCAGACCAAGAGATAGGGTAGGGGGCACAAGATAAACTAGATATGAGACTTTTAAAAGTAGGAAAGGTCTATAACTGAGATGAACAACCAAGGTCTAAGTTGTCCAAGTGTACAAGACTAAGGTGATGTATAATAAACAAATACAATCAACAATATGATATTTTTGGATTAATGGTAAAGTGATTTTATTTTTTCTTGAATTTTACATATATTTATAAATTCTAAATCTTGTATGTGTAGTTTATGTGACATTAATGTAAATAACATCTTGTAGCTCTACTTCTCTTTTTTATTTTAAATTTAAAGTCACATTAACTACATGTCTTTTTCCATGTGAATTTTTTTTTCACCATGAATGCTTATTCATCATCTCAATCCAAGTGTCCACTTCCTATGTATCAAATTTTGTGTAGCTATCAACTCTTATATATGTAATTTATCCATGTTCTCATAATATTATGCCATCTATCACAATCATTTTTACTCAAGGTCTTTAGATTTATTGTTATGATTTGTATAATCCATTGGATACAAATTATTGATAATTTACCATTTGTCATGATCTTAAGGACTCAAATATCTCTAGAATTTAAACTTTATACCTCTTTCAAGAAGGCTTTGCATGTATGAGATGGTACCAGATGGAGTAATATCTAGACTTTAGGGAAACTACTATATTTTGATTTTGTACCTTCCTTTTGATAAGTCTTAGGATCTAAGATGATGATATAGGTATCAATCTAAATAATATGGATAAAAGTGAATTTTTTCTATGTAACTTTGAATGATAATCTCTGAGTTGATAAGATCATGCCATTTGGTTGGCTCTTGTTAACCTAGAGACTCATAACTTTTAGAAATGTACTTATAATTGATAGGTTCATAGTGAATGAGATTATGCCACCTACCATGATCTCATATACTTATCTACATGGGAAATTTTAATATATTTAACTTCCGTTGATCCTTTGGGGTATTGATTTGACATTATTATGCTAAATGATGTGATCTCAATGTTATAGGAAGCTTTTGAATGTCAACAATGTATTTTATTCCCATAGACTTTGGGTGACTTAGATGTCACCATGTGGAATTATCTCAGGGATTTGAAGATTCATAATACATAGATATTTTTTAAAGGTTGAGTGAGTCTCAACTTAACAATATTTTGGCATGTGGATGACTCATTCTAACCTAGGGAACTCAAAAAAATTCTAAAATTAGAAGGCCTCGAGTGAAGTAGATGCTTCCACATGGAAATATCATAGGAATATGGATGCTCAAATGGACTTGGAATATTTCTGTTATGTTACTATGATCAGCTTTGGGTAAATGAAATGTCTATACATATACTAATCATGGGAACTTGATGAAGATTTGAATCCAAGGAACAAAATGTTTCACATCAAAGCTTAGATACACTAAATTTTTTTCATTAGTCACATTATACACTTAAATCAAAACCTAATATTTAATATGTATTTGAAATATAGAAGAATAAAAAGTGGTAAATAATTCATGAATAATGTCCATGATTTGGTTTTATTTCTTTTAGAATTTGATAATGTAAATAGACTTAAAAAATAACCTTAGGATTATGTATATTAAATAAATATTAGAGTTATTAGGGTTGGTATGGAACATAAATAAAGATTAATTTGAAATAATGGGCCCCTATTTATAGTTTGAAAATGGGATGTGTTTGGGCACAAATAATGGTGACTCTATGGGGAAATACTCTAGAGTATTTGAAAACCTAGAATATCAATTAATGTATCATAACAAAACATTAGTCTTAACAAGAAAATAATAAATAGACTTGTCATCTAAAAGAGGATCTAACTTCCATATGTAACATACTAATCATTATCATTCCTAAGATCTATGTGTGATTTTCTTAAATTAATTTAACCCTTTTTATGAGAGTTTTGATAGAGACTTGAACATACACTATAGGTTTCATTTTAATTTATAATTTTATAAAGAATAATAAAGTAAGCTTAGGCATTGTTTAACTACTAGCCAAACATCTATAGCCATGATAGAGATACCTATTATTCTTCTCTAAGAATTTCTCTACTACTATCTAGATGTACAAAGCCCCTATAGAGATTACTTGAATTGCCCTTTATCCATAATTATGGAAGAAGGATTGGGAACCACCATTGGTTGTGTTTATGTAGAAGAAAACTTATTTTTCATCAATACATCCATGTCTCATGTATCCATCTTAATGTTTATTCTCTCTCATCCATATTCTAGTATGTAATAGTGAATTTAATATTTATAAATTAAAATTATTTATAAATTTTGCATGAGTATATCAAAATTAATTCCAAAGGCCCATTGAACTTACCTCCTAGACATCCATAGCCTTGATAGAGATACTTCTTATTATTCTATAAGAATTGCTCTACTACTAGCTAGATGTCCAAAGCCCATATAGAGATTATTTGAATCAATCTTCTTCCATAATTATAGAATAAGGGTTGGGAACAACCACTGGTTGTGTACGTATAATAAAACTTATTTTTCATCAATACATCCTTATCTCATGTATCCATCTTAATTTTTATTTTCTCTCATCAAAGTTTTAGTATGTAATAGTGTATTTGATCTTTGAAAATGAAAATTACTTATAAAATTTTCATGAGTATATCATCATGAATTAAAAATTCCCATTGAACTTATTCAATCTAGGAAATAAATTGATTTCAATTATAACACATACCTTAATTTCAAAACCTCAAGTATTACAAGAAAAAATCTTGGTAGTTAATAGTTGTACACTTCTTGAGTCACCCATTTTATTTTTGAAAGTATTTCATTATTAAAACATAGTAACTTAATTGAGGTGTAGTTTTAATAATATTAATCTAGAAATCAACAAAAATAATCATCGAAGTAAATGTTGAAAACAAGAAACTAATCTAAGAAAATAAGAAATATAATCTAGGAAGCAAATGATAGAAAGCATGAAATGTACTCTAGAATGTAGAAAACCTAATTTAATACTATTTTTACATGTGAAATCATGGTCTTTTATAATAATATCTAGTTGGAGAAACCATGAAATAATGTTTCAAAAAATTTCCATTTATTGGAAAAGCAAGATCACTACTTTTAATGTTTTTTAGATGAAATTAATTTTTATTTAGGATTTTAGATATTTGGTATGGACCAATCCATAAATTATTGAACTCATCACAATTAAATTTCTTTTCATTTTCGTTATCCCATAAAATCACTAAGTTTGAAATCTTTAAATCCTTGATTTTAGTTTTTTTGTCAAACCATATTTTGACAATGTCTTGGTGTTTGTTGAAGTTACACAATGCTTTAGTCCATGTATATTACATATAAATTATGTAAAGTAATATGGAATATAATATTTCATATTATCCCATGTAATCTTTTATGAACTAGTATGTTTCTAGATTGAGAGTGAGAAAAAATTGGTCTTTATCTATACACTAGGAAGAAATTTAAAGCCTTAAAGGATTGCTTACATCTTTTTTTATCTACCCATAATGCATACTTAAATAGTAGATGCCATTATTGGGGTTTGTTTTATGATTATTTCTCTATGGAATCAATTATATTCTTTTTAGTGGACTTATCTACTCCATTCCTTTGTGGATAATAGTTTGATGAGAACTTGAATGTTATTTGGTTATCATTGGCCCATTTATAAATTTAACTAACTAAAATTTTGGACCATTATCATAAGACAAAGAAATTAGATTCTAAAATTGATTAAATATGTTTTATTCTATAAATTTGATCACTTATTGGGCTTTGAAATTATTGTTAGCCATAGCCTTTGTCCATCTGGTATAATAATCGATGGTTGTTAGGACTAACTTATGTCATACTAAGGAGTTTGGATTGATCACTCTGAAAAATTCAGTACCCCATTGAGCAAAGGGCCATCCTTCAATAGATGGTCTTAAATTCATGGTGAAATGTGTTTACCTTTTTCCAAATACTTGACATTTGTGGCATGTCCTAACATGATTATGGGTGCCCTTTAAAAATATAGGTTAGTAGTATCCCATTCTTAATAGTTTGAGTTCTTACATTTCTTAAGGGATGTCCACTAAATATTATATGATGTAAGTTATTCAAGATGTCTAAATATTCCTCTTTTGAGACACAACTCAAATACATGAATTCATAATTATTTTAGTATAAAACTCCCCTTTTAGTCATTTATTGGGTTGATTTGAGCGTAAGGGCTTGCCTTTATTCTTTCTTTAGCTCAAGGGGACATGTACATGTGAGTAATTAGTGAATGATTTAGACATAAAAATCACCACCAATTACTAGTTTGATTTCAAGATTAAACTCATGTATTTTTGCCATTCATTTACCTCTTATTTATCATAATTTGTTTTATATGAGTCTGAGCTTGAAAACTAGATCTATAATAATTGCATACATCATATTCCAAAGAATTTAATATCAAAACTTTTTCACTACCTTAATCAGGGCATATGTTCTCTTATTTGTCATTAAATATTTTAATTCTACATATTTCAGATTAGTAATCATGAAGGTAATCAAGTGTTCATTATTGTATACATTTTTTGTGATTACTAATTCTATAATGTGTTCCAAAGCAAATAAATAAAGAAATAAATTTTTAGTAAAATTGGGACTAATCAAATCTAATATTTGAGAAATGATAGTTTTGGTATCCAAAAAATCCTTCTTAGCTTAAGATATCCATTCTTAGTGTCCTAATTCAACATGGCATTTATTAGCTTGACAATATCTACAAATCTAGAAATGAATTTTCATAGAAAAATGATTTATTAAATAAATACTTCAACTCTTTCTTGCTATTAAGAGGTGTCAACTTAGAAATCTCCTAGATTCATTTTGGGTGGATGGAAATCCCACCTTTGGTAATGATATGGGACAACAATTTTCCTTTAATAATTCCATATTTTTTTCATCTATCAAACACCATTTGTAGATGATCTACATAATAATCTCTATTATTTGAAAATACTATGATAGTATCCATGTTTATGACGATACATTTACCAAAAATTCCTTGGAAAGTGAATTCCATATCCCACTATAAGTTTGCTCCTATATCAATTAGGTCAAAAGGCATCCTTTTATGTGTGTAAGTTCCCCACTTGGTGGTGAAAGTGGTCTTCGTTCCATCTATTGCATCCACTAATACTTGAATATAACATGAAAATACATCTATGAGGGACATCATAATAGACCCAATGACAATATATATTATTTCATATAGAGAAGGCAAAGGATAGTAATCCAACTTTGATGCTCTATTTAGGTTATTAAAATCAACACACAATCTAATTTTCCAATTCTTCTTCCTAATTAGTAATAGGCTGGTCATCCAAGTGGAATTCCTAATTAGAAACATAATATTAACATATAATAACTTTTTTACTTATGTTTGAATGAGGAGATCTAAAATTAGATTTATTGGACTTTGATTTTTCCTAAAGGGCTTAATCCCTTGGTTTAGAGGAATAATATGCATGATTACCCTTGGGTTAAATATTTTTAGGACTTTATAGGTCCAAGAAATGACATATTTATACTATATCAATAGATATTTTAACCACTATTTATTATGTTTAAAGTAAATCATGCCAATATTTACATATTGAGGATATTGATCACTTCTAAGGTTCTCTTTGATAAAATTAGATTTATTTGCTTTAGACTATTTTTATTTTTGGCTTATGGATCCATGTCAAAAGTTATTTTTAATGATACCATTCCCATTAGTATAAGATTCTCTTTCACTTTTATGATGCCATTTTCTCCAAGGTCTTTTACATTCATAGGTTCAAAATCCATTTCACCTATTTTTTGAGATTCATAATATCTAAAACTATTCATGAATTGTATGATCTATTAATCATCATCAAATACCTAGAAGTTATGTATGTCTTTTGGGATATAAGGGCAAGGAGCTAGCTCTATATAAAACTTTTGAATTTTTGACTCTTGGAGTGGTGTTAGGTTAGAAACTAAAGCCACTATTGAATTTGGTATCTGATTCTCTTCTCTTGGAACAAATATGATGTTGAATGCTTTACAGGATTCAATCAGATCTCAGGTTCCATATTTATAATTATTCTTGTAAACAAGTTTTCATTGATAATTGTTTCTAATCTAGTTAAAAACCAACTATGAATTTCTAAATATCTAAAACTAATTGATGTCATGATTTAATGCAAACTTTAAGCCTAGAATTAGAGCTTCATACTCAACATGATTATTAGTGCAAGAGAATTATGGTATGAATATAACAAGTTATTATTTCCCATATAGGTTGGTCAAAGATATTCCAACACTCGATCCTTGATTAGATATAACACCATCAAAATGGAGAATCCATAATTGTGAAAAACCTTCAAATTCTTATTTATGAGGTTCAAGATTCATGGTGAATGTGTAAACACTTGCATGTGTGGATATAAACTCAACCTTATCATTCTTGGCATTATATTCTATAATTAAATTCATCTTTGGTTCTCTATCTAATCAAATGTAATTGGATACTCCTTTCCAAAGTAGCCACATGTGTGAAAATTCTATTGCTATAAACACCCTAATTTGGTCAAGCAACCATAAGTACTATGTATTTTTTTACTCTTTAACATGAGGGTGTTAATGATGGTTATAGTCCTTGTTCACATGGTCATCTTGAGTCTTTTGATCTTTATTATGTTTTATTTCCCTATTTTTGATACTCCCAATAGTCACATGTCACCTTTTACTAGTCCTAAGGGCCTTTAACCTATCATCCTTAATTTTAGCTCTATTCTAAGCTTTAGGACATTAGCATCACTTTAAATATATTAGTGACTCATGGTTCTAGTGTCCACTTGTGGATTCAGTTTTAGATGAATCCTTTCACATGTGTTTTACTCATAACCCATATGTGACCCTTCTCTTATGTTTTTTATATCTTTTTATGACTTATTGACCAACAAACAAGATATTATTTTCAAAAAAATCCTCCTATATAAAAAACTTCACAAGGCATTTTAAAGAGATCAATTACTATTTTGGGAACTTATTTACATAAAATCAACCAAAAATATAGATCAAATACTCTACATACTACTTAGTTTACACACCTATACATTTTCAAGCTTGATTAAAGAAGTGCCTATAAAAAAATCATCCTAGCATATTATGAAAGTTGGTGGTGCACATTCTTAAAAGGATAACTACATGTAATCTGAGACCCCTAACATTTGGGTTAATTTAGGTAGTGACCAATACAATAAGGGTTCTCTCTATGTAATCATAACATCCCACAACCTAGCTTTTAATTTCTATTTGAATTTGATTAGTTAATTATTTCATGTGTACAGATATTCACTAGGGTTTTAGAGAAGACTCAGCCAAAATAGTGACACAAATGATCCCCCTCTTACCATAAAATTATCTACAATACCTTCAAAAACTCTCACAACTTTCCTAAGAGTTATAGATAGTCACTACAAAAAGGACATTAATGTCAGAATTAGACACTAGTGCCACATGAAACTATCATCCTAAGAGGGGTGCTACTATCTAAAGCTAGATCTCAAAAAATAGTTAATATATGAAAGATTCCTCTATGTATACTCAACCATTTTTAGTAACCTAATATGTAAAAAAAATTGTTTACATCTCGATATGTTCCTTTTCTCCTTGTGCTTATTATTTTGAGAAAGTTTCATAGAATCAATAAATTGCAATTTTATTCTAGATTAACAATAGACCTAGAGCTTTAATCTAGCTTAGGATTTACATAGTAAAACCCTAAAAGGTTAAAACATTTGGTGAACTCATCTTATTTCAAATAATAATTCAAAACCCTAATTTTCCTTAGGGTTTACCATCTCTAAATTGTATACATTAAATTAGGGTTAAAAAAATCTAATTTTATGTTTTTTTGGCCTAACCTAGATAATTTAATTAACCCTAAACTAAGGTTATATTTATTTAATTTAATTTAAATATTTTCAACACAACCCTAAATCAAAACCTTAGATCCACATATTAGGCACCGATACACAGAAAACATTATCAATTATAGTTTGAATCACAATCCCATTTTCTATTACAAAACATTCAACAAATTCACACATTGCACACATACTTATGCTATATTATATTTTACCTCTTGTGTTTTTATTATTCCATGTTTAAAATATCTTATTTGGTAAGTTTAAAATACATCTAAAAAAATATAATACCCCTCATCCACTTAATGCACTCTTGAATTTATATCATGATTATAATAATGAATGGACTAATTTCTAATATTTTCCATTAGTGCATGACAATGACTTAATTTATAATGATGATGATGATGATGATGATGATGATGATGATGATGATGATGATGATGATGATGATTGTTATAATAATGGTTATGAGTATTACTATGAGCATGAAAATATAAATGAACATGAGGATATAGTAGATACACCATATTCACTTTCGTCTCACTCTTATCTTACTCTTAAAAATCAAATTAACAATATAATTCCAAAAGAACCTTTTATTGGTAGTTTTTTATTCCAATGTGATCTTATCTTTTCAAATAATTTTTCTACTTCATTATTCAAAATCAATAAATATAAGTGCACTACAAAAAAATCAATTTTTCATGCTTTTAGTAAAGTATACAAGGACAATACATCTTCTTTGTCCTTCTCAATTACATTTCAAAAATAAAATATAAAGGATATTAAAACTTTTATCAAGGAACAAACTAAGTTAAGTGAAATTAATTTGTCACCTTCATTCACATTTCAAGCTCAATATAATGATTATTTGAAATATATAGATAATGCACATGTCTCTAACTCTTCTCTCATATATAATAATGTGTAAAAATAAAACATGGTTATTACTTATCTTTCCCTTATTACACCTATATATGATGATACATGTCATGGTAGTAAAAAGTTAAAATATTCTTATTCTCTTTATCGTAATGAGAATGTGAATGATACTTATTCCACTCCTCTTCAAATGAATTAAATTATAATTTTGATGAAACATGGGATAATGATTATTATTATGATTATGATTATGATGAAGATGAAATAGAATTATATTTATCTCTTGTTCAACCAAATAATAGGTCACATTTAAAAAGACAAATACACACTTTTTATTATGTGCATAATTTACATTCACTAGAGAATAAAGCACCTTCTATTCAAATAGTATGTGATACTCCTTCACAACCTAATAAAATAAAAGATACCAATTAATCTCCCTTAGCCCCCTTACTATGGTAAAACCTATTTTTAAAACAAACCTAGATGAAGATGATAACTCATTTCCCTCTAATGAGGTCCAAGATATCAAACCTCAAAATATTATTAAGAGTACATTGACCCTTTCTAAACAAGATTTCCATTCTAATATACCAATGGATAAAATATATATTTAAATATAAGTATTAAATGAACCCCTTGATAATTATGATATACCTTGACAAGTGTTAATTTATTTGATGCATGTTGTGGATGATTTACAAAACCAAGTATATCATCTCACTTTGGAGAAAGAATCAATGAAATCTCAAGTTGATGCCAATGTTATACATAATAACCCTATTCCACATAGAATCTAAACTATGAGGTTTCCATACAACTTTTATATACCACTATTACCTATCTTTGATGGATAAGGATATCCATATTTACATCTTCAATATTATGAGAAAGCCATGGATCATATTAAAAATAAGTTAATTCTACTACAAATGTTTCCAAAGTCACTAAATGGGAAAGCACTAGATTTGTTCCACCATACACTCCCTAATGGATCTTTTGATATATATGAGGAGTTAGAAATAGTCTTTCTCAGACATTACATACAAAATAAGGGACCTTTAGACACACATAATATATTACCTTCATTACATCAAGGTGAGATCGAAACTACATCAAAATACATTCTACAGTTGAAAGCTTGTTTGCATCAGCTAATTTATCAACCAAAATATTTAGAAGTACAACACATATTTTCTAGAAGTTTAATCTATCCTATCAAGGAGAGATTATTGTATTAGACATATAAATCATTTAGACTTCTATGCAACATAATTATATATCTATACGCATAATTGGGATTAGTAATTACATAGTTAGAGGTAGATTTGGCTATATACTCCTCAAAACCTTAGTCATCAAATTTGGTACAAGATCCCACTCTAATTCCAATTTAAAAAATAATAGAATATAAGAAACCAATAAAAAAACTCAATAAGGAAAAATATCCACTCTACATGACACATTATATAGTGAGTAGCACACATGATATATGAAAAGGGGTTATACATTTTTTAGATAAGCCTGGGGATCATGTCATCTTGCTTACACTATTAGATAAAGGGATGATCACATTTCCTTCAATTTATCATCATCAACCACATTGTTTTCATTGCATATCACATAAACATTATTGTCATTTTCACCAAATTAATGGACATTAAGATGATCATTATTATACACTCTAAGTTAGCATCAACTAATATGTTAATTGATGTATCATATAGTTTACATAGGGGGAACTAGGTCCTCATTCACCATACTCTCTTAGATCACACTCCTCTATGATGGAATTATCCTAGGATGTTACTTTTAAGGAACAATTGGTCCCTCATCTATGATCCATGTGACTTACAGGACATCCATTTATCAACATTCTTATATACCATATCCTAAAATAAAATGGTAACCAATTTGTAAAGTTTAGAATGCACCTCTAGTGTGTATGCCAATTGAGATATGTGGGACCAACTACAAACCCAAGGGCATTGTGTTAGTACAATCATTGATCAAAATATATGGAAATAATTATAGATCTCAAAATATAACTCCAATGTCCACACTAATAAATATATTTGGGAATAGCTATCAATACAAATGTAGCACATTTTTAATTCAAAAATAGATAAACATATATGGAAATAATTAAAGATATTAGAACACAAATTAATTTTTATAATGATTAAGATATTTGAAAGAAATCATACAACTCAAAGATCAATTTTAGAGTGTCAACCAATCAATATTTTTACATCAAATTCTACACATTAATATACTAGTAGTTCATCACAATCAACACCAGTTTCATAATCTATGTCTATATCAACATAACATGAGTAGTATGGTCATTGGTAATTCATACCATCTAGGTTCAGATAGGGTATATCACCATCACATGTTATACATGTAGACATCTTATGAGATATAAACAAAAAATCATATGCCAATAAAATACAATAACTTAATCTCCTACACATATGCTAAATCTACTATATTATCACTAGCCCTACCTAAAGCATCAAGAGCAAGCATGGTAAGCCTTTACATCTCCACATGTAACTCATCTCTATCTTTTCTTACTCACCTAAATGTCACATTCACTATTTCTACCCGATAAAACAAATGGCCATGCACCCCAATAACATCGGTAACCCACTCCACCAATCCATAATCCATATCAACACCTAAAATATGTAGTGTCAAATCATGTAGTGCCAAATAAATGGTAACCTCCTAATACTAATAATATCCTACACTTTCAAATATCCATGTAATTCATAAGAATCCTATTATACAAACACATTATCAAATTTACATAAAACATATAAACACACTAGCTAATTTACCACCAATATCCCTTAAGATCTCTACATCCAATAACTCATCTGTGATCATCCCACCTCTCAAGAATAGATATGCCTATATGTGGTCACTCCACTAGGCCATATAGGCCTAGATCACTCCAACATCATCTTTATCTAGTAACTAAATCTTAGGATCACTCTTTATCAATGGCATAGTAGCTAGCTCGATAATCAATGACCTTAACCTACTACCTATCCTTGCAAGAGCTTGAAAACTTCTCAACCACACCATAAGTGCTAGGGGCACATCATGTACAACACCAAACTATTAGGTAACCTTCTCATACTAAAAACAATTTTATAAATTATCCCAATGATCATGTATCCAATAACTAACCCAAACCTACCTCAGCTATGTGTTAACCTCAAACCACCCCTAATAGCCCTTATAGGGTCTCCAAATGTTATCCTCTACTCTCAAACCATCTATTAACTTAGAACATTATTTAGCAATCCTCCTCGATGCATGCCCTATCTTAGTTCATCTATTTTTAAACACCTACAAATGAGCCCATCCATCCCATGGATGTGTTACTAGGCTACTCACAACTATGTTATTGTATGTGCAACATTGTAATAGTGTTGATGCATCAATACCACCACCACTCATCTCCTATGTAAAGTGCTATAAATACCTATATAGATGAGCCAACATGGTGTGACCATAAGATTACATAGTACCATTCTCCTTGATGTCTTTTACTATATTATGCATCTTATAATAAATTGAGACACCACTCCCATCCACATCAAAAAATGATGGCAACAATATAGCTAGAAATTTATGTAATTATAAAACATCAACCATCACAATCATGCTCAAGACTATGTCACTCTAGTTACCTATGTGATGAGTCCCTACCATCATTTTATATAAGTACCTAGATTATTTTTATATATCTTGAGGACTAGTGGCTACTTGAAATATATGTTATTGCCTAGAGATTGAAAACCATAGGATCCAATATACATCCTCCAATGTCATATCCATATCACCTCTCATATAATGTAGTGATCATATGTTTATCCCAGGGCATAGGATCCAATAAATTAACATAACTTAGACATTCTCTCTTGAATACCTCTATATCTAAATTAGGCAAGGGCAAGCACTGTAAAATCTCCATCATCTTACATATGTAAAACTCTCTCATACAATCATCAACCTATAAAATTATAACCAAATAAAGCATCATCAAAGTAAAAATTAAAACCATAAAAAAAAATAGGCATCCAAAACTAGTCAATATTTCTAATCATCACATATTGGGCCTACTATACACTAGTAATACCTAGAGGACTGTAGCACCACACCCTAGATAGTAGTAGTAAGGTCTAGATAATATCTTCCAAAATGGGACACTAGAACTAACCTATCCCAAAAATCCCCAAAACTATCATTTTCAAACAAAAATAATAAAAAAGACAAAATAAATGATAAACATAATAAAAATTCTGAGTTCCTTACTAGATGAACCTCCTCCATTTCATGTATCTATGCCTCAACCTCCTCATAGTGTGACAAACTAGCTCCTCATCTCCTCGACATGTTTCTCTCTCTCTCAGACTTAAAATGGTTTCAACTCAAATGATTAAAATGAATTGAAAATGATTCAAAATGACCTATTTAATTCATAACTTATCTAATTCCACCTTATCAAGGTTACCCTTGTGCACAAATTTTCCTAATTAATATAACTCTCTTATTGTAGCCATATCTCATGAACTGTAACTCCAACTCACAAATTGTTTCTTGCAAGTGGGACTTAATAGTGATATGATATGTCCCATATTGGTTAAACCAATCCCATAATAATTATCAAAATTAAAAAATGTCGAAAACAATTGCACTATGTTAAAATTACAACATAAGCATTTATCCAACTACACACTAAATTATCAACTCTAACATAATGAATAAATTATCCAAACCTAATAAAACATTGTAAATACCAAATAACACCATAAAAATTAATCCTTATCACTTTTGGTCACATATCCTCATCATATTATCATATCTCCCACCAAAAGTGGGGTAAAAATGCATAGATTGCTTTAGATTCATAGATTTTCAGATATATAGACACATAGGTCTATGCAATTTTACACAACTCATTTAGATATAGACACACAGGTCTACATAGGTTTAAATAGCTCATTTAGTTATATAGACACATGGGGCTATAAAGGTTTACATAGGCATTTAGATTCATTGATTTTCTAATATATAGACACATGGGTCTACATAGGTTTACACGAGTATTTAAATTCATATATTTTCAAATATATAAACACATGGGCCTACACAAGTTTATACAAGAATTCATATTCATAGATTTTTAGATATAGAGATACACATGTCTACACAAGTTTATGTGGGATTTCATATATTCTCAGATATATAAACACACATGTATACACAATTTCACACATGTTTTACATAAATATTTAGATGTACACTCTACATAGATATACAATTTTGACTCAAGTATACCAATTTAATACATATATTTAGATACATAATTACATTGCTCATACATCAAGATTGGGGGGTATGATGTAGATCACATGTTCTTGGTCCTAATTTTTAGATGTATTAGTTTACACTTATTATCATAACCAATATCATCACTATGTTTTCACCATTTTATGTTATAGTATCATCTACATCAGTTGATCCATAACATTACACCAGACCTAGTTTACATACATAGATTCAGAGTAGGGGAAAGTGAACCTTATTTTATCTACATATTTAATTTACATTACTTAGATTCAGAGAATGGGAAAGCAATCTTTGTTTTCTTTTCACATTTATTTTACATTAATCAAATTTAAAGTGGGGGTAAGCAAGATTTATTTCTCCACACATTCATTTTACATATTCAATTTTAGTATAGGGGCACTCACACCATATGTCTTCCCTTCACATGTTAAACTCAAGTTATTATCCACTTATTTGGCCAATAAGTGGGTCAAATACAATTTAAATTTCACTTAGGTAGTACAAGTATGCATTTCTATTTTCTTTTACTCTAGTACTTTCATTTCATTACATTATTAGAATAAAGGGGGGGATGTAGTCACCCTATTTTGGTCAAGCAACCAAAATTACTATATATATTGTTTTTCTTGCACATAAGGGTCTTAGTGATGGTTATAGTCCTTGTTCGCATGGTAATCTTGAGTCTTTTGATCTTTATTATGTCTTATTTTCTATATTTTTGACACTCCCAATAGTCATAGGTGAACTTTTCCTAGTCCGAAGGGTCCCTATCTTATCATCCATGATTTTTTTTTCTATTTTAAGCTTTAGGAAATTAGTTCCACTTTTATGATATTAGCACCACATGGTTTTAGTTTCCACTTATGGCTTTAGTGTCTAATAGCCCTTTCACCCATGTTTGAGTCCTAACAACTTTATGACCCTTTTGTTATATTTTTAATATATTTTTCATGACTTGTTGGCCAAAAAACAAGGTATTATATTAAATAAAAATATCCTCCTATATAAATATCCTCACAAGGAATTTTAAAGCTAGCACTTACTATTTTGGGAACTTATTTAAATAAAATCAACCAATAGTATAACTCAAATACTTTTCATACTACTTAGTTTTCACACCTAGACATTTACATTCTTGATCAAACAAAGGCCTAAGAAAAAATCATTCTAGAATACCATGCAAGTTGATGGTGCACATTACCTAATGGAGAACTACATATGATATGATACTCCTATCATTGGTGTTAATGTAGGTAATATCGAAGACAACATGGGTTCTACTCCAAGTCATCATAAAATCATAAAACCTAATTTTTTCTTTACTTTTAAATTTGATTAGTTTATTGTTTCATGTTTATAGATATTCACTAGGGTTTTGGAGAATAATTATCCAAAATAATAACACATAAAATCCCTCATGTAGCATAAGATAACCAATAGGACCTCTAAAAACTCTTGTAGCTTCCCTAAAAGTTACAGATAATCATTATACAAAGGACATTAGCACCAACATTAGACACTAACCCCACATGGCACTACTATTTAGAACCTAATCTTAAAAAATAGTCAATAGATGAAAGATTCCTCTCTGTCTACTTATTTGTTTCAAGTACTGTGATTTGCAATTAAGTTTGTGTATATCTAGATAATTGTCTTTCTCTTTGTGGTTATTATTTTGGGAAAGTTCCATAAAATCAATAACTTCCAATTTTATTCTAGATCAAAAATAGACCCAACCCTTTAATCTAGATTATTATTTACATATTAAAACCCTAAAAGGTTAAAATAGTTTTAATAAATCCATTCAATGTATTTGATTAATCACATATTAATATAAAGATGTATGCTTTAAGAATGTCAATGAAAAAATGTATATGTATTATGTACATGTCACTCAAAAGTAAGCTGAATGTGTACATTTTTCAAATCCTCGATGCATGAAGCATATGACTTATCTAGTTACCAGACCAATATCTTTGTAGAGTGTTCTAATATCTATTAGATAGATTTGAATGCATGATGTAATTATTTATGTGTAGTAATGAAATCAAACATGAGCCAAATAATTAATTACTTAATAATAAAAATATTTTAATATTAACATTAACATAATTAGCCATAAATTTTTAAGAAGGTAAATTATATAGGTGAAACATAAACATGTCCTCACTTCCTCATTATTGTAGGATTATCTTTCATAATGACCTAAAAGACACATAATCAGGATAAACTAAACACATGTAGGTAAAAAATATTAAATGGAATAAAAAACTACACTAATACCCACCTTAAGTGTAACTTAGATGGGTAGTAGAATTGGGTCCTAGTTTAAAGGTCTAATGAGGTACCCAAGTATAATAAAATGTCCCTAGAGGAGGATGATGGAGATTCCCAAACCCCAATAAAATCTCACAAATGTAGAGAGTTGATCTCGATGAAATATTTTGTGAATATATTGGTAATTTAATCTATTATCTAGATGTAATAGAGATTAATGACTTGATCATGGATGAGTTCCCAATTAAAATACATGTGAATATCAATATGCATGTTCCATTGATAGAGGACTAGATTTCTATAGATCTAGATTATGATTTGGTTGTTATATAAGATGACTATTGGTCATTGGATGCCAACCTCAGTGAGAATCCTTTGAAGATAAATAGTCTCAGTGGTAGAAAAAACATCTCCTCTATAGAATACAAAGCACTAACATTCTATTTCCTGCTTGACCAACTAATCAAACCTGAATTGAGGGAGAAACTATAGCCTAAAATAGACTTAAAATTTTGAATATCGCTAGCCCAATATAGATATATATAACTAATCAAGTCAATGGCTATGCCTAATCCATAATGAATCTTGAAGATATGAGTACACTGAATATAGTGTTTGATCTACTTAGTTACTTTCCAATGTGACTCATGTGGTTCTTGCATCAATATAAAGACCATGCCCACTACATATGAAATGTCAAGCCCAGTAGTGTAAGGTAAATGAATCTACCAACAAGTTGTCAATATGAGGTAGCATCAACCAATGGAGATGGTTAATCAGCCTCAAGATTCACACCGAATAAAAAAGGAGTATGTTGTACCCAACACACCCCATTCTTGAAAATGGGAATGCTTATTTCAAATTGTGTAAATTTGTGCTTTAAATTGAACATTTAACTTGATCAAGAACTAGTATTAAATATCTTATGTTGAACTAGTTTACATGGGTGTATTATCACATAATCCTCATTTGACTTCATCTAATGTTCTTATGTTTCCATTTTTTAGGTTTAATGGGCTCTCATTAATGTGAACATTGCCTAGTATTTTACACCTTAATGTTAAATTGAATTTTTGTTTTGATTAACCCTTGGTATCTTATTAATTAAATTGAATCTATGTTAAAAATTATGTTAAAAAACCTTAGCCTAATTTGTTTATCCTAAGTCCTTTTAAAATAGATTCAAAATTTATGCAGGGTTAAAATTACTAGAGAGCACTTTATTATATTAAAATTCTATCCTAAGTCCTAGTCATATTTATTAATACAACTAAGACCTTAAGCTATAATATTTATGCTAGGTATTTTTATTATTCACAAGGTATAATTTACATAGGGAGTTATTTTATTATAAGCTTAGATTAAGAATTACTATGTTTTGAATTGTATTTTATTAAATACAAATAAAACTTTAGACTATGCTTTATATATTTACCCAACTATTAACTTATGTATTTAAATTTATGACCGTAGATCCTATGACACATATTTTTTTGAGTTTGGTTCATCCAACAACATAAGATATAGTTGAAAAGTTAGCAAGTTCTAAGATCTCTATGAGAGTGACAAGTGTCACCATCATGAGATCTTGGTATAATTGATGGAATGAAGTAAAGCCATGGTTTAAATGTCAAATGATCTATAGAGCTCCATGAGAATGATAAATGTCACCATCATGAGATCAAAATACAAAAATATAATCACTTTTGGAGAGTCCTAAATTGGTGTTCAAAGTTTGATGATCACATAGATGTCAAAAACATTCAGGCAGATGTCAAATAACATGTACACAAACATCAAAATTAAGCTCAACAAAGAGTCCCAATTTGGTGTTAAAAGTTTGATGATCACACATACAACAAAAATGTTCACATGGATATCAAATGATGTGCACACTAACATCAAATTTAAGTTCAACAAAGAGTCTTGAGTTATTTTTCAAAGTTTGATGATAGTGTGGACATCAAAAACATTCACATGAATGCCAAATGATGGGTGTGAAGACATAAATTTTAATATAACTATTTGGATTCAAATAATCTCAAGATCAACAAACCACATTGATTTATACAATAAATCCAATGGTGTAGGATCATTGAGAATTTTCAAAGGTCCTAGAACCAATAGGAAGCTACCATATGGCATATTTTCATGAGCTCAAAGGTAATAATTGACTTTGATCTTTTTTCAAGAAAGCACGAAGTAGGGACATGCATCCAAAGGCATCTATTGACATGTTCTAATTAAATTAACAACTCGATATGGACATTGCTACATAGACATGAAACATTAGATTACTAACCAATTAATAATACATTGAGTCTTAAACTTAATCTAGTTAAGCAACTATAAAATGGAAGATTTGGTAGTAAAATAATAAAAAACTATAGTTATTGAAAACATTGATAATTGTCCTTCATTCATGTCTATGTTTCATTTTGAAATTAGATAACTTAATGTATCAAATAGGTTATACTTGTAACCTATAAAATAAGGTATTTTCATCCAGTTCGAGCTATAATTATAAAATTTACCATTATTTACACATGCACATGTTGCATAGCTCTTGGAAATACTAACTTAAATTGATAAGTGTAATTAGACTCTTATATGGTTTCAACCATAGTTATAACTCATGTTCTGAGTATCACATGTAATGAATTTGCATAAGCTTGGAGTATGAGGTGACCCCTTCCCCAAGATTATTTAGAAAAATGTAATCCACTAGTTGGAATGGTGGGAAAATTTTCAATATATAGGATCATAATAAATTTTGATTGTTACCAAATGTGTTTGTGTATTTTATCTCTAGTTTTTGTGTAATTAGGCTTATCTTTTTTGCTATATGATTCAATAATTCTTAGTGTGCAAAATTTATGATGAATTATTTCTTGTATTGATTGATATTATAGTATTAGATGTGCAAAATATATTTAATGATTAGAAAATTACAATGATTATTGGAAATTAAGTTGACTTATTCATGTTTTGAATGTGTATAAGTGCTTTCTTTTGATATAGTTTTCTATGTGTGTAAAAGCTACCTCAGATACCTCATTATCTTGAGCCATAATCTCTTGATTAAGGGTGTACAATAGATAATATAAAAGGGGAAACCTTTGACTAAGGCTTATGAGTTTCCTATATCAATATCTCCTTATACTTCTAAACTATGTCTAATTATGCATGTGTAATACCTACCTGAAATAGGCATAGGTTTTGAAATCACTTGTCCATTTAGAAGCCAACTAGAGATGTGATTCCTAAAAACCACAAAGTCTTGTTTTCTATTTTACCTTTCCCTCTTATTTTTATTTTTTTGAGATCTATACACTTTAGATTAGCAACCATCCACCCATACAACTCATGTAGGAATTCACTACCCTTTAAGAACCATACCTCCATCCAAAAAACCTTGTTAACAACCTACATGATCTACCAATTATTCCATAAATAGGTTTTTCCAATCACATTCTTGTAACTAATACCTAGGAATGGAGTTTACCTCCATTAATATCCTAACATATTAGAGGATACCTCATTAACTATGGTGTGCATAAGTACCACATCAACAATTTCATTACCCCTATAAAGAGGGCCCAAAACTTTGATTTTAGTTAACAGAATAGATCCCCCTTGTGAAAACCCAAAAAAAAAATAATAATAATAATAAAACTTAGAAAACTAAAAAATTTAGAATGGATTGGCTTGAAAAACTACCCATAGATATCCCAGGTATTCAACATGATCTCCCTAATAACATTCCCATACCTTCCTAGGTTCCATAATAATCACCCAAGAGTTGTCAAAGAGCATCTTTTTGCTTACACATATGTTATTCATGTTATGGATATAAAATTTGAGGATGTAATCTATAGGTTTTTTCCTTTCACATTGGGAGAAGAAGTACATGATTGATTTTTAGAATTGGCACCTAGTTCTATCACTAGTTGGCGTGATTTTGAGGAATTTTTTTATCTGATTTGGTCTAAATATTGATGCTCATGATTTTAAAAATAATTTAAAAAATTATATGAGGTTTTATATTATATGTATTTTGGATATGAATTATATAGAATTTTTCCAAAGACAAAGCTATTTATTGTGCCCTAGTAGGATCATAGTGGAAGGATTTCCTTTTTAATCCAGACACTATGCACAATAAGAATACTCTAGAGCCTATCAATGTTGTATTAAGCAATCATAATTATGGGCATGTAGAACTTAAAGATTTTGATTCCTAAATTTTTTATGTGGTTAAATAGGAATAAGAGATCCCAGATGGAGAGAATGATTGGATCATAAAAGAGGTAAAGAGCATATTTTAGCTATCAAAGAAGAAATTGTAATATTATAGGAGAAATTGAGATACCAACAACAAGAATATGAATTAGTCAAGCTAGGAGACTTGGATCACGTTGATTCCATCCTTGTATTTGATGAGATAATTGAAGAAGTAAATGACGACAGTGAGAATAATGTCAATTTAGAAGAACAATGTCAACCTTTGTAGTAACTCTATGAGATAAAATATGCCCAGGTAGAGGATCAATTAATTTTATTTGAAAAATAATATATTAGCTCTAAAGATGGTGTTGATCACTCTTGTGACTACCATTTTCATTGGAATCTCTATCAAAAGACTCATTTGATGATTATATTCTTGACTTGTTCTCCTTTGATCATGTAAGCTTCAATTTTGAGGTTTCAGATTATGTTATGCCTAAGGCAAGTACATATTTTTATGATGAGGCAAATAAAAAAGGTATTTTTGCTATCCCCAAGAATTTTGATTCAATTTGGAGCTCCCTTTCAATGGAATTAATTCGCAAGGATTCCCATGCCTTGATATAATCAATGGTAAATTTAGTTTAGTGTTGAACTCTAATGTGCAATCCACTATGGTTGATTATGTGATTGACCAAGAACCCCAGTGTTTATGGACATAAACATCATTTGGAATTGAAGTAAAGAATTTTTATTACACATATGATGCTTATAAAGTTGAATATCTTCCAGAGCATAACAATTCAAAAGAATCAGATTACTTAGATGGTAATAATCAAAGTTTCAATTTAGAAGAACAATAGTAAAAGGATCAATAACATGTAATAGATGGGTTGATCCCTATGGAATTAATAATTAATTAATTTATTTATCCTAAAATTATAAATAGTGATCCCTAGGTAAATATAATTTTTATTCATAATTTTGAAAGTCAAGACTGTAGGTCAGATTTAATATCTATCTCAGGGGACACTTTTAAGGATTATTTATCTAATTTAGGTTCTCCTAAAAATGTTAGTATAAATTATGAAGTTCCAAAACTTGTAAATTCTCAAGATATTAACACATTTTTAAGCTTATATGAATCTAAGGAAGATTGGGTGTGCATGAACCACTCATCTTAAATAAACACAACTATTGTAACTCAGGTTATGTATTTTGAAATTTAGAAACCCTTACAATTTTGGTGATTATTGGTTTTATTTTTCCTATCAACCAATTAATATTTTTTTTATTATATATCTCTAGTATTTTCTCCTAAATACATGAGTAATAATGGTGATTTTTTAGAATGTATGTATCATAGGGAGGAGTTATTTGTTTATTGTGTTTGGGATGTCTTGATGAGTAACCTTTATTTTCTATTTTAAAATATGAGGGAAAGGCTCAAAATTATACTTAAATAACAAAAATACATCCTTTCCTATCTCAAAACTTTAACAAGTAAAACCTTGTTATTACCAGAGAGTGAGAAGCATACCAAATAAAAATTCCAAATCTATCCCCCATCTTGTTTGGGTTTTATTTAGAGTAGGAGTAGGTTAGGTTTATTTTTTATATCATTTACTTTCATTATAATATATTTATTCTTTATATATTAATCTTTCATTCTTTCATTATTTTTCTTTTATTTTCTTAGATTTCTTGATTTCTAGATTAATTTTTTTTTCTTTTATGGCAATCTGAATTGTTTCTATTCTACTATAACTAAGCTAAAAATCCAAACCAACTGAGATTATGACTTGTTTAAAGGGGGAAAATTAAAAATATGGTAATTTGAGAAGATTTTACATATTGGGCATATCTTTGTATTTTGATTCTTTAGGATAAAGGTATGCAATCATGAATCATTCTAGATATTGTCATAATTGAATACTTTTACCAAGCATGTGGAAGTTTCTCTCACATGAACTTATCACATTAAATACATATTAGAAATGATAATTATAGGCATAGGTGTATTTGGAATGGATGTTTTGGTAATTATTTGTTTTATAATTCTACCAGCTCATTGGGGTTACAACTCTGTCCTTTTGAAATAGATTCAAAATTTAGATAGGGTAAAATTACTAGAGAGCAGTTTATTATATTAAGATTATATCCCATGTCCTAATCATATTTATTAATACAACTCAAACCTTAGGCTAAAATATTTATGCTAGGTCATTTAATGGTTCATAAGGTTTCATTTACATGGGGGGCTCTTTTATTATAAGATTAGCTTTAGCCTTACTAAGTTTTGAATCATATTTTATTAAATACAAACAAAAATTTAGACTATGATTTATATATTTCCCCAACTATCAACTTATGTCTTTAAATTTATAACCATAGATCCTATGGCATGCATTTTTTTAGGATCAATTCATCCAATAGTATGAGATTGAGTTGAAAAGTCAATAGGTTCCAAGATCTCCATGAGAGTGACAAGTGTCACCATCATGGGAGCTTGGTATAATTAATCAAACAAAGTGAGTGCATGGTTGAAATGTAAAATGGTCTATGGAGCTTTTATAGAGTGATAAGTGTCACCATTATAGGAGCCCACTATAGAAATCTAGCAACCCATAGAGAGTCTTGAGTTGGTGTTCAAAATTTGACAATCACACGGATGTCAAAAACATTTTTTCAAATGTCAAATGACATACACGTGAAAATCAAAATTAATCTTAGCAAAGAGTCCTAAGTTACTGTTCAAATCTTTATAGTCTTAAGGATGTCAAAAATGTTCATGCAAACATCAAATGATGTGTGTGTGAATGTCAAAATTAAGTTTAGCAGAGATTCTTGAGTTAGTGTTCAAAGTTTGATGCTCATGTGGATGTAAAAATGTTCATGTAGACATCAAATGATAGGCATGTAGACGTAAATTTTAAGATAGCCATTTGGATTCAAATAATCTCAAGATCAATGAACCTCAGTTATTCCTATGAATAAACTCAATAGTGTGATATCACTGAGACTTTTCAAAGGTTTTAGAACCAGTAGGAAGTTCACACATGTCATGTTTTCATGAGATCGAAGGTAAAAATTGACTTTGATCTTGTTTAAGGAAATCAAAAAGTAGGGACATGCATCTAAAGGCAAATCTAATCATTTTCTAATTAAATGGACAACTTAGCATGGACATTATTTTATGGACACAACACATTGGATTATAAACCAATAAATAATACATTGAGTCTTAAAATTAATCTATTTAAGTGAATATAAAAATGAAGATCTGTAAATAAAAAAAGTTATATTGTATTTATTGACAAAAAAATATACTTGTCTTTCATGCATGTCTTATTTTCATTTTTGAAAATAGCTTACTTAAAGTATCAAACAGGTTATTCTCACAACCTATAAAATAAGGTATTTTCATGTAATTAGAGCTATAATTTTAAATTTCTCTTATTTAAACATGCACATATTTCATATCTATGGTGAAGGATAACTTAAATTGATAACTATAGGTATACTCTTATACGGTTTTAACCAAAGTTAAAAATCAAGTTCTAACTATCACATGTAATGAATTTGCATGAGATTGGAGGATGAGGTGATCCCTTCCCTAATCTTATTTAAACAATTTTAATCCAATAGTTGTAGGGGTGGGAAAATTTTCAATATATAGGAGAAAAATATATTTCAATTGTCAACAAATGTGTTTGTGTATTCTCTCTCCAATTTTTGTGTAATTAGGCTTATCTTTTTTGGTTGTATGATTAATTAATTCTTAGTGTGTAAAATTTATTATGAATTATTTCTTGTATTTATTTATATGATAGTTTCAGATGTGTAAAAGATAATGAATAATTGGTAAATTACATTGATTATTGGTAATTAATTTGATTGATTCATGTCCTGAATGTGTAGAATTGCTTTCTTTTGATACGATTTTTTTTTGTGTGTAAGAGATACCTTAGATAGTTCATTAGCCCAAGCCATAATCTCATGATTAAGGGTGTGTAAAATCATATATAAAAGGGTAAATCTTTGACTAAGGCTTGTGAGTTTATTATATGAGTATCTCCTTAGACTTTTAAATTGTGTTTGACTATGTGTGTGCAATATCTTTGCACACAGGCATAGGTTTTAAAAGCATTTGTCTATTTAGAAGCCATCCAGAGAAGTGATTCCTAAAAAAATAGAGTCTTATTTTCTTCCTTACTCTTCCCTAATTTTTTTGAGATATATCCACTTTATATTATCAACCAACCACCCATCTAACTCATGTAGGAATTCACTACCCTTTAATAACCATACCTCCATCTAATAAACCTTGTCAACAATCTCCATGCTCTACTCGCTATTCCATAAATAAGTTGTTCCAACCACATACCTATAACTCATGCCCTAGAATGGATTTTAACTCCATTAAGATCCTAAAATTTTAGAGGCTACCTCATTTACTTTATTGTGCATAAAAACCACATGAATAGAGTTAGATCAGGCTTATAGTTAGCCATGTTAAACTTTGCAAGTAAATATAGATTATATTTGGATTGTGTAATAGTAATCCCATAGTTATATTGATAAATTTCAATCCCAAGCAAATAATTCAATAAGCCCAAGTCATTTATTGAGAACTTATCAGACAAATTAATTTTCACTAATGTTATAATGGATGTAAAAATCCTTGTGATCAATAGGTCATCCACATAGAGAACCAAAATCAGTAGTGAATCATTCTAATGTAATATGTCGACATTCAAATCGTAATGGCATATGGTGAGGCCAACTAAAAAAATAATGGAGTCCATCTTGGTATACCAAGCTCAAGGATCTTTTTTGACACTATAGATATACTTATGAAGTTTTCAAAATACAGAATAATCTTCCACAAAACCTTATGGTTACTCCATATATATTTCCTCTTTGAGGTCATCATGAAGAAATACACTCTTCACATACATATAATGAGAATCCCAATAATGTGTCATGGTAATAATAAGAGTGATTTAGATTGAGTTCATTTTATAACTTGGGAAGAATGTATCAATATAGTCAATGCCAAATACCTAATAAAATATTTTTACTACCAAACTTGATTTGAATTTGTCTATAGACCCATCTACTTCAAAATTTGTTTGGTAGACCCACCTACTTTGAACAATGTTTATTCCCTTATGATGTGGGACTAAATACCAAGAATTTTTTATATGTAAAGAACTATACTATTCTTCCATGGTAGTATCTGACTTAAGAATGCTTGATTCCTTATGAAATGATTTTGGATTGAAATTAGTTGTAATAGAAGTATGTGGGGCATCCTAGAATTGTGAATGAGCTCACCTTTATCATATGCAACTCCAATTCATTGGCCAATACTTTATAGTGTTTGTATATCCTAAAGAGGACTAGTTCACATAGAGTTAGGAGGAGATTCCTCATCATCTAAAGATCTATTGGAGGAGGGGAATCCTCATCACTACTCTCATCATCAAAACTAGAATAAGAATATGGATCATTTATAGGTTGATTAGGTGGATCAAAATCATCATAAATGTCATAAAATCCAAGTGCATTTAAGGAAGAGTGAGAGGTGTTGAGTTTGGAGTTTGAAGGACCCTCTATAAAATTAACACTCCTTTTAATAAACAACTCATGAGTGGTGGGATGGAGAATCCTATATCCATTAACACCCTTAGGTTATCTAATGGAGATGCAAGGTTGAATCTAAGGTTCCATTACCTTACATTTATTATTTATAAATAAATACATAACACACAAAATAAACACTCATAAGTTATCTACTCTGGGTTTCAGACTGTTCCAATATTTAAGAGGAGTGACTCCCTTCAATGATTTATGAAAACCTTGCATCTAGATGTAATAAGCATAGTTGATGTCTTCAGCCCAATACTAAGGTGCAAGAGACTTGGAATGGAGCTTAAAATTGGCCATTTCCTTCAAAGACCTCTTCTTACACTTTACAACACCATTATATTGAAGACTATAAGGAACTATATGTTATAGTTCAATCCCCTCTGATGTACATAATTTCTCAAAATAGTTACTAACATATTCACCCCCATTATTAGTGTTTAAAATATTTATGGCTTTACCTAAATATTTATTTAAAAACACCTTAAATTCTATAAAATGATCACATACCTCATATTTATTATTAAGAAAATACATCCAAGTATACCTCAAATAATCATCAATGAAAGTAAACATGTACTTTGTCCTATTGAATGAAGGTTTAGGAAATATGATAACAATGTCACTATAGACAATCTCTATTATGTATTTATATCTTCAAGATTTTCCCTTATCATACTTCTCTAGATGATTACTAAGAATACAACCCTAGCAAAATCCATTAATAACTTTAACTCATGTCAACCCTGAAACCATGTCTTGATGACTCAGTTTCTCTAGGTAATGAAAGTTGAGATGGATGAATCACTTATGCCATAATTTACTCACCTCATTTGAATGAGTGAGAAATGTAGTAGAGGGTTGATGAGGAGAAAAATGTGAATAGGTATACATTGTGTATTGGTGATTTTCTTTCCCAAATGTAACAATGGAGTCACTATTAGATTCCCTAATAACCACATAGTTGGGTGTGAACTCAAATCTCTTTCTCAAACTAATTTGAGTGATCTGATAAATAGATAGGAGATTACTGGATAAATAAGGAGAACATAAAACATCATGAAATATACCATAATTTAATTCAATATATCCATTCCCACTAACTTCAATAAAAGTATCATCATCCAATAAAATGGAAGTCATAGAATAAGACTCTAAGGATAAGAACATGTCCTGTGATGAAGCCTTGTGGTGTGATACACCAAAATCAATAACCCATGTGGAAGGATGGGATGTAACTATAAAAAATTCTTTGCCCTTATCTTTTACCTTACTATTTTAGCATTAGAATATTCGTGTCTATTTAAATTTGATTAATAGAATCAAGGACAATGATATTGTGTTTCTCAAGCATTTTAATCAATTGGTTGATTTACTTCATGCATTTGGATTTATTATGTCTAGGTTTATTTTAGTAGTTACATGTGACTCATTGTTTCTTATATTTCCCATCTAAAGAGGAGGAATCTATTAATGCTATTGGATTAACATCATATTTCTGACCCTTTCTTTGCTCTAGGTCTTTCTTATTCTATTTCTTTTCCTCGCTACTAGAATCCTTTTATTTGTCATGACTTATAATCAATGCATGTAATTTAGATGACATCGATGTACCCATTTGAATGAGTTTGTACTGATATAAATTTAAGTAAGTATCAAAATCATATAAATATGACTTGTTCATGTATCTATAATGGCCCACTTGGTGGCTTGGAAGGTGTAAGTGAAGAAAAAATAGTCAAAAACCTAATTTGGCAAGTATGAAAAAAATTAATTGATCATCCTTTTTTTTAATGTTCTATAGTTTCAACTTTAAATTGAGTGATTTAAACTTAGTATAAAAGTATTTTATCATGTCAATGTCACCTAAAATCAAACTAATGAGATAATTCTCTAACTAATGACCCCTCATTTTGTCCTACTTTCCAAAGAGTTTATCTAATGTGTACTATACATGATTTGGAGACATTACATATTTGATATAAAAAAGTAATTTTGGAGACATAGACATGAAAAATGGACCATACACTTCATTAATTAAATTATACCACTTCACCTTTTCTACCTCATGTGTCATCTTTTTTTTTACCCATTATGACTCAGTGTAAAACTTTGGTTCTCAAGAGGATTTACACCTTGAATTTCCACTCGTGATAGTTAACTGGTGTAAGAATAAGAACATAAATAAGATCCATGATGTAGAAAGGAAATATTTTTTTAACTATGTGTACTATAGACTAAGAATGTAATATCCCCATTAAATCATATAGGTTCAAATTTATAAGGCATGAGAATATCACCAATGTGTAGATCTTTAAAAAACACACTTTCAAAAAAATGGCACTTCAAAAGTATCAACAAGATGAAAATTATATATATTTAAATACTTTGTACTAGCAAAGATAATTTTCTCCACTTTGCATAAAAAATTGTGTGTGCAAATTGTTGAAATATTATTGGTGGTAACTTCACCACAAAAAAAAAACTTATGCTATTTTAGATAAAAAGTTAAGTAATTTTGGGTTGGACACACCATAGGCTTAACTCCCATATGACTATTTATTAAGAAAAAATTTGAGTGCTCTCCCTTCATTTTGATTGATGTGAGAGCAACATCATCTGAAAAAGACCCATTTTTGAAAATGAATAGTTTCAAACTTTAATATATTAAATTTTATGTCTTATAGACCATTGTTAGACTCTGGAGGATGCTACGCACTTGGTGTGGTTTTTAACTAGTCCTTAGTTGAATTTTATGATGTTGGGGTATCATGTTAGGTTTTAGGACCATATTACATTATGGTTTAAGACTACACATGGACTCCAAAGTCCTAATGCTAGGATGTTTGACATTTTTCATAGTGAGAAAAAGTGTTGGAGATGTAGTCAATACATACACATGTTAGGTTTTTTTATTTCTATAGAAGTTTAAACTCTTGATGGTAGAGTTAATGACTACTCTCACAATCATAAATCCTAATTTTACGGAAATTGACTGCTCCTATAGTCAAAAGTCTTGATGATGAGAAAACCAACTTATCCTATAATCAAAAAATCCTGACATCATATTTTTCATTAGGGATGTAGTGTATACTTATAGCCATTGAGGTTTTGTTGTGTTAGAGTTTAGAGTCATCCTTATAGGTGTTAAATATGTTGATGGTTCTTATAGTGCATGTAGGTATGAAAACCTTGATTTTATTAAAAACACTATTTTTACTCCACCTCTTGAAAATTAGCTAAAGACCCCTTAGATATCTCTAAAACCTATAAAATTTTATAAAAAACCAAAAATTATTTTTCCTTGAAGACTTTAGATTGTACATATTTGTGTGAAATTTCTAGAAAAGTATTAAAAAACCCTTAAAATGATAAAAAAAATGTCACAAAACTAGGTCATCTTTACATTCAATCCTAGGGTTTTAACACCTTTTAAATATAATAACACAAGCTATTTTACATGAAAACCTAAAAAATGATATGTGACTAGTAAGACATGTCTTCTTCTTTGTTCTTTTTCTTAAGCTAAATCCACTAAGGATCCTAGACGAAGAGAAAAATTTAAGATATGGTGAATCTATAATATGCTAGGTCAATGAATGGTATATTTGTTACATATAAGCTTTAAAATCAAGGTTTAAAAATAGGAACAATGAAATTCAATTACCAAAAAAGCTATGATACCGTGTCATAGTAGGCCATAATTGAGGATATACTAGATATATTTGAATGCACAATGTGATTACCTATATGTAGTAGCAAAATCAAACATGAGCTAAAAAAGAAATTGCTTAACAATCAAAAGATTTTAATATTAACATTAACATCATTAGTCATAAAATATTTATAAAGGTACATTATATAAGTGAAAGATAAACATGTCCTCACTTCCTCATAATTGTGGGATTATCTTTCACAATGACCTAAAAGACACATAAACAAGCTAGAATAAACATGTGTAGGGAAAAACTATTAAATGAAATAAAAACCTACACTAACACTTTTATATTTATCTAGGGTAAAACTTAATTTATTACACATATTTGTGGGTATCACATTGGCTAAGCCAGTTGAATCAACCAAATAAATATGCACATTATTACCAAATATTCTAATTGTTAGTAGAAAAGTTGGTATCACAAGTTTAACCTTATAAACAACCATATTGGTATGAGTAGCCATTGATTTTTCAGTGTATGGCCTCCAAATCAAGCCTTTGAGAAATAATTCTCTTTGTTCAGTAATCTAAGTGAAATCATGAAGACTATATTTGCTTTGATCTTGGTCATATCTTCAACTATATTGTATCCACTTTTGCTCTGTGGATCTTCACCTTTTATCTAATCATTTTCTTTTGGAGGTGGAAGATTATTAATTGCCTTAGGATATGGAGTAATAAAACTATTATTTGGAGGCATCAAGTTAGTAGTAGGATACTTATTTCTTGATTTATAATATATCCTTTAGAACTGATGAAAGGCATAAATTTCATTTATACTATCTTTAGGTTTATTCTCATTTTCTACTGGAAGGAGAAATCATGTCCCAAAGACCATTGTTTTAATATAAGGACTTGGAGTAGTGTAATAAGATTATTCTTATTGATTTTTAAAAATTTAATGTTTGTCCATTTATTTCTTGAATGATATCAAACGAAGTGCATAACTCTATATAGTCTAGCTCACCATGTTGAGCTATATTATAGACTCAACATCATTTAGGTAGTGCTACTTCCAAGATGTTTATTTCTATCACCTTGTTAGGTGGCTACTCTTATATGTTCTTTAAATATATATTAAAAGTCTATTGTATATTTTTTATGTAAAATTTTGATTAACATTTTACCCCATGTGTTTCCCATTCACTTCTTCATGCTTAAAATTTTGTTACCCAACTTATGCACCATTATCTAGATAGTTTCCAATTATACTTTTATATAATTAGAAGTAGTAACTTTTATAGTAGTATTATTAACTTGTATCAATTATTTCTTATGATTTTTATGATTAAGTGCATACACATGATTGTTTAGAAATCTAAGGTACAGTTAGGTGGAGCATGGGCAAAAGATAATTATGTATACACTTGGTTATGATTTTAAGCCATTACATTCTAATTAGCATTCAAAATAGGATTAAGGGATATAAAATTAGGACTAATATAGGTTATATCCAAGGATTTTAACTAGGTATTCAAATTCCTATTAATATTAATGACTTTAGTGTAGGCTAACAATAGTGTGGTAATATTAGGTGATCTATAGAGAAAGATTATTATCATATAATCCAAAGAATTTTTGTAAATTTCAAGGGTTAATTCATCATTGGGTTTATATTTATTGTCAAATTGGATATACATATTTTAGAACCTAATAATGAAGGCTCTAATTGGCTCACTGGACTCTCTCTTCATGCTTGTAAAGTATTGGTATATGATACTTGGTTTGGTGACCTATCCAAATTATGCCAATAAATTATATTTAAATTGGTTCTAAGATGTAATAAAATATTTTATAATATTAAAAAACCAATCATAAGCATCATATTACAAGGTAAAAGGGAAAATTCTACATGCCACATATTCATGGGTTACATTTTGTATCCCTAAATCAGTCTTGATATCCTTTATATGATTTTAGTAGTCCTACCTCCTGAGGGATAAAATTTAGGAAGATACAGTTATGGATTTCTAGGAAAATAATACACATCTCCAAGGACAACAATAATAAAATTAGATAACTAGGCTAAGGCCATATTACATG
>JARHVA010005946.1:102500-252500 GCA_037957365.1 Torreya grandis | reverse complement strand
GTTGAGCCTCTTTTTAAGTTATTTTAATTGGTTCCAAAAATTTATCACCTTTCCCCATTTAGGCTAGGACTCACCCCTTAAAGATCTAATTGTATTCAAAATATTATAGAGCTTAGTGGATTCACCTTATACATTTTCCATTATTTTATTTAGAGATTAAATAATTTGGATCTACAAAATGCTCTGTTTAGATTACTCCTAGATTCTATACATTTATTTAATAGCCTCTCCATTTGAGTATATGAAATAAAAAACTTCCTATATATATTCAATGGGGTCATTATAAATCCTCTTCTACTTTTTGGCTAAGGGGAATATATTTTTTCTTTGTTCCAAAATTAGTTTTTCCCCTGTGTTACTATTTACTCTGTTTATCTTCCTTACCATTTGAATTTTACCACTCTACTTGTCAAAATAAGTGGAGACTCTAGGAAATGTTGTTAGGATTTGGCCTTGTCTATCTAATTATTTATCTTGTAATTATTTGACCCATTGAGGCATATATAATTCTCCTTACTCTTTAAGATGGTCATCCTCAATAGAGGTGGAATTTGTAGTGATTCCTAGTGGTGAATTGAAACACTTGTGTATGGGTAATTAGGCAGGTAAATAAGAGACCCCTTTCCATATTGAGATTCTTCTCTTAGGTGTATTTTATGCCACACACTTTATCTGACCCAAGGTTTTTGAGATGGCCATTATAGATGATTACACTTGTGTAGATTATGTTAGAGATAAACCTAATTACATAGTGTGTTTTGAAGGAATAATTGGTTAGTGATTATTAAAAATGGAAATAAATATTACATATTTAAATTATGCTCTCCTTGTAAGAGTTATTAGTTGGGTTGTATTGGAAATAATTGAATAATCAATAGAACTAATGTGTCTTATCATGGGGTTTGGTCTCTACTATGAACATATAGTGATTTAGTTTTTATTAAATATTTTTGAAAAGAATTAGATGGGAAACTAGACAAGAGAGAGCTTGTGGAAGATATATTATCAATATTGGTATCCACAATTTTAATGGAAGGAGAAAGAGAAGAAACTAAATTATTGATGGCTTACCATTCTTCTTTAGTAAGAATATACTAGTCTTGTATATCAACTAGAGTTTATCCTTCTTCTAAACTCCCCAATCTCATTGATTTTTCCCTTCCTAGCTCTAACTCTTTCTTTAATTAATATTTCACCTTTTTATCATCCAATTACTACTCTTATTCCTTCATATTTTCTATATTTTCCTATTCTTCATCTATGTCATAGTCCTGTTGTGAAACTATGTCTCCATGTTCTTCCCTAGGTTCCTCACTAAGAGGTCCTTTTAAGATAGATAAACTTGATGATGGTAATTCTTCTTATTATTGAGTTTTGAAAGAGGCTAGAGGAATTTTGGATTTCCCTTGGTGAGTGGTTATGGGTGAAATAGGAGATGAAGGGGAAGGTGTAACCATTAAGATAACCATAGTAGTAGGAATTACTACCACAAGTGGTGAAGGGATAGGTGGTGAAATAATAGTTGTGGAAGATTGGATGGAGGGGAAAGTAATACAATATACAAATTTTGGGAGGTTATCGAAGAACTTGTAATAATTGGTGAAGGTAGGATGATTGGAGGTATTTGAGGGGAAATAGGGGTATACGAAAGTTATGAAAAAAAAATTAGAAACTCAAGAAGACTTAGTTGTGTGATTGTAGTAAGTGAGGTAAGATGTGCCCAATAAAATGTACCTATTTTTCAATCTGTAAGAGGTAATTTTATCATAGTTATGGTTTTTGTGCCTAAGTTGGTAGCAACTAGATGAGTGGGAACTGAATGAGGACCAAGGAGACCTTTGAGAGTATCCATCTTGATATGGAGATTCATCTCCCTTCTAATACTACACTCTCCCTTTGATAGATCAATCTATCTTTATGTAGGAGGAAGTTGAACCTACTCATGGGTGATTTTAGATTGTGGTTTTATCCATTGATGACTCTAGTCCTTTTTATCCTCTTCTACTATTTTATTTACTCATTCTATAGTGATTTATAGGTCATATTGGATTGTTCGAGAAATTATCATTGGCATATTATGCTTGTTCATGTGACTCCAAAATTTAAAATCATCTGAAGCATTGAGGAAGATAACATCATTTCATATTCTATGTGACCATATTTGATAATGACCTTATTATTTTCTTTAAGGTTTTTAAGATAACTCATATTTATTTCCTTGGGTTCCTAATATTTGTATTGGGTTACTTTTAGGCCATAATGAACCATGGCCTTTAAAACTAAATTGAGATGTGTCTTTAAAGTAAATTAAAGTTTGTTAATGCCTAGGGTAGTTTTATGATAATAGGCCTAGTTTTTGGCATGAATCTCCTCATCCAAACTATTATATAATTAATGTTCAATTTCTTATTCAACCATATTATTTAGGATGTGGCATGGTAAATATAAGGGAGGTGGTTTGGTCCCCTAAATTCTAATGATAGCACAATTTGGGAAGTACTAATATTCTCTAATTTGTGAGATGTTACTTCTCATGTTTTTAGATATCTTAGGCATCTTATTTGTGTATATGTATTGATAAACTTAGGATAAACATCTTCAAAAATTCTATTTATCTCATTTATGAATTTGTAAATATGAAAGAAAGAATAATCATCACAAATTCTGTTATGTAGGTACTTAGTATATGGTTGACATGGTTCTCCATTAGTTTTTTAGATCATCCTTATGACCACATGAAAAAAATAGGACATCATAAGAACATTTCCATTAATAAGATTTTACTAAAGTTTGAACATATATACCTATAATATAACATTGATCACCTATCCTAATTGTAGAATATTGTATGAGGTTAAGAGAATATCTATCAAGGGTACCCACTCTACCTGTATGTAAGAAGTACTGGGAAAACCATATAACTTATTCATAAGTTCCATTGGTATCCTGATACATGGTCTAAACTTAGTGATAATATTGGATGAAATTCCCTCTTTTGTTCCTAATTTATCACCCTTTTTCAACTATTGTTTTATTTTTCCCTCTACTATATTTTGTTTCATCCAAAAATTATTGACACTTGGTTATAAGTGACCTCAGGTATTGGAATCTTGACGTACCTTTCAAATCAATCTCTCAAAATAAAATAAATTACACTCTTATGAGTTATAAGATGCAATCAATCTCTAGTGCAAACACCATTTTAAAATAAACTATGAATTAAGTCTATATAGGGCATTACCTTAGATTTTACCATTGTATTATACAGTCTATTATTACTAATTAGAAGAAAATCATCAATATAGTATTTCTCCTCTTGAGATAAATTATCCTATGATGAATATGGTACTATGACATCCACTATATCTTATATATTTTAATAGTGAGGAAATTTGAAATCAAGGGCACTCTTATCAAACACAATGTCCATATACTCCATGCTACTTATAATGGAGTATGAATAGGGGGATGGTTGTGAGTTGATTTTAGAGGAGACATTTCTATAATATATAACTATGTAAGATTTATCATAGATTGAATGAAAATACTTACAAATTAATTGAGGAAAACTAGGGCTTTTGGTTATTTGAGAGCTTAAATTTTTAATATCTAGCTTGTGGAATAATGGCAAAGTTTTTGATGTTTTCTCAAATTTTGCATATTTTTCCAAAATCTAAATCTTGAGTGCACAGTTCATGTGATAATAATGTAAATAATGAATTTTATCTGTACTTCTCATTTTGATTTAAAATTTACATGTCAGCTTTGGTGGTTGTATTTTTCCATGTGGTATTTTTTCATTCACTATGAATTCTTAGTCATAAACTTAAGACAAGTGTCAACTTCCCATGTATAAGCTTTTGATTATCTATCATCTCTTGGATTTGTAATTTGGCAATGTTCTAATGAGATTGTCCCACTTGACATGATCAGGTTTACCCAAGGTCTTTCAATTTATAGTTTTGATTTTTATGCTTCATAGGCTATGAACTAACAATATTTTAAACTATGTACCTCTTTTAGGAAGGCTCAACATGCATGAGATGCAACCATGTGGATTAATATCAAGGCCCCATGTAAACTCATATATTTTTATTTTTTTCTTTCCTCTTGATAATTATTATACTTTCAATATGATGATAGATGGATGATTCTCATGAATATGGAGAAAATTTAAATCTAGATATGTGCCTTTAAATGATAATATCTAAGTTGATGAGATCATCCCACATGGGAGACTCTTATTAACCTAGATATTTATATATTGTGGTGATGTACTTACAACTAATAGGTTCCTACTGAATGAGATTATGCCACTTATCATGATCTCATATAGATGGCTACTTGAGAACTTCAAATATATTAAACCCACCTTGATCTTCTAGGGTATTGAGTCAATAATATTGTGCTAAATTATGTGATCTCTAGGTTTTAGAAATATTTTGAAGGTCAACCATGTATTTTACTACCATAGACTCTAGGTGACTGAGATGTCACCATGTGGCATGATCTAGGGATCCAAAGATTTAAAAGACTTAGAAATTTTATTAAGGTCAGTTGAGTCTCAAGTTAGTAATATTTTGATATGTGAATGGCTCACACTAGCCTAGAGAACTTATATATATTTTTAAATATGAAGGATTTGAGTGAATGATATTTTTCCATGTGGAAATATCTAGAGAATCTAGATGCTTAGAGGGACTTGGAATATTTTTTCTATGTGACCATAGTCATTTAGAAGTAGATAAAATTATAATAGATGTACTAATCTTGAGAACCTAATGAATATTTTAATTTAGGGAATAAGATGTTACAAATAAAAGCTTAGATACACTAAAATGTTTCTATTAGTTACATTAGTCAACTAAATCAAAACCCAATATTGAATACATATTCGAAATAGAGTAAAGAATAAAAGGCGGTAAATAATTCATGAATAATGTCCAATATTTTACTTTATTTCTTTTGAATTTTACAATGTAAATAGACTTAAAAAACAACCTTATGATTATGTATATTAAATAAGTTTTAGAGTTCCTAAAGTTGGTATGGACCATAAATAAAATTTTCTTAGCAATAATGAGTCGATATTTGAGTTTTGAAAATGGGGTGTGTTGGTGCACAAGAGGTGTCATGAATCAAACTATTCTTAGGATATAAAGAACGAATATCCTCATATTCCCCCAAGTACTCTAGAAATGAATCATCATTAGAGAACTTATCCAAATTCAAATTTTTTAGAAAAGTATTTTCATCAATAAATTAGGGTTTACCAATTTGAGATCTATAATAGAAGTAGGTACATACATATATGATGATTTTCCCTTTAGAAAACAAGATGACTAGGAGTAGTTTATTTATGACTTATGATATTTTTCCAAATCTCAAGCCTCACCAATTTTTATTATTTTTAGGTGAGATGGATTGGGATATACCTTACTCATTTTTTCCCAAACCATGTACTATATAGCCATATTTTAACAAATATCAAGAACCAAATTCATGTTCATATGATTATGGTGTAGGAGTAGTCATTTGTTGGACCATCGCACAATGTTTTAAGGGATAAATATCCATTTAGAATGTTTAAATAAATCCTTGTTGACTAAACTTCAGGCATGCATGTAAATTTGAATACCACATAAATTTATATATCCAAGGTCTTCCCAGAAGTATGTTGTAACTCAAATAATTTGGCATAACTCTACATATAATAGGTAATGTGTATGGTCCCTCATTAATATTCAATGTTATTTTCCCTAATACTTGGCATGAATTGTTATCAAATCCATTTATGCTCATAGTTAAATATTCCAATTCTTAATCCCCAATGCTAGGTAAGGAAAGACAAGATATATTACAAATATTAAGCACTAAACCATTATCCAAGAACACCCTCTTAACTATTTTATTTCACATACACACTTAAATTTATAATGGTAATTAATGATTTATAGGATGTTGATGTGGTAAATATTAAAAAGATATATTATGTTTAGTCTATTTGATAGAGCCTAACACTGAGGCCACATATGGTGGTTACACATTACATGGTAGTATGGTCATGCATAATGCATTCAAAAGGACATAATTTTAATGAAAAGAGTGATGTAATAAGTCGAAGAGTGAAATTTTAATAGTGACATCATTAGATTAGGTTGTAGTATGGTAGGGAGAAAATGGTTGTTTCATGCACTTCCTTTGGTGCTTTATGGTAATAGGTAGGTGATCATTATAAACATTTTAACAATAAGAGGTATGCAAAGATGTATTTGATTTTAATAGATTAGATTTGGGACCCATTATATATTTTATTGATTTCATCATACATGAAACTTAACAAATAAAACCTATTATTATGTACTTAAAAATGAAGTAACTAAGAGATATTTTGATATTGAACATGATTTTTTTTAAAAAAATAAAAAAAATATGTTTTTTGATTAAAAAAATTAAAAAAATAATGATTTTTAATTTTTTGGATAGCTTAGAAAATTAGAGATACCAATGGTCAAGTTAACCAAATGTTTAACCAAAAATTCAATAGGTATGGGGTTTACTTAGGGTTAAGAGTATATAAATGAATAATAAAAAGGGTTATTAATAGATCTATAGTAGTCTAATTAATTTGTAAACTTAGATAAACAATATTTTGAATTTAAATAATGAGATATGTCAAAAATAGAAAGTATAACTATTGATTAATATTAAAATAAACTAAAAAAAGAGTACTTAGATAGTTTACTATGAATATTTAGATATAGGATAAAACAAAATTAAAGTGGACTAAATCAAGACTATGCAATAGTCATCAGATTATGTAATTTTTCATTTTATGGCCTCAGATGCATTCATCAGATCTAGATAGTTGTGTATATGTTGGTGTCTAAGTTAAACATAGGTGTCCAATATGTAATAATTACTAGATATAGATGTGACCACATAGAGACTTCTAGGTTTTCTATCACTTTTCTTTTGGTGTGTTTAAATTTCATTCATAAGTTATCACTATTTGTCAAATGATCAAACCCTAGCTTCCTCATTCTTGGAGTGACTATGGGAAAAATGGGTTAGAGTGCACATAGTTTTGAGCTTCCTTAAGGACCTCTCTATCAATGGGTGTTGTCTACATATCCAATACTATGAAAAGGGCCTAATACTTATGTAGTTATCCCCTATGTGTTGGCATGCATATGTATAATAATGCAATGTGTGATAAGTAAGTACGTAGAGTCCCTAGCCTGTAACTTAGAAAATATGGCTCATGGGATGCTTCTTCAACACTTGAAAAATGTGGAAATATTTATCCTATGACTAATATGGAAATAAGAATGGATAGGGTTGGCTTGCTCACTTGAATGTTTGATTCAGTGCTTTTGGTAAGTTGCCTTTGTGTCATATGTGATTTTTAGGTGAGGAATGAATAAGGTTTGATCTTATATATACTAATCCCTTTCAAAAATATCTCACAATAAATCACTTAGGCTAACCTTTAAGATATATTTCAATTGTAAATTGGATGATTTTGAGGAACTAGACACTTAGTGTGAAATTGGACACTAGCATTGACATAGGCATCTGGATAAGACGCAAGTGTAAAATAAGCTTAAAAATATGTATAGGCCTAAAAATGGTAGAGAAAGATAATTATTAGGTTTATAATATTTTACACAATATATAAGGCATGATCACTAGAATAATAATAGCTAGACTAAGAGATAATCAATTGGGAATAAAATGATAATGAACTTAAGCCTTTTAGAAATGGTAAGTTCTTAGAACAAAAGGGTAACACTATGACAAGTATATTTCAAGTGTATAAGACTAAGGTGATATATAATTAAAATTTAGTGTCTATGATTCTAAGGTAATAGAAAGATTATCACCAACCCATTATTTCATTAACTATGTCTAAAGGATATTTTAGGATATCATATAAATTTAAATCACATGTCTTTTCTAAAGAGGGATAGGGAATATCACACTCATTCATATTATTTCCCATTTATATACAAGTTCTATTATTTTGTAGTTTATAATGATTAATGTGATGTAGTGCAGCAAAAAAATTAAAAGGTAAACAAGGCGTAGTAATTATTGAGTTTTCACACTTTTATTCTTGTAAGAGATTAAGGGAAAAAAGATATTCATTATCGGTATGTTCTTTTTGTTATGATTTATAAAAAGAGGAATACAAGTGACGAATATAAGAAATTGGTTTTGATATTGCTAAATTAGTATGCTCACTTTCATCTTCACTATATTATTCATTAGTGTATCCATATTCATAATATATTCATATCTCTCATAATCATATTATTGATTGATATAAGAAATCTTCAAAATAGTACAAGTGAGCTCAATACTCCATTGATTATAATAAGCATAAGGTGTAACATTGTTAGAGAATAGGAAATCCAAAAGATAAACACTATTAAGCATTCCATATTTAGATGCCATTTTATATTTATTTACTAAAAATATAGTAAATATAAAATACACAAAGATTATTTATAGTAAAAAACTGATTATGCCAAGAAAGAAAGGATGGAAAAAGGTGTAACTAGGTAAGGTGTGTTTGTTTTGCAGGCTCTTAAATATACTAATCCCAATTATAAATTTATGAAAATGACCAAAAATGGAACTAACTATAGAGGATTAAAATTTACCATAGTCACACTATCACTTCTCTATGGTAAATTTAGAGTAACTTCCTAGTGTTAGAAATAAAAAATATTCAAAGGCTTCCAATGGCTAAAAATCAAAAGAATATGCATTTTCAACATACCATGAGGTATGTGGAAAAAAAACTATATATATTGTGTTGTATAATGGCTTAAGTATGGGTGTAGTACCCATCACACCATGAATTAGGTAAAATTGAATACTGCTTTGCTCAAAATGAGAACTCTTATGTGTTTTAAAACAACTGAAACATAGTTTTTAAGCTTAAAATTTCTCTTTAGTATCTGTAAATCAAAAATTCAGCTAAAACCCTAGAATGAAAAATTGAAAATGAAAAGAAATGATTGAAAAAAATCATCAGTTTACTAATATGTTTTAATATATTTTTGATTTAATAATAAATATGTTTCACTAATAGGTTTAAAATTTGATAGATGTTACATCATGTCCAATCCTTAACAAATAACATTTATTTTTGACTATGAATTAATGGATTTTGGTTTATGTATATTGGATGGTCATATTTTTTGGTATCATTTTACTAGGACTACTATATATTTTGTTTTAAATCTCTATTTTTAGTACCTCTAGTTATAAAAAAATGTATTAAAGGATAATTCATATTTATGAAGGTTAACATGACAAATACATTGCTATTATTATCATTTATTGTTAATGATTTTATAGTTAAATGATAAAAATGGATTAACTAATTTCTCTTGCTTAAGGTTGATACATGACATATCTCACCCTCACTAAGTATAAAAGAGGGATAGCACCATAGGGGGGAGGGTGGAAAACCATGAATGATGGAAGTGTAACAAACCTACCAAGAACCACCATTACACACATAGTAGGTTATTGCTTGATTATTTAAGTTTTCATTTCAATTTATAAAAAGAGTATTTGAATACATATTTTGTATTATAATTTATTGAATTATTTTAATTTGAGTTTTATTTATATATTATAGTACATTTTGATACTTGATTATCTTATTGAGTGATGACTTATTGTGCATGTGTCTTTGTTACTTTATTTTGTTCTTGTAGTTTGGTGAAGTCTACCAGTTCATGTCTTTGACCACATATAAAAAGGACTATCATAATCTCCTTGGTAATGTATTTCATGGACCAAATTTATTTTGAATATTTTTCCATTATGAACTACATGAAATAAACCTTATATAATAATACCATGCTTGTCTATAACACTTATGGTATGATAACCACTTAGCAGTCTTGTATTAGTTGATTATTTAATAAAAATGTGAATTTTATACTATATGCTATTGAAAACTTATGAAAGGGTATAAAATAAATTTAAATCTTAGGTTAATACATCTTATCAAAATGGGTTCCACGAACATTGAGAAAATGGCTAATTGGTGGTAGATGGAGGTAAATACTAGCAAGCCATTTTTTTGTGGCAATTTTAAGGTAATTATATTAAACCTGGTAAGAGACATGGATTATAACTTGAATAAAGGAAAATTAACTATCTAGTTTTTATTTTTATTAGGTAAGTCAATTAAACTTGGTTCAAGTTATATGGTGTTATTTTGGGTCAAAACCCTAAATGGAAACTTCATTTTTGTTTGTATTGAGCCTATTTTAAAGGCATTACTAGAAATTACATTCCAAGTATTTAGGTTATGGAAGTAGTGTGAGGAAAATAAAATTAGTTTTTTTTAATCATGAAATAATATAGAATAAATTTCATGGATTTATTATTAGGGTTAACAAAAATAATATGGGCATGCAAGAAACAAAATTGATGAAGAGATTGGAATAAAAAAGTAAAAAAGAAACATATGCACAACATTGGAGGAATAAGTAGAGAAAATGGATTTGATCTGAAGTGAAATTGGTAGTAGTTGAAAATAATATTCATACTAACCAAGTAAGTAGATATTTTAACAAATGAACTAAATTTTATTAGAAATATTAAAAAAATGGTTTTTATTTTTATGAGTTTATGTTTTATGTTTTCGGGTTAGTAAATACAATAAAAAAACTATATATTCTATTTATGTTGATTCATATGTAACATTTACTAAGACACAAAATATATAAAACTTTAAACTCAGTGTATTATTATAACCCTTCTCTGTTTTGAACAATAACTTGCTTATTTTGATATGGTGAATACTAAACTGATCATTCATTAGTTATAGACTAAAATTTGGTTTTTTATTCATTAAACTAAATCATATGAACTTTGGGGTGAGTAATACCTTACCTAGAGGTACATACGAGTGAGAATACTAAATTAATAAGGCTATTGAGATTTAATTTCAATTTTGAGTTTGTTGTTCTTTTAAATATAAACCTTACTACCATGCAATCAGTTGTAGTGGCTTATAGAGTATATGTAATGAATAATAATGATAAATATATTTTTTATTATATCATTATTAAATGTTTGAATCAATTAAATAACTATATTTGGTCTTATTACATAGTTACATACATAGTATTGGGTTTGTAGATAATCCACTTTGTGTTTTATTTGGATTTAACTTAGCTAAGTATCGTAGAGTAACTAAATAAGATGTATAAATATGTCTTATGATGGAATAAAACTATAGGAATAATTTGTATAATGCAAATTATTAATATTATTAATATGAATTGGACATAGTATATGGTTCTAGGTTTAAGTTGAAAAACATAATTTTAGGGTCGTGTATAACCTACAGTGTATTGAAATGCTTGAATTTAGTGAATGTAGTCTATGGTTAATGGTTACAATTTTATGATGGAAAAATATATTATAGTGTACTTAATATATGATTATTTATTATAATAAATCAAAATAGAGTTAGATAGAATGTTAATTTTCACTTGAGCCACAACTTGTAATTTATAACTTATCCTCCTTAAAGTTATTTAATGTCTAGCCATGAGGAATATAATGTATGGAATTCAATTGAGATAAATATCAATTTTTGAGAGGGTTAATAGTACATATATTGAGACCTATAGTTTTACAATTCTTATAAATATGTCTGTGAGATAACTCTCTCACACAAGTTTATAAGGAACCAATGAGTTTACAAAAATATCTTATCCTCACTATAATGCAGTACAATAATCTACATTTTAAGAAAGGTTCATATCACTAAATCTTATTCTTATTTCTTTCCATTACTATTTAATTCTAAATTATATATTTATGGTATAAATTATGAATTAATAAAATATGTAGTATATTTATATATGCATAAGTACCTTGTATTGATTGGGAAATGGGTTAGAAAATTAAACCATAGTTTATTATTGAAGTGGAGTGAATTACATTAAGTAATGATATTATTAATGATCTTAAATGAAAGTTTGATAATCATTTCCAAAACCTAAAGGAGAATTATTGTATCTTATAATAAAAGGATTCTATTTTAAGCCTTATAAAATATCCCTTCCATAATGTAAGTCTGGAAACCCTTAATTATATGAGGTCATATAGAAATTAAGATATTTTTGGTTTTATTATTATATAATTAGTTAAATATGTAGTTTTATATGTCTTTAACTATGTTGAGTTATCGCATGTTAAGCGAATAAGAGTGTTAGGAAGGAAGCCAAACTATGAATGTTCATCATTGATTAACATGATAGAAAATGATAAATGGATTACATACAATATGTATGATTTAGACAATGACCTATATGTGAAATATGATAATACTAAAAATTTATTTGGCCAAAGTAATGTTATGTTTGTCTACATTTTCATTCCATCGTACATTCTATTTTGCATTCTTTCTTGAATTCATATCAGATCTAGATATACCTAGTATCTATATGTCTAGTTGTATGTAATAGTGATTGTACTTTTACATGTGATTCTCAAAAGGTTCTACATATTTACATCATCATTATCTAACCATTCCTAAACGGTAGGGTCACTCCTGGTGGGAAGGTGTGTTGGATACTGGTGGTATGTGGTTGAAGGTTAAACACCTAAATGGTGGTCTCCCTCTATACAACTAGATTTGAACTTATTTTGATATATATCCATGGATAATATTTTATTTATTATGATGACTCATGTAATATCTATTGTGATATTATAATTGAGATTATTTTATATGGTTGCATTACATATTAATAAACATTATTATGTATAAAAATTAATTAACTAATCATTATTATGTAATACAGTAGTGTTTATTATTAATTAATATGGTTAAACATGTATATTATGGTATTCCTTTATGGTGTTACTATTCATTTATTATTGTATGTTTTATTGTTTTATATTAAGTGCTAAAAAATGAATTATTATACCTTATTATTGCAATGTTTACCAATATGTAATATTATGAGGTCTTACATCTTTGATAATCCTATTTATATTTATTTTTAAAAATGTGCACATACTGTTAGCAATGAGATTTATATGGAATTATGTAATTGAAACATTTACAACACTATTTTGTTATGATTATGTTATAAAATTTATAATATTACATTCCCAATAAATTTCAATAATAATTAGTTAAACTAATAATGATTAGTAAAATTGGGGAAAAAATAAAAAATTATACATTTTAGGTTTATAAAATAGGTGGGTTTTGACATGTGGTATCATAACATGGGTTTAAATGCTTATAAATAATGAGTCCACTAACATTAACATAATTATCCTCTTTTGGTATGATAAATAGTGAAATGAAGAGAAAACACTGAGGTAAATTCCAATCAGGATCAACAACCTAATCCAAACTAACTAGTAGTAGAATAAGTTACAAAGCTTGATTAGTTCCTCATAGTCTTCAATGAAACATAGGGAAAAATAGAGCCCTATACTATGAGGTAATTGAGCATGATGAGGAAGAATATAAATAAATACCTAATGAATAATATGATAATTAATAAGATCACCAAGAATATGAACATGCTGAAGAGTAGAAAACTATAAGAACACAAGTGGATCCAGAGCTTGCATGTGATATAGAAAAGGTGAATCCACCTAAGTTTGATGGATCACTTTTAGGATATGGAGATATAGGTTAGATCACTAAAATGGAGAATTATTTAAAATTTTAAAAATACTCCAAGGTGATAAAAGTGGTTAGGGAACATATAAACTAGATAGTGAAGCAACAACCTGGTGGGCCAATAATAAGTTATAAGTGTGTCTTGACTCTGCCACCACTTTGGATTAATTTGTAAAGTTGTTCAAGGCTTGTTTTTTACCAAAAATATATTTTGATTAATAATTTATATATTTATAGGATTTAAAATAGGGAGATTTATCCATGATAGAATACTAGGAATAATTTACCAAGCTTCTTCAGTATGCTCTCTAATACTAGAAAGATAAATGCTTTCAGATAAAAAAATTTAGCATGGGTTTAATGCCTAAGATTAATTTTTATTTGGATATAAATATACCTATTTACATGGATCATGTTTTTTAGAATCCATTAAGTAGGAGTAGAAAATCAAATATCTTGCAAAAGTTAGGGACAAGTATCAAAAGAAGTTTAGAGGGCCGAATTTTTTTTTCAAAAATAACAATTGGAAACTAATTGAAATTAAAAGAGTATATTTAATAATAAAAATTATAGGTTTAAAAATGAATATACTATGTATTATGAGAATGAGTCATAAGTAAAAGTAAATAAATGCCTAGTAGATGTAGAGATGAAATTACCTGATTTCACCATTGTGGTTGGCTTATTTTAAGATCTACTAGGGTTATATTGAAAGATTTTAAATAATTCATTATGATTTATTTAGGAGAGATATTAATTTTAAATCATAATAAAATCACAAATTAATTTACATATAACAAACTATTTAAAGTGGGAAAACCTCTAGGAGGTAAAAATGCACAAGTGATATTCAATGATTGAGAAATAATAATAACCCTCATTACAAATTCTTTTGCCTTCTCACTTCTTCAATAACTTTAAAAAATATCTTTATTCATGAATAATTCATGATTAATAATATAATATTTATACACACATTCAAAATATGGGTAAAACCCTATTTATAGTGAAATGTGAAGGTATGTGACCATTGTAAATAATGGGTCGAACCATCCTGGGAAATTTTTAATTTCTGATAATAATAAACAAATATGTTTTATTTTTACTGATAAGTAATAAATAATTTATGTTTTATTATTTACTTACATGAGGTTATTAACCTATGTTAATAAATAATAAATTATTATTATTTAATTACTTAAAATGTACTAATGGTCTTATAATTTCACAATTTAGACATCAAATATTATAACACTCCCCCTTAATGCTAAGTGGGGATAAATTCCATAATCACTTCTAACATAAATTATACTATGTACAAAATTGAAGAATTTAAAAATATTCATCATGCCAAACATCACTTTTGAAAAAAAAAAAATAATCTATAAACTAATCGAAGGCAAGTTTAGGTTAACGTGATTTTGAGACTACATCTCATAATTTCTCATGAATAATCACTAAGCATATTTGGAGCCTTTTATGACATAAGAACCTCCATTAAAAATCATGTTCTTAATGTATTAGGGTAAAAAATTAAAACTTCCACATGAAGTTTTCTTAAATTACAAAAATTTCACACAAATTTTACAATACTTTATAATAAGAAGTGTATAGGAGAAGAAACACATATCCATTAGGAAGTGGCATTGTCATGCACAATCCCACTCAAGTAAAATTTTCAAATACCCACATTTCATTAAAATTCCATAAATTAGTATCCCTATGTAGTTTTATGAAGATATATTATAGTAGTTCATCCATAAGATAGAACTGCACATATATATCACCATTAAGGACTTTCTCTTAGATAAAATACACATGAACTTCAATATGATTAATTGTTTGTGCTTTTCACCTCCACAAAACTTAAACACATATCCAAAAATAGATTCATGGTATCATAGTATGGTTATCATCATAATAACCATATATATAAAAATATGACATATGTTTTTCTATGGTAAAACACATTTACAAAAAACCAAGTCATATTTTAGACAAACAAGTTCACTACTTTAATTACAAAGTTAGTTAAAAAAAACATGTGTTGTTATATGAAATTCATTATTGGATGTCTCCAATATTGATAAGATGAGTGTCCCTATCTATCATGTGATACACATACAATAATTTTCTAATAATATGATAATAAGCTTAAACATTATATATCTTATTATCAAAAACTCATTTTATCATTTGAGTTTTATCAAAACTTTTTAAGTTTAATATGACTCAATAAAAGATTGAGGTTTAACCTATCATACATAAAATATGCATACTTTTAGAATGAAATTCTATCATCCAATCAAATAGATATGAGACTAAAACAAATAATTTCAAAGATGTATGAATAGATTGTAAAATAAAGTAAATGATGAAGACATAATAATACAAACTCTATTTACACATTGTGTTTCATAACATATGTTATTATCAAATTAAGAGTATAAGAATGTTAGCATAAAAAATCAAATGATAAAATAATAAAATGAGAGTATCTAAGCATATTATAATGGAATTTACCCACTAATAAAATCAAAGTATCTTAATAATTGAAACATAAAATATCCAAACTTGTTGATCATGATCTTTTTACCAAAATGCAATAACTAGACATGATCATTTTATCAACTTAATCATGGTGATATATAATGATCATGTCTAGTTATTGCATTTTGGTAAAAAGATCATGATCAGCAAGTTTGGATATTTTATGTTTCAATTATTAAGATACTTTAATTTTATTAGTGGGTAAATTCCATTATAATATGCTTAGATACTCTCATTTAATGGTGATATATATATATATAGTATTTTGATGTAGATAAAATGCAAAGATTAAGCATGAATTATATTCAAAATATGGATAACATTATTCATGGATTCAAGCAATAAGAACTATGAGAAACATTTTTAGAATGTAACATTGTTCTAGCCATCTACATAATGGTGTAATTTTTCCTTCCATCAATACCATTTTTCTGAGGGGAATAGGGAGTTGTTAATTCCATTTGAATATTGAAACTAATGCAAAAAGAATCAAAAAAATTATTAACATATTTACCACAATTATCAATTCTTATTCTCTTAATAGATCAGATGCATTTTCAACCTTAGTTTTGAATTCCTTGAATTTATATAACACATAATATTTATTTTTAATAAAAATTTACCATATCATTCTAGTGTAATCATTAATAAGAGTATTAATATACAAATAATCATTAAGAGATACAACTTAAATAGGTCATATAACATCACTATGAATCAAATCTAAATGATGCGAGTAATTCACATCATGATTCTTGTGAAAGGGATTAGTATGTTTCTTACCATGTAATCAACCCTCACAAGTTTCAAGATGAGAAGGTATAAAATAAATGAAAATAATAATATTTTGAATAGACATATCATGTAAACTTCTAAATTATTTGTCCTAATCTTTCATTCCATAATTGAGATTCATTTTTAATATGTGATGAAAGAAAACATGTAGAGAAAATGTATAAACCATTATTTTCAACCCCTTCAACAATTAGAGACTTACATTGGTTTCTAATGGGCCAACTTTATTTAAGTAATGTTATAATAAAATTATCATTAGTAATAACATAACAAGTTCTTTTTAAGATTTAGTACATCAAAAATATCATTAATAATGACATTTTAAAAATTGGTATTTCCTTGCTAAAAATGAATTATCTCCTAAGTATATCTTTTCATAGATATCTCTATAATCACATAAAATATTAGATAAAAAAGCTATATTGTTTAATGCACCACTATCTAAAATTCATTTACATTTGAGGCAAATAAAGTAGGCTATTGATTGTTATCTTGATTATGGTTTTAATTCTTCTACTTATTTTGATTAGATTTCTTCCATTTATTATTTTTATAATTTTGATTATTAACTATATGTTTGTTTTAATAACAAGTTTCCATTTAATGATCATATTTACCACACAGATTTCAATTTCCATTAAACTTAGGTTTATGGTTCTTAATACCATATTTATTATTCCTATTTGAGCTAGAAGTAGAATTAGAGTTAGATTTATAGTTTTTATTATTATAAAAATTATTATTTAAGGTGATATGTGACTGAGTGGATTTAGTTTTAGAATAAAAATTGGTCATCAATTTCTCTTATTAAATTAGGAGAGCAAACAAAGTGCTAAGGTTAGGGATATCTTGCTTAGTTTGATACTTAGAATTGAAAACAAAAATAAAATTTCTAACCCTTCTATGACTATTTAATTGAATAATAAAGTAAATCAATTAATCCTAAATCAAATTATAGTTATAACCATTTAGCTAAGCTTTAATGTTCTTAATTTTAGAAAGAAAATTCATCACCTTCATAAGTGTAATTAGCAATTCAAGGATTAACTTAATAATTTTTGAGATACAAGTTCCCTAGTGCATGGATTCAAGGAGTTTCTAATATTTGTTAAAATACTCTTAATTATCTATGTGGATAAGGAATTCATCTTTAACACTCTATAAGATAGTTGACATAGCTCCTTGAATTTTTTATTAAAATACATTGGTAAGCTCGGGAGTCACATGTCATCCAAAAGGGCCCCTTTTAGTCCCAAAAACAATATTCTATAACTTTTGGGCCATGAATTCTACTTTAATATGTATTTTCTAAATATTATAGTTATTTCCACTAAGTATTTATGATTTATCCTAAATAAAATTAGGGGAAACCATATATTCCATTTAAGAATCATAGTAAATAAATGATTAAAAATGAATCATTTTTAGTGTGAATTTTAACTTCATTTAAAATTAAAAATAGATTTAAAGTGTAAACATTTAATAATTATTCAATTTAATGCTAGAGAAAATAATAATATTGTAAAAGATTGTGATAAAACAAGGTCTCACAAGTGTTGCAAAAATACACTAATATAAGCACAACTGTTTTAAAAAAAAATGATTTTTTGAGATATTTTTTACAATAAGTGAATCAAACATGAAACTATACTTAATTACACAATTTTGATTCCAAATAATGTAAAAATTTGAAATAGATTTTCACTAAACTAGATGTCAAAAGAGTCATACAAAGAACAACCACCTAGACATTATTATTAAACAAGTTATAAAATTAATAATTTTAGGTTTCAAAACACAAAATGGGCCACTTAAATATGTTTTTAAGGTTATAAAACCTATGGATTAATTGGTTTAATGAAAATGCTTGTCTAGGTTTTGACTAAGTCAAATGTCAAAACAAGGTCGACAGGTTAATTAAGGTTTTGAACAAATGAATATTGACATGCAAACCAAGAATGAAATTAAAATTAATTTAATTTTAAGCAAATTTGATAAATTCCAAAAAATAAATAAAATTTTTTTAGGGGGGATTTGAACACATGACCTCTTTTAATGCAATATTTTAACAAAAATAAATTAACCAACTCTTCTATACTAGAGTTTGGAATAATACATGCAAAAAAATAATATTTAATTTATATATATATATATATATATATATATATATATATATATATATATATATATATATATATATATATATATATATATATATGGTGCATGTAAAAGCAGATAAAAAACAATTCCTTTTATGCAAAAAAGGAATGTATAAAGTATGGGAGCCACAAAAAATTGAAAGAGAATTTTTAGAAATTAAAAAATAAATTATTTTTAAAATACTTTCAAACTTTGTGCTAACCTTTATAGTTTGTTGTATTAGGCATGGCACTCGATGAAGCTTTGAGGAAGCATAGAAACTAGTTTAAGCCACAAATCTCATAAAATTTTGTCAATCTTTCTAAAATTGTCTATTTATGATAAAGGAACTTTAAAAATTGCATTTTGGTTTGGAGATAAATTTTTTACACCTTCTAGGCTGCACTATGGCATCTCACATAGAGAAAAAAATTCTTGGTGGTTGAATAAGCCTTCAGATGTTCTAAAAATGCTTCCACACTACTTCTATATTAAACTTGATCTCTTCCAATAACAACCAAGATTGAACAACATCGAAATACTTGTTTTTTGAAAGTTTTCTTGACACTGAAGCCATATAAAGCCATACAAAAACACTTGGGAGGAGAAATAAAAATCAAAAATAGCTTTACTAGTTCTTATTAGAGTCTACAAGGGATCTTACATGCCTTATATTTTTGATTTATCCCTTCTAGACCACATAAGGATCAAAATAATGTGCAAAATAATTATTTTTGAATATTTCTTCCTCTCACAGGCTATAGAATGACATCCTTGTAATGAATAAAAACTTAGAATCTTCAAAAAAATTCCTCAGAGGCTCTATGGAAGCTATGGGAGGTTAGGAGAATGATATTTGACAGATTCAATGCCAAACCAATAGTAAACAAACTTAAAATTTTTTTTTTTACCAAATACTCAGGTAAGGGGCTATACTATAACATTAATGGTGTTATAAATAGATTTTTTTTGTTTAAAATAATATATAAGAGATTTGAAGAGAGTTCTTAGTTGTTAAAATAATGAAAAATCAAAAATCTAAGAATCCAACCTCTATGATGATAAAAAAATTCTTCGTGATATATTTCCTTTATCTAGGCTCTGTTGTGTTGTTCCATGAGATAATTAAATATTTACTTTATATATCCAAAAAATAAGCATACCAATAAATTTCAACAAACTAGCTTAGATTCCAAGAAATATTTTAAATAATGCAGTGTACAAGATTTAGGAAATTGATTGTAAAGCATAATAAAATCATAAATTAATTTAAACACAATGTAAGTATTTAAAGTGAGAAAACCTCTAGAGGTAAAAAAACCCACAAGTGATATTCGATGATTAAGAAACAATAATAAATCCCAATGAAAATTCTTCTACCTTATCACTTATTCAATATCCTTCATAAAAATCTTTGCTCAAACATAATTCATGATTCATAATATAATATTTCCACACACATTCACAATAGGGTTAAAACCCTATTTATAATGAAATGTGAAGGGATGAAACTATTGTAAATAATAGGTCCAACCACCTCATGAACATTTTAAATTACCAATAATAATAATAAAATATGTTTTATTTTTATTTATAATTAATATATAATTTATGTCTTATTATTTTTTTACACGAGATTATTAACCCATGTTAATAAATAATAGATCATTACTATTTAATTACTTAAAATGTACTAAGGGTCTTATAATTTCACCACTTAGAAATTAAATATTCTAACACATATGATGTGATATTGAGTGAATTAACTTTGGAAATACAAGGAAAAGATAAATGCTTCACCAAGAATGTTGAATTCTTGGATGATTTGCGAAATCAAACCCAAATCCAAGGTGAGGAGTTAAAGTTGAGACAAATCAGCTATTTAGTTAAATAAGGATCAAAGGAAGGATGTTAGGTGTACATTAAGTGTGTAAATTAATGTATTTAGTAGGCTATTATTGCAAATTTATATCCAAATTTTCTAAAATAATTAACAATAGAAAAATAAACATTTTTTGTTGAGTGATAAATGTGAAGAAGCCTTTGAGACTCTAAAGTAGAGGCTTAATTTTTCACCAATATTATGAGTGTTATATCATAATGTCCATTTTGATGTGATAATATATGCTTCAATGGATGGATTATGAGGATTATTAATGCATGAAGGCTCAATATTAGCATACGAGTATAGGAAATTAAAGCCTTATGAGGATATTGATATTCTACATGATTTGGAATCGGCTGAAATAGTGCATGCCTTATAAGTTTGGAAGCATTATTTATTATGTAAACCATTTGATCTATAGACAAATAATTTAATATTAAATTATATATTCACACAACCAAATTAGAATTATCAACAAAGATGTTGGTTATATTTTTTGTATGATTATGATTTTTTTATTAAATATATAAAGGGCAAACAAGAATAGGTTTGTAGATGATTATATCCATATAAGGTAAATAATAGTAATGGATATTATTATAATTTCCTTCAAAGATCAAGTTTATATACTCTTTATTGGATATGAATTTTAAGAGCATGTCAAGAAATATCTAGCAAAAAATTCTTGAGATCATAGGTATGAAGGATTTCATTTTGATAATGATGGTCTCTTTAGGTTTAATGGGAGATTGTATGCTATATATAGATAAAGATTGAGATATATCATGCTTAATAATTTGAATAATGTTCCATATTGTAGCCATATAGGAGTGAGTAAGCTTATGGAATAACTAAAGCCCTTACACTTTTGGAAGGGAATCCAAAAAGATGCAGTTGATTTTGTATCTAGGTCCTTGGAATGTCAATGATTAAAGGCCAAACATATACATATTGCTATATTTTTGTACCCACAAGATAGTATTGAGTGGAAATGACAAGATATTAGTATGCATTTTTTCTAAGGACTACCCATGTCAAAAAGTAGACATGACCTGATTTTGGTAGTAATTGTGTTTTATTATTTTCAAGAATCTAGTGTTTAGATCCAAAATAATAAAGATCTAGAATAATAGGAAAAATATAGATTAGTAGGGGAAAATGTAGATTTTAATAGTAATTATGTAAGAGAAATAGAAATAAAATTATCTAGTTTCAGACTGAAATAAAGGATTCTGAGGCTAGAAATGGAGGAGCAAGACTAAGACACTGTCAAGAATCTGAATCTGGCATCTATTTTTTGATTGGACAAGAGCACTAAAAATAGGAAACATTGGTGTCTAATTCTATATTCTTTATTGAAGTTGTTGTCCTAAGTATCTAAACTTTCTAGGTTTATTTGATTGGTCAATATGAGCCAACGTGCCAAATTTTAGGGGCTAGAAGTCATCAAAGCTCACTATAAGTCTATTTTAATATTCAATACCTATATTCATCTCTACACATGAAAACAATGAATATGCTAAAAGAAAAAGTCAAAAAAATTAGGTTAGGGGAAGAATGATCACATAATCAAGAACCTCTGATGTTTTGATTGTTCCCTACATTAACCCTTAAGCTAGGGTCTCAGATATGATGTTGTTATCCCTTAGAGAATGTGAATAATTAATGAACATGATGGATGTAAGAATGAATTTTTCCTAAGCCCTTCTTTGATCAAGCATGTAAGCCTATGTGTGATGTAGAGAATTTGAGCTATACTATTGACTAATTTTTATTATGTTTAATGTGTCAAAGTAGTAAGTGCTATATATAAAATGCCTTATGTATTAATTTATATAAGAGACTCATTATTTTGAATTTTGGAGTTTTATTCACATTTGTCTGACATTGGAAAACTTAAGAATGAAGTAAATAAAATGGGTAAGACTCATCTTATAGGAGAAATTGATTATCGAAATCAAATTTACACTTGGACAATAGCACTAGAAACTACACACCTTGGGTTTCAGCATTGTAGTCTTATTTGGGTGTTGTTGTCTAAAGGGTCTAGGACCTGGGGGGATGGAATAAGCTTGGAAAGAGTGACCTAGGATAGTAAGTGTTAAATTTTTAAGGTTACAAATGACTTGGAATGGTTTAAGAGGTGTCTAGGGTATAAAATAAGACCAAGGCAAATCAGACAAAAATACATGGCTAGATGTGAATAAGACTCATATTCTCTATTCGAAGTCTCCTTTGAAAGGACTATAAAAATACATGATATGTGTGGTTTCTTGACTAATTTAGGGTATATACATTTTCTCCCCTTTTAGTCTAGTGATGCAATGAAATGAAGTACTAGATTAAAATAAAGAAAGAAGTTACATACTTAAAATTACTTGTATGGAGATAAGTATACTAAAAAAAGAACCAACTTCTTAGGTAGGGAAGTGGATGGATAACTAAATAGTTCTTAGAGAAAAAATGAATCCTTGTCATAGATTCCCCGTATACTGAATCAGAATAATGTTTATAGAAATAAGGAATTCTTGAAATAGATGCCCCCTATACTAAATCTAAATAGTGTCTAGAGAAAGGAGTCCCTATAATATATGCCCCTTGTATTGAATCTAAATAGTGCCTATAAAAAGAAGGAATCCGTATAATAGATGCCCCCTATATTGAATTTGAATGAGAAATTAGAAATACTCAAAGGCCAAAAACCAATATCGACCCTTTGTCCCACATAAACTCATGTAATATAGAATGTGTGTATAGAATATGTATGTTGTGAAGAACAAGATATGTCATGCCCCAAATCTAAATAATATGAACTAAGACTAAGAAGTGCTCAGAGGTCAAAAACTAATGTCTACCCTCTATCCCACACAAGGTCCTAGGTTTGAGTAATGTTATGGACCAACCACTATAGATGATCATATGATCCAACTTGGTGACAACCTTGATATGCCTAGGTGTAATTAGAAAACTCTGGTAAATGTATAAGAAGAAAATGTTCTATCATTCCATTCCAATTTATATAATCTTAGATGTTGAAGAATATGATCATTTATGTCATAACCCCAAATTTGGCATGTGAGTGATGCATTTGGATAATCTAAAAGTATATATAACCTCATGTGCCATTATCTATCATGCCATGTCCTACGTGAAAAACTAGAGATCAAAACAATCTACTCTACACTATGCCTATAATAAGCTATCTGTTCTTGTAATTGTGTCTTGTTGTTATACGAGATGTGTAGTAATATACATGCCCCAAAATTTGGTATCTAAGTTTGAGTTTATATCAAAGTCACTATGAGTCCATATAATATGAAGCAATGTATTTGAATAGTTTGTGTATCTGTAAATTGATGGTATATCCCTCTAGATATTCAAGTGATGTTAAGTGACCCACATAAATTGATTCATTATATAATCTTGACTAATTTGAGCTGAGTGATGCTAAGTGACCCATATAGTTTGAACTACTAGCATAATAATGACCAATCTATATTGATTAATGTTAAGTGACCCGTATAGTCTAAACCATTGTATAATTTTAACCAATCTATATTAAGTAATGATAATAATCTATATTCTAGAGGTGTAAAAACCATGTTGACTGACCCATGTAATTTGAATCACTATTGTTTCAATTAATCTAAGTTGAATCTAATAATATAACTACTAAAGGTGTGAGAACCAAGGTGTATTTACCTATATTTTTCGATAGGGATACTAGGTAAATTGTAGAGATAGTAAGAATGATGCCCCCCTTTTGGGGAGAGGGATGAGATATACGATAGAGGAGGTTGAGCTAAAACTGATGACTAGTGGCATAGAATTAGTAACTATGTTGTCATGTAGTGAATATATAGATTGCTTTTGTTTTATTGATGAGAGTTGAATTACTAGGATTGAAATGTGTTCCTAATGGATTAGGACCAAATTTTGTGTGTGGGTATAGTAGAGATTAGAAATGTTTGTGTCGTGGTAGGAAAACAAGGTGGTAGTAGATTAAATGGATTGAAAAGTTAATTAATTTGGTTAGGTTGTTTGAATGAGTTTTTGATTGGTGGGTACTAATTTGTATAACAAGATATAAAATATGTATAAGTATGTATATATGCTATAGATGATGTAGTGATAGAGCAAAGCATGCGTGATGTCAAATGTATCATTGTCAATATTCTATTAAACAAAATGCTTTGTAAAATGGAACTACAGGGTTCTAGTTATGGACAAAATGCTATTTTACTTTGAGTGAAAAGTCATTTGATAGAGGAAAATTTGGATTTATTATTGATTCATTTTTGCATTGACTAGTTTGATATTTAGATCTTTTGATTGAAAAATGCCTAGGAGATGAGCACCTTCTATGACTTGTTTTGAGTAGTTGGTAGCCTAGATTTAGGGTGATAGAGAGAATAGCCTAGTGAGCAAGCTTAACACTTGATTCTTACCTATTTATAAGCCTATTTTTTAATCTATTTTAAGTAGTCTAGGAAAGTTTTTACTAGTTCTAGCACTCCTATCCAAGATGTAGCACTGTTGTCCAAGTTTTAGCTTCATTGTCTAGTGTTAGTGTCCTTCTGTAGTGATATTATCTAATGTGCAAGGTTTTTTCAGTTTTTGAGTTGTTCTTACTTTTGTACTTAGCTATTTGTATTGGTATGGTTATATGACATATAATCTATCTTCTAGTGTTTTTAGGGTGAGGTGTAGATGAGAGAGTTTCATAGAGGCTAGGTGATGGAGACATTGAGGATGTTTCCCTTGTTAGTTGATGAGAGAGCCATGATAGATAGAGTAGAATTGGGTCATGTATGTAACCTAGGTATGGTGTAGTGGGATAAGTATTTGATCACTACCTTAGGTGAGAGGTGGAATGTAGACACTTGTACATTTTAGCTTCTTATAGGGGAGATCATTATGACCTTGGAGGATGTGTATTGGATTCTACATTTGTTGGTTAGTGGGTGATAGGTGAAACATTGTAGGATGATATGGTGTTGATGCCATTGATCATGCATCCTTATATTTTTATGGTGTGCCTTTAGGTGCACATCAAATAGGTAGTGATAGAGATGTATTAGTATTAGTTATTATTCAGTCAAGTGTTTCATACTTATGGAAGTGGTTAGTTATACTGTTAACTTCATTTATTATAGTAGATGGTATTAAATTTTTTATTACTTATAGGATAACTAGGTGGTTCATAGTGTTGATATGTAAGGTACTATGTTCTCCAGGGGTAGGAATATGATTGCCCATTTATATAAATATTTATATAGATTTATGTAAGAGGCATTCAGTGACAATGTAGGTGTAGCTAATTTATTACATTGATAGGCATATGAGGACATAGAAGTTATGTAACTAATTAGATTGTTGAGGGAGAGTTGGGTACCTCCACAACCATACAAGGAATGATGAACGAGTGATTTGGCTATCCTATCTTCTAGGATAGATCATTATATGAGGATGTTAGACAAATTGGTGGCCTGAGATATCATATGGAGGCCCTATAAAAGATTCCTTGGATGGCCTAAGGATGGAGAGAAGGTACATTACATGAGGCTCATTTGTTGGTTACATGATCATTGGGATGGATTATATGAGTTCTTTCATAATGATCACATGAATAGGTAGTTTACAGTTTGATAGGATGCCCCTCCTATGGCATGAGTATGGTTGAGGAGTGTACAAGCACCAGCAAGAGTAAGAGCTCATGTCAGACCTACTGAGGCTGAGTTGACACCATTACCCTTGAATACATGAGATGTGGCTATATATATTCTTGATGTAGATGATGTGGGATGTAATGAGGCATATATTACATGGTGGGTTAGGCATTGATGAACTCCATTATATCTTTTTGATGGGGTGGATGTTCTTGCATATGAGGATCTTGAGCTGATCTAGATGATGGGAGGTAATCAGTGATTGTATTTGAATGGTACTTAGGTCTATGTTGTACTATTTTTGATTTGAAAGTTTACATCTAATGTATTATTGTACTTCGTATGTGTATAAGTGGGGTAGAAGGTGCATAAGATGAGGTACCTGTTGGGGTGGAGAGGGACAATGATGAGTTCTAGGAGACCATAATTGAGTTAACATTTTGAGAGATCACACAACATGCTTCTGATGATGTGATGGAGGAGGGTTTGATGGATCGATTGATAGTTATAGATTAAATTTATGCACATTTATTTGATAAGGCTCTTATAGCTATAACTACATATGTTAAGGCAACAAGAGAGAGATGATATTAGAGATAAGTTAGTATGCATAAAATGCCTCCACTTTATTTTGGCATGGTGAGCATGAATATTGTGGATGACTATATGGATATTTAGTGGTGATATGTAGACTTGCATGAGGAGCATGGTCAGCTATTGGAGTAAGATAGTCAATATAAGAGGCACTCAAGAGATCGAAGAGGTGTAGGGTTATCGAGTGATAGATAGGATTATAGGACTAGGATTGGAGGAGAGCGTGATACTAATAGTGAGGGTTTGACACCCATTCATGATTGATTGTACCTTGACATTATGTGTATGTTTTGAAAACTTCATGATATATATATGGATACTTATTTTATATTGATGGCTATTTATTGCATTATTACATTTGAAGTGTTTTGGTATATTGGTATATTCATTGAATTTTTTTGAAAATAGTTTATTTGGAATTGATTTTTAAATTGTATATGTTTGGTACTAAAAATATTTTATTTAAATTATTTGTTGATGAGTTGAAGTGTGATGTTAGGTTTTGATTTGTAAGCAAAAATTTGATGGTTTTTGTAATTCATAATTTTTTTGGATAAACTAAGTTGGGTTTAACATTTGGAAATTGTTTGGATAAGTTGAATGAGTTTAATAGTGGTAAAATAGGATTTGTTAAGATATGGATTTTGATAGGCTAGTTTGAGATTGGTGAATTGTTTGAATGATTTGATTGGGTTTAATATTGGTAAAGCATTTAGATAGGTGAAGTTGGTAATATCTGGATTTTGATAAGCTAGTATTTGGATAGGATAGTTGTTGGGAATTAACAATGTTAGTTATTAATAGTGGTATGTAAGATAACATTATGTGCATATTACTTCCCTAAGAGTGGCTCAAGAATAAAAAGGGTAGATAGACCTTTGGCTCCATTGTTGGTCTACTAAGTGAAGATTATGAACTAAAACTAGTATGATTGTACATTGTATTATTCTATGTTGTATCACTATCTAAACCATGTCAACCAAATAAACAAGTGCCCATACTACTCATGTTGTGTAGGAATGCATGTTGTATTTGATACCACCTATTGAGTGTTAATTATTGTTATTTGTGAAGATTCTACAAAAATTAACTTTATTGGTCATGTATTTGAAATTGGATGCTATGGAAGAGGCTCATCTATTCATAATTATAGTGGATTTATACAAGAAATAACACCCTATGGCCTCTATTCTGATGTATATGACTGAGTAATATATCAAGATGGAACTGTGACATGTGATTGGGGTTCATCTAATCTTAACTATATTAGGTTTCTACATGAAATAGGACCCTAAATATATGCTCATAGTGAATATTTCTCATGAGTGGTACTCTGTTGTTATGTATGTGACTCTACTAGATGTGTATATATAACTCCACTATGTATCCCTCAAACTATGATGATATATGTTAGTGGTTGTTGTTGTTTTACTAGTTTTCAAACCTTCTGAGGTGATGGAATATGATATCTCCTATGAGATTCTATCCTAAAACCTACATTGCACTCACAATGAATGATCGATGATTCTTGTAATGGAATGTCCTGGGATGACTCAGTTATGGAGAAATGAAGTCTAGGGTTCCATAATGAATGAGATCTCTATGCTCCCTATGTGAATGCTATGATACCATTATCAACACATCTATTAATGTAATATCTGAGTCCAAAAAAATCATTATCTCTATGTCTATAGATATGATGATAGTGATAAAAAGGCCAATGTGGCTATCTATGTAAGAGACATGGATCTCATCGATTAGTAGAAGGTAATGTGATTAACCTCCTATCTAGTAGTGTTGATAATATGGTAGATGGACTATCCTAATCTGAATCAAAATTTAGTGGTGCTTTGATATTGTTCTCTATAGTTCAAACTATAAGTTGTGCTCTAGAAGTTGGCTCTTTATTCTTGACTAGTTGCTTTTCTAGTTGTGGTCTCCTATCTTGTCTAGGACATGGTGGGTGTTGAGTGCTAGGAGTTGTATATGAAGATACTAGTGTAAAATCTAGAGTGATCTAATCAATTGAATCTACCTCAATCAATCCCAATTTATTTTCTAGAGATAAAACTAGATAACACAAGTGTCTAAAACAAGACTCTATCTAATATAGTAGATGTTTGAGTAGAGGTTGATGAAGCCCCTTAATAATTATATGGTGAATCTCTATATCTTCTAGTTTATATATCAATCGTAACATGTGAGCCTTTAATCTTAAGATATACTCACTAACTTGCTTTGAATAATTATGATGTAGTGTGGCAAGTTTCTCATATGTTACATGAGGGCCCATGTTTACAATGTAAGATATGAGAAATGCCTCCTCTAAGTCATTGTATTCATGCAATAAACCAATGGGGAGTAGAATAAAGAACCAATTCTCTACTTCCCTCACTAATGTCTATTGGAATAACTAAAGTAGAATCAATGGGCTTGCATGAGATGGTAGAGCTTTCCAAAAGGCCTAAAAGTGTATGAATGGATCTTTATTTCCATCAAAGTGAGGTAATGATGGTATTTGTAAATGCTTAGGCAATGAACATTTTATTAATGTATTCAAAACAAGGTTACCATGTAGATCATTGGCATCCATCCAAGACTTATAAGATTCATTTTCCAAGGTAAGGAGATGTACTTGGTGTTGTAATTCACCAATTACATGCATCAAAGAGATGATCTCATGGGATGGTACATTAGTATCATGAATTGGTTCATGTAATCATTGAATTTGATCATTTAATTTAGCCATATAATGATACATTTATCAATTAGATCATAGACAGGGGGTGTGCTCACCTTAAACTTTGGAGGAATGGTATCTTGGACCTTATTAGAGGGATATGGGGTACCATCATTTTTGGGTGATAGGTGAGACACCTATATTACTGTAGTAAGTGGTGGCTTGGGTAATTCATTAGTATCTTAGTTTTTAGTGAATCACATTTAAAATGCATAGAATATGTAGTATTATTATTGAAATGTACATCATTTGAAATAGAATAATTCACAGAAGTAGAAGCAACATTTAGAGGTGCATTATGTTTGAGAGGAGAAGTGAGAGGAGAGTTAAAAACATGACATGCATATTATTCTTCACTATGTGTATAATTATCATCATCATTATCATATATGTAATATTTTTCATAATCGCTCTCATTTTCATATTCATTGGCATGCTCACTATCATATTCATTGTCACTTCCATCATTGATAGGGAGAGGTGCAATAGAAGGTTTGAGTTATTTTTAAAGATACAGTAAATTATCATTCAACATTAGAATATCATGTGCATATATGTTATCCATGGATGAAATACATGCATTATTTTCATGTGAAATATGAGAAATAAGATAAGGAGATTTTGTATTTGAACATTCTTTTGACAAAGTAGAGTTAAGAACATGAGATGTATCATTTAAACTATGCATTGGTAATTTGATTCTATTTCATTTATATTGTTGTAATTTGATCATATTAGTAGTATTAGTAGTAATAGTAGTAGTATTAGTAGTATTAGTAGTAGTAGTAGTAGTAGTAGTAGTAGTAGTAGAGAGAGAGAGAGAGAGAGAGAGAGAGAGAGAGAGAGAGAGAGAGAGAGAGAGAGAGAGAGAGAGAGAGAGAGAGAGAGAGAGAGAGAGAGAGAGAGAGAGAGAGAGAGAGAGAGAGTTCAAATTAACACTAGTTAAAGGTTCATTTGGAAGTGCATGACTAATTTGTTCATTTTGTGCATTGTGCATAAGAGAATGAGGAGAGAAGTATTTTTCCCATTTATCAAACTTATTTTTTCATGGAAGAAAATTAACACCTATTAGAGGTTCATTTGGAAGTGCATGACTAATTTGTTCATTTTGTGGATTGTGCATAGGAGAACGAGGAGAGAAGTATTTTTCCCATTTATCAAAAGTATTTTCTTTAGAAGAAGGGATGAAAGAGATAGGTTTGAGAGGAGAACATGAATATATTTTTTATTCACTATCACTTTCATATGAATGATAATATTAATCATTTAAATAATAGTAATTATCTTTATTGCAAATAAAATCATTTTCCACATTTTTATCTAATGTGTAAATTTGCAAATTTTTCCACTCATTATCATAATTATGCCAAAAGTTAAGAAATTTTCCTATGGGATGAGAGGGAAGAAGTGCCTTAGTAGCCATTTTTTTTCTTTCATGACAAAGAATATGAAAAATTACTATTAAGAAAATAAATTCAATAATAACTACTAACATGGAAATTTTGAAAACTCTTGTGACTATCTAAACAATTTAAAAAAAAATTGAAATTAATCTATAAAAATTACAAGGATGAATGGTTTGAAGGTGGAGGACCTAGTTTATAAATCTAGGGCTTTGAGATAGGGTTTTAGATTTTTTTTAAATTATGGCTATAATTTAAATTCTAAAATCAATTTAAATAAGATAATTACACAAAAATGGATACAAAAATCATAATTTTGAAATTTAATTACTATAAAAAATAACTACTAATTTAGAAATTTTGAAAATATTTTTGGCACACTAAACAATTTTCAAAAATTTTGAAATTAATTTCTAAAATTTGTAAGGGAGGGAAACATGGTGTTTGAGGACATAGTTTAGAAATCTAGGGGTTATAGCTAGGGTTTTATAATTTTTGAAAATTATGGATATAATTTAAATTATAAAATTAATTTGAACAAGATAATTCCACAAAAATTGATATAAAAAAACTTATAAATTTGAAATTGAATTTTGCACAAAATATGAAGGAAAACCTTGAAGGGTACCTAGGGTTTTAAATTTGTTTGAAGTAAGTTAGTTTCACTAAATGTTTTATTATTTTTGATAATCTAGTGTTTAGATCCTAAATAATAGAGGTCTAGAATAACAGGAAAAATATATCGTAGTAGGGAAAAATATAGATTTTAATAGGTAATTATGCAAGAGAAATAGAAAAAACTTATCTAGTTTTGGACTAAAATGAAGGATTTTAAGGTTGGAAATAGAGGAGCAAGACTTAGACACCATCAAGAATCTAAATTTTGTATCTATTTTATAATTGGATAGGAGCACCAAAAAAGGACACCACGGTGTCTAACACTATAGTCCTTCCCAACACTTTTGTCTTGAGGATATAATTTTTCTAGGTTTTGTTCACTTGATCAATATGACCCTGTGTACTAGATTTTAGGGGATAGAAGTCATCAGAGATCACTATAGGTTTGTTTCAATCTTTAATACCTATATTCATTTGCACACATACAAAAGCAAAAGGGGTAAAATTGGGTTAGTGGAAGAATTATCACACAATCAAGAATCCATGTTATTTTGATTGTTGCCTACATTAATCCTTAAGATACGGTCTCAGATACGATGTATTTCTTCCTTAGGGAATGTGCATAATCAATGTGCATGATAGATGCAATAATTAATTTCACCTAGGCCCTTCCTTGATTATGCATGTAAGTCTATGTGTGATGTAGAGAAGATGATCTATACTATTGAGTAATTTTTATTATGTCTAATATGCGAAAGCAGTAAGTGCTAGATATAAAATGCCTTGTGTAGTCCTTTATATATGAGACTCATTATTTAGAATTTGGGAGTTTTATTTGCATTTGATAAACATTGGAAAACCTAGGAATGAATAAAATAAAATGTGTAAGATTCATCTTGCATGAAAAACTAATCATTGGAATCAAATTTGCACTTGTAAAATAGCATCAAAAATTGGGCACCCTAGTTTTCAGTTTTATAGCCCTATTTGGGTGATGTTGTCTAGAGGGTTAAATACTTGGGGGAGATGGAATAAGCCTAGAAATAGTGACCCAATATAGTAAGGGTTAAGTTTGGAAGGTTATGAATGACTGGGAATGGTCAAAGAGGTGTCTAGGTAATAAAATAAGACCAAGACAAATCAGACAAAAAGACATGGCTAGATGTGAATAAGACTCATATTCTCTAATCACATTCTCCTTTGAAAGGATTGTGAAAAGATATGATATGTGTGTTTTATTGACCAATTTAGGTTGTATACAAATTGATAAGCTCACCAATATGGCACATTTTATTCTTAAGAATTTTAGAGATGATGCTCTAATGTTAGAAAAAAGGTTTGTGTAGGAATTATATAGGTTACATTATTTTTTAGAGAAAATCATATCTAATAGAAAATCTCACATTAATTTTAGGTTCTATCAAATCCTTGATGTGAGTTTAGGAACTTGGTTTAATTTTATTACAAATTTCCATGCTAAAACATATGGACAAACTTCAAGGGTATATCAGGTTTAGAAGGATATTTTAAGAATGTATTACATGAACCAACAATACAAGTGGGAAAATTTCCTTCCATTAGTTTATTTTGCCTATAATAACTCTTTTCATTATGTTTTAAAAATGGTAGCATTTGAGGCTTTATATTGTAGAAAATTTAAAACACCTATAAATGAGGATAAATTAGAAGATATAGTGGGTTTTAGACCTGATAATCTTGAAAAAATGAAAGAGTAGGTGAATATAATTAGATAAAGGTTGGCTTAAGCTAATGATAGAAAAAAATATGTTGATCTAAAAAGGATAGCAAGGTAGTTATCAGTTAGATTAAAAAAAATTCTTTATGTTAAACCATAAATGAGCTCCATTAAATTTGGAAAATTATCCAAATTAGCACCTAGATATATGACCTTTTGAGGTTTTGGAAGTAATTAATCCTATAACATACAAAATTTATTTTTCACCAAATTTATCACAAATTCACAATGCTTTTCATGTATCTTATTTTAAGAAATGTGTTTGATCCTTTACATGTACTTGATTAGAATATATTACAAGTTATGGATCTAGGAGGGTAATTATACAAAAAATTAGAATACTTAAAACACATAAGCTCAACTTGTGTAATCGATAAGTGTCTCAATTCAAGGTTTAGTGGGGTTAGTATTATGAAGATAATTCCACTTACGAGGATTATGAGGAGTTTCATAGGGTGTTTCTTCATTTATTTTATTGATATATTTTACTAAAATATTTAAATTTTTAAACATTCATTTTAATAATAATGTCATCAATATGATGACCTGTTTAAGTGGAGGAGGATGTTACATCCTATCTATTCATTAATAAAAAAAATTTATTTTTTACTAAGGATGAGTGGATTATGTAAATTAGATGGATGTATTTTGATTTATTAATTTACTAGGATTACTGCATTTTTTATTTTGAATCTCTATTTTAGTACCTTTATTTATCAAAAAATGTATTAATTAACATTTATAGTTATATGACTTAGCATGATAGATATAGTGGCAATCTTATCATTTATTGTTAGTTTTTTTACAATTAAATTATATAATTAGATTAACTATTTTTTCTTGCCTAAGGTGGGTGCATGATATATTTAACCATCACTGAGCAAAAAAATGGGAGAGAATCATATGGGATGGTTATATATATCATGAATTTTATAAATACACATAACCTACCAAGATCCACCATCGTACACATGAACTAGGCTATTGCTTGACTATTTAAGATTTCATTTCAGTTCATAATGAGAATCTTTGACTATGTACTTTGTATTAGCTTTGGTTTTATTCTTTAAGGTTGAGTTTTATTGATATATTATAGTAAATTTAGATACTTAAATGTATTATTGAGTGATGATTTGTCATGCATGCATATTTGTTATTGATTTTTGTTCATGTAGTTTGGTGGTAGTATACTAGTTCATGTCTTTGACCACATATAGAAAAGACCATCATAAGCTCCTTGGTAATGTATGTCATGGACCAAATTTATTTTTACTATTTTTATATTATGAACTACATGAAATGAACCTTGTAGAATAATAACTTGTTTGTCAATTAAAATTATGATATGATAAACACTTAGTGGACTTAAAGTAATTATTTATTTAATAAAAATATGCATTTTGTACTATATGTTATTAAAAACTTAGGAAAGGTTGTAAAATAAATTTAAATCTTAGGTTAATGCATATTATCAAAAGGGGTTCCAAAAACTTTGAGTAAATGGAAAGTTTGTGGTAAATGCTAGTAAGCTAATTTTTGGTGGAAATTTTGATTTAGCACCATCAACAATGGTAAAGTATGTGGATAAAAACTTGTGTAAATGAAATTTTATGATTTGGTTTTCATTGTTATTATGGAAGTCAATATAATTTAGTTGGAGTTATATGGCATTATTTTCAATCAAAACCCTAAATTGAGATTTCACTTTTATTCATATTAAGCCCATTTTTAGGGTATTAATGTAACATGCATGACAATTAATTAGGTTATGGAAGAATTGAGAGGAAAATATGGGCAATGTTTTTAATCATGCAATGATAAATCTTGAGTTACATGGATTTGGTAGTAGAGTTAACAACAAGAATATATGCATGCAAGAAACATAATTGTCAAAGATATTTGGAAAAAAAGGAAAAAATAAACACACACAAAATTTTATGAAGAAACATATAAAAGGGAGTCAATTTGAACTAGCATTGGAGTTGTAAAAAATATTCATACTAACCAAGTAGGTCTTTTCACAAATGAACTATGTTTTACTAGAAATATTAAAAGAAAAGGGTTTTTAGTTTTTTGAGTTTAAGTTTTATGTTTATGGGTTAGTAAATAAAATTGAAAACTATATATTCTATTTGTGTTGATATATATATATATATATATATATATATATATATATATATATATATATATATATATATATATATATATATATATATATATATATATATATATATATAATCTCTAACTAACCATAAAATATAGAAAACTTTAAACTCATTATATTGTTATTACCCATTTCTATTTTTTATATTAACTTGCTTATTTAGTTATAGTGAATACTAGATTATTCATTCATTGTTTTTATAATTCAATTTGGATTTTTATTCATTAGCCTCACTCATATGGACATGGGGGTGACTATGATCTTACTTTTAGGTCCATACAAGTGAACAGACTAAATGAATAAGGCTAGTGAGTGTTAATTACAATGCTTAGTTTGTTGTTCTTTTAAAATAAAACCTCACTATCCTGAATCATATGTAGTGGATTATAGAGTATAGGTAATAAGTAATATGTAATTACATCATATTAAAAAATTTAATCAATAAAATAGTTGTATTGAGCTGTATTACATAGTTATATAAGAGTATCAGGTTCTTTGCTAATCCACTTTGTGTTGTAATTGGATTTAATTTAGTTTAATTTTTTAGACTAGTTAGATAGGTTGTATAAAGATGTATTATGATAAGATACAACTATAATCATAATTATCATATTAAAACATATGATTTCTTAATATGAATTAGACTTAGCATAAGGCTGTAATTGTAGATTGAAAAACATAATTTTAGGGTTGTGTGTAACATACAGTGTATTAGAATGATTTAATCATGTGAATGAAATATATGGTTGAGGATGAAATTTATATGATGAAATAATAACTACTATTTTATTTTATAGCTAAGTCCATATTAAATAATTTAAAATAGAGTTAAGATAGAATGTGTGCTACCACTTGTGCCTTAAGTTATAGTTTATAACTTATCTTCCTTAAAACTATTTAATGTTTATCCATGATAGAAATAGTGTATGGAATTAAAATGAGATATATATTTTTTGTTTAGGGGGTTAATATTACATCTATTTACACTTATATTTTTATAATTCTTATATATATTTTTTGAGGTAACTATCACACATAGGTTTTTAAGGAAATAATAATTTTATAAAAAAAAAATCTAAGATAATTTGGTACAATAATCTAGATTTTAAAAAGAGTTGATATAATTGAATCCCATTCCTAGTTATATTCATGACTATGTAATTATGAATTACATATTTATGGTATCTATTATGGATTAATAAACTATGTAGTATATTTATATATGCAAATGTACCTTGTAGTCATTGGGAACTAGGTTAGAAAACTAACCCAAAGTTTATTATTTAAGTGGTGTGACTTGCATTAGAAAAAATTATTATTAAATATCTTAAATGAAAGGTTGATAATCAGTTCCAAAACCTAAAGGAGACTTATTGAGTTTATAATAAAAGGATTCTATTTTTATCCTAGTAACATATGCCTTCTAGACTGTAGATGTGAAAACCCTTAATTGTATAATTCTATATGGCAATTAAGAAATTTCTATTTTTATTATTTTAATAAAGTTAAATATGTAATTTTCTTATGTCTTAAACTACATTTCCTTACCGCATATTGAGGGAAGATGAGTGTTAGGTAAGAACCTAAATATGAATGATCATCATCAATTAACATGATGGAAAATGATAAATGGATAATGTTATAGCCTAAAATTTCACCCTAGAGATGTCAAGTAGACCTTCTCAATTTTAGGATAACATCAAACTATCTCTCCTCATAGGCAAGCTACTACAAAAGATAGATCTCTAGGTTTGAAAGGGATAGATCCCTTAATTTATTTTTAATATCACACACTATACTATATTAATAACCATTGGTGCTGAAAAGGGAAGAATAAATACTAAATAAACCTAAACTAATGAGGGTGATACACCAAAGATAATTGCATACAACACACTTGCATATTCACTAGGAAAGAAGACTACAAAAATTAACCTTAACTCTAAGTCCTTATAGCATAAGTATTTCCCAAAGAGGTAGATTACTATGCATATCTAGATGTGGGTGAAAATAAGGTCTAATACTAGACACTACTAGTCTCTCACACACTTCAAGGAACACAAAAAAAACACATACATTTTATGAAACATGTTAGAGGAGGTATCACTCGCACAAAAGAAGCAAGAGCAGAAATGGAAGCAAGGAGAGTATATTCATCACTTGTCAACCACATAAAGCACTTGACACACTTAGGAAAGAGATTACATAGAATGAATCAAATTCATAAAATTTTATTCAAAGGAAAATGAGATGTTCAAACCATCAGGTATTAACCATACTAATTGTGGATCCATTACAAAGCCAAAAAGGCTTGAATATATAGAGAATAGGAGAAGACAAAGAAGAAGAGAAGTGGAAGGGTCATAAGTCCAAGTGTCAATATTTAGAAACTAGTTATAATTCAATAGAATGAGTTGGAAAAGAGGTCAAGAAGTTATCTTGGAACATAAGTCAATATGAAACATAAACCTTCTTCAAGTTATCATAGAACTCGTTATTGTCTTGCATGAAACTACATTCATAGTGAAGATTCACTTGACTACTTGAAACTAGATTAGTAAGTCTTTGACACATATGTACTAACATGGAAAGTTGGACATGAGATATGTAAACTTAATCTATGCCCTTAAATTGATGACTTCCCCTTTATCACTTGTCATTCACTATTTCTATTCACCTATTAGATTTATAAGACTAGACCTTCATACTTATCACTCAAGTGACTTGTAGTTTCTCAGAGATATTCATTGAGGGAATCTATGACATCTATTCAAAATATATTTCTCCTCTTGTTTATCAAATAGACCTCTGTGAAACTCAAAACACACTTCTCACTTCCCATCTTTGAAAATCACTTTGCCCTCTCACTGTTTATCCAAGACTATCTATGATTAATGATTTAGTAGAGGTATTTTTATGTTCAATTAGGGTGAGAGGTGAATATGGTGAGTTAGAACAAGTCCTTACAGACCTACCATAACGTTTCTTAATTATTCATTCTCCTCTATACCTAAAACACACTTAAAATCCTACAAAAGATAGAGAATTAGGCTGGTCTATAAAAGTGATGGTACAAAAAATGGATGGTGATTATCTTGAGAGAGTTATAATCATTTCCAAGTCTATTTTTAGGCCATTTAACCACTTTTAAAAGCATCTTCATATGTTTCTTCTTTATCAGATTTAAACAAGGATTTTAGGAGGTTTTGATTGTTAACAATGATTCATAAAATTTAGATGCTAAACCTCCAAAAAAATTCCTCTGAGAACAAGATAAGGACCCCCCTCAACTATTTATAACTCTTTGAGGAACCATGCACATTTTTTGTATAGATGTGAGCATAATAAAATGGCCTCTCAAGTTCTTGACTATATTTTAAGTAGATCTGAGATAATTTTAGGTCAAATTGACTACTTATGTGTCATTTAATACAAACTAGTGGTTCATATGGAGTCTCAAATTTCATCTAAATCTTATAAAATTACTTGGAAGGATCCCATGGTCTTGTGAATTTATTTAGTCACCCTAAGTGTTTAGGCTTAGTTATAGGCCTAATAGGCCTAACTATGTTGGACTATGTGTTTGACCCTTAGGAGGGTTTCCATTGACTTTATAGCCTTTTATATATTTTTAACCTTTTCTCAAACCTCACACATCTTACATAATAATTAAAAACTATTCGCTTCATCCATTTCACTTCTCACATACCAAATTTGTAGGTTTTCTTGCTCATGGAGAACCCTCTATCTTAGATAAAACATAAGGTACCTACCTTATTTTCATGGCCAAAATAAAACAATATAGGTTTAATTTAGGTAATTAGGAACTTATAAACCAATTTTAAAATATATATATTACCTATAGACCCCTAAAAACTTCAAACTCCTAAAAATAGCTATTAGTTCTTCTGATTGTGTATAATGTTCTATGCAGGGTTTTAGACTAACTATGTTTGAGGCTTATCACTATAGGTTAAGTATCCTACATATTAAGAACACATATGAGTGTGTAATTAAAAAAATTATATTTTTTTAAAATATTTTTATCCATCCTACATATTTTTTCATCAACCAAACCTACAATCCCCATAACCATGAGCTAGTCTGCAAACTATCTTCAACTATAGGTGTGCATTTTATGAAAGTTGTGATACTTAAAGGTAATTTTTTCATGCCTAAGTACTATTTCACACACATTTAATTCCTACATAATTCATTATTGATATATCACACTTTAATTAGTTCATTTATGCCTTGAAACCATGTATTAATGTTTCTTCACTATCAAAGTACTATAAACCTACACTCAGAGTGTATATGTCACCTTAGAAAAAGATATGAGATTCTTGTAGGTGGTTATGTCTATCTAAGAATTACATAATTGATTATCTTACATTGAATATATATATATAAAACATGAATATAATTTACTATATGTTTTATATCATATAGTTATTCCACTATCATCAGTATATAAGTCATTTGCAAGTTACATGTTCATTTAGGCTTCAAATGGGACTATAGTTTACTGAATGTCTCCAGTGAAAACTTGCCTAACATGGGAGTCAATCAACCCTCATTAACTCTTGATAAAATAAATTACTTTCATGTTTAAGAGTGACATATCCATATAGTCTTAAATAATGAAGTGATTTTACTGGATTAAACCTCTTCAACGCTTATCCATTGATAACATTTTGTAAGAGCAAATACTCATTCAAAGAAGTTAAGGTAAAAATTCTGATTGGAAATTTTTTAATTATAAATAAATATAGATATTTATTGAAATTTTTCTTGTCTATGCTAGTTAACTTTGGGTGATTTGAGAAATCCATTCAAGGATTGAAATTATTCAAACCATATCTCTTGGGTTTTAGATATCTCTTCCATTCTATGTACATACTTATAGGTAAATGTAGGTGAGAGTGTTCATTAGAGATTTTATTAGTATTTAATCATTGGATTAGAATCCTCTCTCCATCAACATTTACATTATTCAATGAAAATATTACATGGAGAAACTAGCTTCTATGCTTTGAGGGAAGAGACACAAGTGTACTACATTGATCTAGAGTCATGGAAAAAAAACTCTTACCACTGATGAAAACACTATCATGTAGACTATTAGTGCTCACTTATAGCATAATAAGGGTGATATTTATTACCAATTCATGTTTCACATGTGAAAACCAATTTTATAACCTCATGAGAAGGATGAACATACTCTATAAATCTTCATAAATCACTTGTAAACCTTAGACCAATGTAAATAGAAGATAAAACTATAGGTGTTAGTGTTATGAAAGTAGTTTTGAGATGATAAAAATGTTATAGGTTGTTAATAAATCACAAATAACCACTATTTAAAATTTTTATATTAAATGGAATTAAAAATGGAGTACTTTCATCACCAAATTAATTCAAATTAACACATCTTCTCCTATTCATACTGAAGGAAAACTAGTTGATTTCTTTTACTTGCCCAATAGAGAGACAAGAGAAAGAGGTTAAATTTTGGTAGTTTTAGACCTATTAAAGCTTTTAAATCCTAATACTAACTCATGGGAATTTTAAGGGACTCTCCCAAATCCTCACACATGCTAGATATGTTATCTTTCTATGTACAACTACCTTTAACTTATTTTCTAGTGATTTCCTTATTTCGACGTTGAACATAAAAATTTTTAGTTCCAAAATAGTTTCTATAACCAATATAACATATTATACATTATATTTCATCTTGAAAACCTTTTTCCTTTGATAAGAAACTGTAGAACTCATTAAATGTCCCAATAGATGGCTTAAGATGACATAAGACTAACTTAGATAAATATGACGAAGGTAAAAAATCTCATGAAACTTCACTAATGAATATGTGACCATTTTATGACTTAGAATGACCTTATAAAATGCTTTAATATATATGGGGTTGACCTAATTTGATGTAGGGTCAAATTTGTTCAACATTTTGGCAATTTCCTAGGGGTAGCAAGCCTACTATGTTAAGGACCCATTGCCTTCTCCTATCCTATGGAAATGGAGTCACCTATATACTAATTTTGACATTGATAAGACTTTTAAAGGATACCAAACACACACAAAACATATTTAAAAAAACATATAATACAAGAAAAAAGACACACACTTGTGTTCTCATGAACACTTAGGGAAAACACACAACATAAGCAAAGACACACACCTATCCTAGTATGTACAATACCTCAAGACACTTGAGGTGAATAACCACTCTTCATTACTTCAACTAGGGTCAAATACAATGTTACTTGCATCATTATTTCTCTAAAAAAGTAGTTTATCATATGAGGCATATTTAGAAATGAACATTTTATTATGGAGATAATCAAAAGACTTACCATGATTGGATATTTTAGTGACTGTAAGTGTACAAATTAGATCTCTCATGAACACTCCATATAGATCTTTAAGAACATTGTTTAAGCTAATAGCTTGTTTAAACTTTGACATGATCATTTGACAGTCCTTAATCTAATCATTGTAGATCATCATAGACTTTTCAACTTCAAGTGCCTCGAAACCATAATATGTATGTTGTTGGGGGAATTTAAAGTTTCCTTATTGTTCACAAAACACTTATTGGGGGTTTACCATAGTTTTTATTTATTGATCTGAGACCTCAAACTCTTCCTTATGCTCATTTAGTGAATAATTAACCTTATCATCTGGTCTATAGTCCTTTTAAAAAAGTAAAGGCCTACTCAACTCCTCAATTTCCAATAAAATGGAATTGAATTGTTACACATGTCATCTACTTCTTCATGATGTTCATGTTCATGAATGTTCTATTCTTTTGTAGGTAGAATTGGTTGCTCACTAGGACTATCATGTTTTAACATAACCAAGATCTCAACATCATCACTCATGTGTAAAATATAGTTACCCCATGTAACTTGATCTAAAATGTTATCAATATCTACCTTAACAACTTCATCACAACCTTCACAGAGTATGTAAGTGTTAAGGCATATTTATTCAAGTTCACCTTACTAAGCTCCCCACTTATTAAGATACAAATTAGAGATGACATCAATAAGAGTTAGAGGATCTTGATCACTAGGGTGATTATCTTCTTCAATGAAATTAAAATTCATTTTATAAGTGTAAGGAACATAAGTATCTACATGAAAACTAGAAAGAGGTTTTGATTTTATTGTCACTTTTATACCATACATGGTCTTAAATCCCATATAGAACCAGTCTAAAGTTATATAACCTCCTATTTTAGTAGTGAAATCTCTTTTCTAACAAAGTGAAAAATAAGGAATCACATATACCAATAAAACATCTTGAGAAATGGTGAAGGTATGATAAACATGAATAATAATATACAAACCTCTGACTATGGCAATGGTCTTGATAGCTGACCCATCTAATTGTATCACTCCTTTGGAATGAGGTTCACACTTTAAGTTCAATTTATTAGCTACTTTATTTGGCATTACACAAGTAATCACTCAAATCTAAATAATACAATTATGCACCAAATCTTATCCAATAATTATTGATAGATATAATGGAGGAGGTTTGTCTACCTTTTTAGCTTTGCTTGATTACCCTTCACTAGGCTTCATGGTGTTTGTCAAGGATACCTTATTACCACTAGATTGTTTAGATGTCAAATTGAGTTTTGGAAACTATTATTAAATTAGGTTTTATTTTCCAATTATTTCCAATGTATCCAACATTGACACATTCATATGAGACCTCTTCATTTTCTCTACAATGTTAGTGAAATGACCATTAAATTTTGCTTGTCCAATAGGAAGAATGGTACTGCCTAAACTTTGAGAATTATAAGGTATGAAAGCATTTATAATACATAATATATTTGAATTAATTTTACATTTGGAACAATATTATAAATAACTTCTCTTTTGTTTGTTTGAACATTCATTGATTGGCCATTAACAACCCCTTAAACTTATTTAACTACCTTCCTCTTGGTCTTTGTGTTTATATATATAGAAAATGCATCAATGGTTGACTAACCTTGATAATTAAGATCACAAAAATCATCTTGATGCTAATTTACCAATGTATACCCCATTTTAGCACCCTTCCCATCAGTCATTCATCTATTTAGTACTTCATCTTGAGTCATAGCTAGCATAGTTCCCAAACTTTCCATGAAGGCTTGATTAAAGGACTCATTAACATAAGAAGATTGATCATACATTTGATCCAATCAAGGATAACTATTATGATCTTAGGAAAGGTTATTTTGAGTAGTCACTAATTCTAGTGAGGTAAAAGTAGCATTGGGATTGTAACCACCATATGGCTTAGATTGGACCAACTATCCTTGACCTTTGGAATGACCTTGAAAAGGAGCTATGTTGCCTTAATAATTAGGGTAGGATTGATTAAATTAATAGTGTCTTTGGAAAGGATTTATTTTATGTTTTTGAATTATCTTATTTAGACCTATGATCTCTTGATCCATAGCTCTCATCTTGTCTACCACATTAGACTTGCTTGGTTGACTAGGGAAAGCAAGCTTATGTTTAGGTGTAGGAATAAGAGCAACAATAGGTGCAGGAATTTTTAAATCAAGAAAAAGTGGCATGGTAGGTATTTTTAAAAAATTCCCAACATAAATAAAAAAATTATCTACCATAATGGCCACTTCATATGCATTAGGTAAAGTTACCCCACCCATAACTTGTATCTATAATCATACTTCCCATGACCCTACTCCTACCTATGATTACACATAAGCTCACATGTATAATATAGAGCCTATTTATCCTAATTTGAGACATTTTAACTTTTATGGCTCCTCTCATAGCATATACACATCCCCTAGACATTAAGGGCACCTTACTTTCCCTTTTGCTCATTGACAAGCCTTTCAAACACCACTTCAAGCCCTTCTATAAGCATTGGGATTTTGACCTAGGCTGAGGATTATGGGGGAAACCAATATAATAGACCATTTTTACTTCACAAAAGCCACAACATAGGATTTATTCTAGGTATAATACAATAAAATGGCCCTATTTGGTCCCCAATAGCCAAAAATGACTAATTTTGGTTTTTCACACATTAAGGATGCCCTATATGACTACTTATCACTTGTTTCTCCCTCTCTCTTCTAATATATTATTTGATATCTCATATTTATCATCACTCTATAAGCTCTTGTACCTTGTTGGATCTTACTTAGTTCATTCTTGGCATGCTTGTGCTTTCATTGTGATAAAGGATGACCCACAACTCTATAACATGATTTGGTGGTTCACATTGCTCTCCATAGTGATCTTGAGGCTTGTTTCTTGCTTATATCTCCCTCAAGATCAATATCACATGTTATTGTGCTCTCCACATTGGTTCTTTCATAGTTTTAAAATTCTATTTGACCTCTTCCATTACTATTGGCTCCTAGTTTGGACTCAACACATATAGAGCTTAGTCTTCCTCCTTCATTGCTTCCTATCTTGGATTCCTAGTTGGTAGAAAATTTACACAATATTTTTGAGCTTTATATGAGTGACATCTTGTATTAAAATTTAAATTACCATTTGTTTTCGATAGTTTATTATCTAGGTTTTCATTGTTTTGGTAATTTAGTTTGTTTGGAGCATTCTTTAGGGTAGTTACTAAATATTTTGCATTTGTATGTATTTAGAGCATCTTTCATTGATTTAAAATGTATTTAATTATATGATATTATTTATTATAAAACATCTCTTATTGCATGGTAGAATCCTTATTTCCTAAAACATTTTATACATTTTCACAAATAATCTCCTTTTTATGAACTAGAAAGTTGCATTATTATGAAGTAATAGTGTTGAAAATGAAGAATTATCTTAGGCTTAGATTAGGCATTCTCTTTTACCCTTTCCTAAAAATTTATTTGATTCCCAAAATGTCTTTCATTTGGTTTGAAAGTTCTTCTCTCTTAAGATTATGCATCATTCGATCATTCTCTCAATTTGACATTTTCATTTCCATAATCTGTATGCAAGTAGATTTTTTGTTTAAAGTGCTTGATTTAATATGGTTATACCCAATATATATATGTATATATATATATATATATATACTGTTTCCTTTTTTCTTTATCATGCTTTCCCTAACCTAGTTTACAAGTCTTTATATATCTTAGTGTAAATTGGCAAACTAGATAACCTCTATTTATCAATAGTAGCCCATAGTTTCCTTTAGCCTTTATACTTCTAGGTGTTTCCTCAAGTACCCTATGTAAACCTTGCTAAACCCTAGTGGATCCATTTATTTTTTTGGAGCTAAATTTTTATAAGATTGGTGGGACCTCACATATGGTCTCACACCAATTCTATCCCATTTATAACTATCTTAATAATTCCCCTTTGTTAGCAATTAGGATTTGCTTTAAGTTTTGTTTTGAATTTCACCTTTGTTATTTCATCCTAATTTGGTTTTATGTCCTCTTCCCTATTGGTTCACCATTCCTTTGCCTTTTATATTATCTCCCATGTTTCTCTTGCTTCATTTCATCCATGGCTGACCTTCCACCCTTGTGATAACAATCCCATCAAATTTAGGGTCTTGTCCCTAAGCTCACTCATGAGTAGGATGAGATTAAAATGGAATGACAAAGACACCATAGGACCCAAGAGGTTACTTTGACCCAACATTATTACCTTCACACTCTCATGTTCCTTAGGGAACATGATAAGTAGATCTATAACTAATGAACTCAGTCTTATTTCTACTAGTCTAAGCTTCATTCATCTAAGAAGAATTCCCCTCGACCTCACACCAATTTTAATTCACCTATTTGGGGTGATAATGACCCCCTTTCATGACATAGCCTTGGTGATCTATGAACAATCATTGATGATTACCACAAATGGATTCAAGTGAATGAAGTGAACTCTTCTCCCCTAGGAGTAGATGATGTGTTTTTTTTGAAGATAAAGATAGAATTCATTCTAATTCAAGTGCCTTAACTATTTCTCATGTGAGTTCCCCACCCATTTCTTAGTAAGATATTCTATAGTAAGAACCCCCTCATGTCTATGTTGAGAGACATAGGCATGTCAACTCGATAAGGCATCCACATCATGTGGAGTCCTCCCATCCTTTTAGTTCCTCCTTTAGAGTCTAAATTGAGCATCCTAAATTTGATCACCACTTATGGATTAGAGATCCATGAGATTATTATCATAGACATTAGTGCCCTCATGTGGGCTCTCATCTTGTGACATGTGGCTAACATTATGGAGATCTAGGTCATCATGATTTTTTCCATGGGTATGCCATGTCATCTCATCATATTTGTAAGGAATGGTACCTTACTCATGGTCATTTCTTACCTTATGATAGGGAATATTTATATCATGAGCATCTCTCACTTGAAGAACCACCTCAGCATCATTCTCTTCATGACTTAAATTTTTATGAGTCGTACTGTCATAGGAAACATCATAACCTCCATTAACCTCCTTAGGAAGCATGTCTCCAACCTGATATCAACCATGCCTATAAGGATCATCATAGGAATCCCATAGCCCCTTATTTGTGTGTTATTCCCCTTCTTACTCCTATCCCTAAACTATCTAAGTTTAATGGGACTTATGATTCTAGTCCCACTGAGCATATCACAACATTTTTTATGGTGTGTATGGATTAGGAATAGGATGAAGTCATGATGTTGAAGTTATTTACTCACTCCATACATGTTAAAGATCTTATTTGGTTCTAGAATATACCTCTAGATTCTCTTTCTAGCTTCTAGTTCCTTTTGGATGACTTCCTCTAATACTTTAATATATATAAAATGTTTAACCTTGGAATCTATTCACTTACCTCCATGGCATAGGCCAAGGGTGAGTTAAAATCTAAATTTATATGTAGGTGGTATTTAGCCATCCATACATGAAGGATAAGGTTATTGGATGATCAGATTTATGATATGTCCATGCAAGCATTGAGGCATGAGGTTCACCTTGAGATCTTCAATTTTTAACCTACCTCATATGATTAATCTATTAAAGAGTGTCTAAATATTGATGTCTTTGAGGTACGTGTGGGTATTTCCCTATGCCAACCCAAAAGTCATCCTCTTCTTGTGATTATAACCACAAATCCATCAATGATGGTATCCCTAATTCTCATATTGAGAAGAAGGATAATAAGGATAACTACAAGTTCAATATTATGAATAAAATTCCAACTAAAATATAAGGCCACCAAAATAAGTACCATGAAACCATATATGATATTACCTTATGATGCTATGAAGTTTCACAACTTACATCAGATGAAGGGCTATGATGATGAATATTATATCACCTAAAATTATGTTACATAAGCCTCACCTCATCCTCAAGGTTATCCACTTGCATAACCCAACCACAAATTGAATGTGTTCAAGGATCTTCTACCTAACCGTAATAAGGAAAAGAAGAAGAAAAAGAAGAATAAATCCCAAGATAAGTGTTGGGCCCCCTTTTGTAACAACTATATGGACTACACTAAATGGACTTATCTTGGTTCAAGGTAATTTTTTGAGTGTTTGATCCCTTTTTATACCTTTTGGAACCAATTGGAGTAGTCCTCGAGGATATCACACCAATTGTTAGATAGCTATATGGTGATGACTTTTAAAGGACATACCTACTAAAACTTGTATGTGGTGGATTGAGAAGCATAAATTTTAGAAGATTATAATAGGTTAGATAACAACCCCCTAGAAATAGCTCAACATACAACATGTACTCATGTAACCTAGGTAGTGTATTGGTGTTTGAGGACTCATGATAGCTCATCACTTGGGATGTGTCCATTTGACCTAGTAAGGATATTCCTAGTTGTCTATCTAAGGAGGCTCATTGTTGAATATCAAGAGAGGTGACTATGGAAGTGAAGATATAGAAAAATAGAGATCCACATTTATTATTTTTTATTCTACATATGATAGATTAGGTATCTTGAATGTATATCCCAAGCTCACCTATGAGCCACTGGGCATGAGTAGTTTTAGAAAATAGTATATGTTCTACTTTTATATCTTGAACCTTTTACACTATACTATGAAGTAAATGAAGAATGTGGTTAAAGAACTAATGTGTTGATTATTTCAATATAGATAACATAGTGTTAATTTATCACTTAATTTTATAATAATTATGATATAGTTCTTTACTTGAAAGTATTGTGATATGGAGGTTTATCTCTAGTCGTTAATGGCATCTTTGTGCCATATTAAAACTTTGACCTACCTATAAATAGACTAAGTGTTGGAATATAAATGTTCTAAGACCCTAAGACCCACACCTAAGGCACTACCTTGTGGATGAGAACTTGAATCCAAGCCATCCCCATTACTTGTCTAAGCAACCAAATGACCCTATATTAGCTATTCCTACAACTTGTGATATTGAGAAGGATTACACCTAATGAACTTCTCCTGAATAACCTAGCATCAACAATATGCCTAAACCCATCCTACTCATTAATAAGTCCCTTTTAACCCTAACTTTCACCATATTACAACTAGCTCAACATAGGCCTTGTTCCTTCACTATTGTGCTTTGGGTGAGTGCACAAGGTTGTACCTTATGTGAAAATAATGTCAATGCAATAGTTTGTTAAATGTTGTGTACCAAAATTTACAATGTTTATGCCTAGCTCCATCAAGTCTAAAACTAACATAGTTAGATAGCTAAGTGCATGACTAAGTACAAAAGATAATCTAGTGAAAGTTTATATAAAATTTTGGTTTCATTTCCAAGATACATGTTGAATTTTATTGCTATAATGGTGTAATAAAATGATGATATGACTATCACTTGATAACATCAAACACTAGCTAGAGTAAGTGGAAGATAGTTTCATATAGAGGCATCTTACATATGAATGATATGATCCAATAAAATTGGTACAAGCTAACCTATAAAATACTCTATAGGAGATGTTCTTTATGAGTTACTTGACCATGTGTACTAGTGGTTGGTCACCTACACTACTTATAGAAGATGAAGCTACCACTAGTGCATCGAGTGGACCATAGAGTACATAAATAGGTTAGAGAGCTTGGATGAAGTTTGGATGCATGTTGTGGACAAGTGGTGGAGTGGCATGTTGAAAAACTATATGTTGGAGTTCATGGTGTTAACCTTCTCATGCCCAAAAGAAATAGAGTATGAGTTTACTCATGATCCAAGTGGAACATTCATCATAGGAATTAACACTAAAATAAAGAAGCTTTGTGTGGATTACATTATAGAAACCATAAGAATGGAAGGTTAAAATCCTTGTTTGTATGAGAAAGTGTGAAAGATGAGAAGGGGAAGTTTAGGTGAGGTAAAATGGTAGAGAACAAGAAACCTAACACCCAAGAGCTCTAGAGGTTAAATTATAGTAAGTGATAGTGTAGGTTGATGGAGGATTTAGAATGTAAAAGTGCTGAGAGGACCCATAGAAAGTGGGAAGGGCATAGGGAAGGATCCTTTGATTTGTAATAGTGTAAAAAAAGAGAGGAGGAAGAAAAAAACTAATCTTAGTAGTTGGGTGTAGGATAAAATGGGTTCTTACAAGATATGGTGATAGAGGATGCACTAGAACCTACCCCCTTTGCACATAAAGTGTGATCTCATGCATTAGATTCTCCATCAAAAGATAGAATAATGGTAACTGAACCTATTATTTATGTTGAATTTGATAGGAATTAACATTTAGATCATGATTTTATTATTGAGAAAGTGATTCTTTACAAGGAATTGAGTGAGTATAAAGTGAACCTAGCAAGTTACAATCTAGGAACTATGAACATAAGAATGATCATTCTTGTATAGAATATGTTATTTTCACTAACTAGGCAATAACCCAAAATAAGTGGCACGGTGCCACTAGTGACTAGTACTACACTGACAAATTTGATAATGTAGTCAACAATATCCAGGTTAATTCCCTAACTTATAATTAGCATTGGAGGGCCATGTCCAACACATATGCAAAGGGGATAGGCACCTTGGAGCCTATCACCACCCCATTTTCAAATATACTCTGAGATGGAAATGCACTTGCCTAAGTATTATGTCATCAATAATGTCATGGATTATGTACTAAAGTATGAGCTATAATGGCATGCTCAGGGCATCACTCATCCCAAGAGTAAGGTAACATAGTTTGTGACCACTTTTTTAGATCATTCCCATACTTGGTATCAAAAAATTGATTTGAACCATGCTATGGTTGACTATAATATGATGAAATAAGCCTTATTGAAAAAGTTTGATATATATTAATTTGAGCAGTAGAGCATCATGGTGCTCAAAGAAATCAGCCAGGGGTTATTCGAGACCATGCACCTATATAACACATGGTTTAAAACTCTTCTCTCTAAGATTTTGTATGACATTCATCCCTCCCAATATATGTAATGGTTTGTTAAAGGCCTTTTAGTACACTTAAAATGAGCTTTGTCCATGAAGACCTTCATGAACCCTCATGAAGCACTTGAAGCCATTCTCTAGGCCAAAGCATTAGTTAGTGTTGATACTAGAATCAACCCATTCATGAAAGTGCAGATCATGTAAATGGCCTTATAATTATAGAATTTGATTGTTTGTTTATCACATGACACTCATAGTTGGTTATGGTGCACTAATTATGAGCTGGAGGGTCATAACAAGAATAATTACTCATGAATAAATGTTCATGCCCTACTTCTTATATATGAATTTTTCCATGGTTTACATGACTCTCTAAACTATCCTCTACTATAGGACACCAGTCAAGTGAACACTACCATTTATTATAATATGTTCAATTCTTATATTAGCTCCATAATATATTATTATGTCATCAATGAGATGTTCCAAAACATGGAAAGAGGCATGAGGTAGGCAACAACATCAGTTAGTGGTCAAGCAAGTCAAGGAAATGAGGATTATGGGAACTAATAAGTCATGTGTGGGTAAGGAAGAGGACATGGTGGAGGAGGGTTCCCACCATGATCATGTTACAAGTTTGGGTTGATTGAGAATTATCGGTATGACTTCCATATGTACCCAATGTGTGGGTATTACTGATGACCACATCTAGTCAAAGAATACCCAAACTTGTATAAAAAGTTGACTCAAGGTCGGCCAGACAAGGGTGCTACAATGGTTAGGTGTAAATATAAATAAGAAAGGTGGGATCCAAATCCATAATTGATTCAAAAGGAGCCACATAAGGTGTAAGACATGACCCAAAGTGGGTTTACTAATTAGTATCCTACTACATTGACCTATTAACTATGCTTAGAGTGTGGTAAATTGAGCCACACTAAGTTCATAATGTAGCCTAAGCCAAAAGTTACACCCTATCCTAAGCTTGCAGAATAGAAGGAAATCCTATAATAAGCCATCAACATGATATATAATTTTTATGATAAACTCTAGGGATAGAGATATAAAGGCATACACCACCACTTCATGCATAAGATAGGATAACTAGGAGGCTAAGGTATAAGAGTTGATTGAGATCCTATGCCTCCTACAAACTAAAAGGATGCTAGCACCATTGAGATATTTTTTATTAGAGCATGTAGGGAAGAAACTAAAATATGAGGATACACCTCAAATGATTGAATATGTTGCACTATATATGGAGTGGACACATGAATTAAGACATACTCAAAATGTAGAGTATGATCAAGAGTTATTGATTGATGCCACCATCAATAGATGGTCAATTTATGAAGTAATTATAGACATGGGTGTCAAAGTTAATATACTAACCAAAACCACCTGAGAGAATATGGGATGGCCACCCTTGAGACCCTCAATTCACATGTTGTTTATGGTGAATAAAATGCAAGCATAACTTATTGGGATCTTGAAGGGTGTCATTTTAGATATAATGAGTGCCTAGTTCTAATTCAACTTCTACGTCATCGAGATGGTAGAGTAGGACAACTATCCAGTTGACTTAGGTATGCCATGGTGCTACATGAATAACATAAACATGCACTTTAATAAGCACTAAATAACTTTTTAAAATGGTAAAGAGAGGGTGGTGATATCTATATAAAGTTAACAAGGGCCCCCATATGTGGAGGTGTTGACCTTGAGGATGAGATCAACCACATTTATAACATCATGGCATAGGGTGCCAAAAAGCTCAACCCTAATGACCAAGGTATGCTTGAATGGGAGGATAGACAACTAGCCTCTAATACAACTAATATAGCTTATGAATGATGGGTATAAGAGGCTTATGAGGTCACTGGCTGAGGGTGTTTCCTAGTCTGCATATCAAAACTAAGACCAACTAGAATAAGACTAGTTAAGATTGAGCATAGTCAAAGGAGATGGGTTCCCCATGCCAAGAAGGCTAGGAAAAGGGTGTTCTGACTAAATAAAGGGAAGCTTACAGTGCTATCAAAATATGAAGGAAGTTAACATATAGAGAGGTATGTATATGATATTTAAGCTTACATGCCTAAGGAAATAGAAAAAATGGGTGCACTGGTGCATACTTTAAAGTACATTTCTACTCACTAGTGGGTAGTGAAAATACCTAACTTGCTAATGTGGCAAGATGTAAAGGAAGAAATATACACTAGGTTTGGAAAGAGTAATGAGAACTTAGACATACCTAACTACTCAGGTGATTTTACCTAGACCATCTATGGTGAAAATGTACTAAAAGGCTTATGGGTGCATGCCTTTTATAGGAATTTGGAAACATTAGCATGAACATGGTACATTGGAAATGAGATGCACTATGAGATAAGGAACTATTAAATACTTAAGGAGAGGTTCATGTACAACTTATCCTTTTCTTCACAAAACTTAGAACTATTGGAGCTATTGCAAGTCATTTGTAGAGTAGTGTTTGAAGACACTACCATCCTAGAAGAGCACCTCAATGAAATATTTGGGGAGAAAGGACTAGCACTCCCAACATTATTTGAAGAATAGGCACTCAATAATGACTCTAGTGAGGGAGATGATGAGACCTAGAAAGAGAACAATTGTAACAAGAAGGCAAAAACTTATGCACCTTATGGATGACAATGCCCTAGATGAAGATGATTTGATGTATCTTTAAATTGAGATAATTGAGTGGACTTTACAAGTTGAAGACTCTCATTAAGATAATAATGAGCCCTACTATGCACCACTCAAGACCACTAAAGTAGACATTAACATAGAAAGTGAGCCAAAGATTGCCACTATAGGTACTTATTGGTCTGAGCTAGAGATGGCACCAATCATAGACTCTTAAATGAATTTTATGACTTATTCACATAAAAATACTAATATATAAAGGGCACTCACCCTTTCCTTGGAAAAATGAGCATCAATCTGGTGGATGACATGAGACTAGTCAAGAAGTGCCCATACTAAATGAATCTTAGTCTTGACACCAAGGTGAAAATGGAGATTTATGGAATGCTTACCATCAATGTCATCTACCCTATGTAATAATCTAAATGGGTGAGCCTAATGGTCATTAACATCAAGAAAGATAGGCACATTCAAATCTACATCGACTCTAGACTCTTGAATGATACTTGCATAATGGCCCATTCTTGACCCCATTCACTGACAAGGTCCTGGATGGAGTCACAAGCTATGAAATCTATACCTTCATTGATGGTTTCTCAAACTACCATTGGATGCAAATTGAGGAGGAGGATAAGACTAGAATAACCTTTGTGTCTGAATGAGATTATTTCACTTATAATATGATGCCCTTTGGACTCAAGAATGTGTCAGCTATATTCTCTAGGGTATTGATTATTGCTTTCACAAACTTTATCCATAAGTTCCTCCAAGCTTATCTTGATGATTGGATTGTGTATGGTCTTGAAAAATACTAATAATATAATCTACACCTCATGTTTGAAAGGTGAAGTAGATCCAAATTTCTTTAAATATAAATAAGTGCATCCTTGTAACTCCATTTGGGACATTTATAGAGCACATCATCTATAAGGATGGTTTGGTTTAATGATCTGATGAAGATAGCCATCATAATCTAGCTCTAAACTCCCTTAATGTAGAAATATGTTCATACCTTTCTAGGCCATTATGGTTAATAAAATAATTTAACTTAGATCTATTCAAATATCATAGCACCTATAAATTATCTCTTACACAAGGATGGCCCATTATATTGGGGTGAGATACAAGAGGAGGCTTTTGAAACACTGCAATTGAAGCTAGCTAGTGCAGCAATTTTATAATTTCTAGATTATAATACTCCTTTCGACATCCATGTCAATACTTTAGGATATACCATTGATACCATATTCACGTAACTAGGTAAGGGTAAGATGGACCGCCCCATGTCTTTTGCCAGTAATAAATTGATGTAGGAAGAGCAGAATTACTCCACCACCAAGTGTGAGGCACTAACAATGGTCTATGCCTTATAAAAATTTAGGAAATATTATTTGGTAACCCATTCATATTTTTCATTGATTATGAGGCACTCAAATACCTCACGAACAAGCCTTTTTTACATCGTTACATATGTAGATGGATTATTCTATTCCAATAATTTTAGTTTTCAATTATGGTTAAACTTGGAGAGTAGAACTTGGGGCCAGACCATTTATCTTGTATCAATTCTAGTGATGTGGTGGAACCAATTGAATATGACATATTAGATGCATATCTATACTAAGTCCAACACATCCTTTAAGACTTAGCAGAGATTTCCTTTTTCCTGACATCTAGGTTTTTTCCCTAGACCTTGTCAACTAAAGATAAAAACCAACTTACGGTTCATGTTAAACCATTCCATCTCATTGAGGGAGAGCTATACAAGTTGATTATAGATGAAGTCCTATGTTGGTTTGTTTTGGAGCATGAACGAGACTCCATCCTATAGGAAATTCATGAAAGGATCATAAGAGTCTATTTCACTATAGATATAAAGATGCACAAGGTATTGCAATAAGGCTTGTGGTGGCCAATCTTATTTCAAGATGTAATGGAGTAAACCAAGCCATGTGACATATGCCAGTGCACCAAAAAACCCAACCATTGGGATGTAATGAATCTCATTCCTATTCTTTCCTAGGCACCATTTGAAAAATAGACCATTGACTTTGTTAGGCCAATTACTCCCATAGCATGGTACACAGTTGTATCTTATATTTTAATATCCACTGACTATTTCACCAAGTGGGTCAAATCTACATTAACCAAAGATTACATAGCCACAAGAGACATATGCTTCATATGGGAGAACATCATAAGCTATTATGGGTACCCATTGAGTTTGACTAGTGACCAAAGTGCTCATTTCATCAATGAGATGATGCACATCATTTTCATTGAATACATGGTGGTGCACCAAAAACCACCCCCTAAAATCCTTAGGACAATAACATAGCTAAAGAATTCAACAAGATCTTATAAACATGCTTGATAAATATATGTGATGTTAGTTGCAAGGATTTGGATGATCATGTATCATTGGTACTATAGGTGTACTAAACAACATACAAGCACTTGAAAAATGCTACACCATTTCAACTAGTGTTTGGTGTTGAATTAGTTCTACCCATGGAATTCATGATACCCTCCTTATGCATTACATAGATTGATATCTAAAATGACCAATAATCTTTAAGCAAATACTTAGAGTTCTTAGATGAGAAGCATGCCCAAGCCAAGTGGAGTTAGTAGATTGAGAAGGTACACTAGAATCATTGGCATGACAAGCATATAAAGTATAAAGAGATGAATAAAAGAGCATTAGTATTCATCTATGATTACAAGTACTTAAAGCACCTAGAAAAGTTAAAAATATAGTGGATGGGACCCTACATAATCTACCACGTATTGGAGATAGGCACATGAAAGTTTCACACATTGACTAGAGAAATTCTCCCTAGGAATTTTAATGGCAAATGATTAAAGCTATTTAGGTATTATTATGGCACTCATTCAATATAAACACCACATTATTTGTCATAAGTTAGTTGGGAGTAAGTTAACTAAGATATCATTTGTACAAGCCAAACCATTCTTTAAATTATTTTATTTGTTCTTTGTGTAGTGTATATAGGTAGTAAGTAGTGTGTGGTGTCCACAAAGGATTTAATGGCTAACACTTCACATTTAAATCCAATTGGGTGAGTTGAGAACTTATGCACTCTAAGTGCATGAGGCTAGAGAACTAAGTGGTGGGCATGTGAAGTTTTCTAGATGCAAGATAAAATTGTTCAAGATCCATGTGCATAGCCTAAACACTATAGGGTACCTCAAGGCTTAAAAAAAACTAATCTATCATTTAAATTTATTCCAAATCTACAAATAAGGCACACCCGATGATCCTACTCTAGAAATAGTGAAGACACTCAACATAGTTGAGTGTAAGGTAAGAATTTAAGATGCTTAAACATGGTTGAGTGCAAGGTAGATAGTGAATATGTACACTCTAGAAGTGCTCAAGAGAATATGAAGATAAATGAATCACTAGAGGGCCAACATAAGGCATTTGTATTGGGTAGGCTAGGCTAGAGCAAGATGATGCATAATAAATCAACCAAAGTAGAGAAGCATGCTTGAAATAAGAGCATATCTAGAAGACAAAGTGGAATCAAGGAGGCTAAATAACATGAATGTGAGGCACTACACCCTAGTTACCACAAGGAAGGATAAGGTTGCACCAAATTTTACAAGCATAGAAGGATAACATCTAAGACAACTGGCATCCCCCTAGAAATGAGTGGGAAGTGACCATTTAAGCCACATGCCACTTCACCAAAAAATCCATTAGAAATAATTTAATGAGGTAGTGATAGTGGCACATAGATATGCATTTAATGCATATAAGATATTACATTTTTGATTATTTCATAGATTTTTGCATTTTCCAAGAAATTGAAGTGCCTATGTTATTAAGCCTACACTAATGATGGTTGTTGACAAGGGAAGGGTTTAAAATGGTAATCAATAAAATTTATTAAGTTATAAACTTTACACTAACTCACACTTACAACAAACCTAAGAAAGAACCCGAGAGATGAAAAGAGAGATAACCCTATCATAGTGAGAATTTGAGAGATTTAGGTACATAGAGTGGATGGAAACATAGTGAGAAAGAGTGCATTCATAGTGAGCCCATTGTGAAGGGTCAAAGAGAGAGTTTTGAATAGAGAATCATGTTAAATTAAGAAGGTTTTGCCCAAGCCACCATTAATGTCTAGTGAATATTGGAGCTAAGAGTGTAATTTTAGATCCTATAATTGTGAAAGCACCATCCATTATTTGAGGCTTTGACAAACCACATATCCCTAGGTTGAATATAAGATTATTTAAAATGGTGAAGAAGAAAAAGGAATCAAACTCCACACTAGCATAGCTAGAACCCAGGTGGGTGAAGATCCTCAAGGAAATGTTTGTTGCCAAAATAGTGGCACAAACAATTTAGGCTATTGTGTCACTGAGGTAGACACCAAGGTGATAACAAAAATGTCATATCAGTATATGTAGTTTCCCATAGAGGTTTAGGTGGAGGAAGTTGGTATTCATTGATGCATAGTCTATAACTCAAAGAATATGACCATTAGATGTTAAGTCACTTCTAAGACTTGGCATATGGATGGATGGTAGACATAGGGTGCAAGTTGCTAGAAAGTGATACCCTATTTTCTGTCTTAATTCAAGACAAGTTGATCACTTCTAATACAACTCAGCTTTATGAGTTGCCCTCCTTCAAAAATCTAGAATAAATTATCTAGTTCCTTATTTCATGCATCTATGAGGAATACATATATTTTTTAGTATAGCACATGAAGATCTCTGTGTAGATGATAAAAAAGATAATTATACTCATAGATACTGATAGAAACATCCACCAACTAATGGATGATGTTGAAGTGAGGTGCATCACAAATCTCCTCAACTAATTCAAGGGGGGTTTTATGTTCCTAATTATAAAGTGTGAGGACCTTGGAAAGAGGGTATTAGTGTGCCTCATGAGTTCTTAGTTGTGTCCAGGGATCTTGTGGATAGATGTGTCAAAGGCATACCTCTATGTTTCATATCACATGGCACATGGTGTAAAATTTAATATCACCAAGTTTATCCTAGAGGATTTGATCAAGAAATCATTTGAATGACGTAGTGATAAGGGGATATTCAAGTGGGGCTCCATCCTTATCTTGATCATGATGGAGAAAATGGGATCATATATGAGAGTGAAGGTAATCTTTGGGTCTTCCTAGAACACCAAGAATCCCCTACATAGAATTATAAGGACTACACCTATCCCATCACTTTCCTCACAAAATATAATACACACATAATGTGCTAGTGTAAAATGTATATGAATGCATTTGGAATTGAGTGGCACATCCCCCATGGGCTCCCCCAAAATATGTTCAAGAAGACAACTTTTGTTGTAATGGATTACTACTATGTCATGCTCTTGGTGTTGAAGGGTGGAAACATGTCAGGATGGTTGAAGATCCCCTTTGTGTTCTTAGTAGAGTACTTCAAGGATGTATTGCACTAGATCTTGAATGTATAGTAGATGGACATTATACTTAAGGAACTAGATGTAGAAAGGCAAAGGTTGAGGTGTAGGTTTGCCCATGTAGATGGAAAAGTTGCATAAGATGAATAAGATGCCTTGGATCACATAGACATCAATCCCATTCAATATTTCACCATCCTTAGCTTCATACAAAGACTTTAATATGATATGAATCAATGAAATAAATATTTTAGAATCAGGTCTACCACTGAGTAGAGAAAAGACCCCCCAACCTAGTTCAGGGAAGAAAGAACTCCAGTGCTAGTTGAAAAGAAGAAGTTTCCAAAGAAAAATAAAGGAGAGACTTTGGATGACATTGAGGAGAAATTAAGGCTAAAGTTTTCTTCAAAATTAAAATCATCTCTTTCAACCTCCATGCCAAAACATGTACACTTCACACTAAATACTTCCCCTAACATAGGGGAAAAGAAGAAGAAGAAGAAGGCTCCTCATTTACCCTGACATGAAGGAAGAAGAAGAGATTAGGAGGGTAGCCTATAATTTACCCAAGGATGAAGATTCCTCATCAATAATATGGACCCCCTCCCTTCCACCTTAGATTGAGCTAGAGAAGTGAAGGTAGAGATTGAGGAAACTTGGCTTTAGTGAAGCCAAAATACAAAAGGAACAAGAGATATGTGAACAAAAGGAAGAAATGACTATAGTATGGGTGCTAAAATAAGTCATCAATATAGTGGAGGCTGAAGAACAAAGAAAAGAGGAGGAGCATAAAGCATAGATGAGAGAAGGAAGTAAGGAAGGAAAAATGAGAAATGAGATTGAGGAGGCAACCCATTTAGGCATGCCAATGGAAGAAATATAGTGCTAATGAAAGGACATAGGCCTTGACCAAGGGAATATTGACATGGTGCTAAGGTTACACCATAAGCATGAGGAAATAGGGGCCAAGGGCATGTCCCAAGATGAGATTGATCAGCTAGAGGTTGAAGAAATAAGAACGAGAGAAAAGAAATTCATAGTGAAAGCTATGCAAAGGAAGATTGAGAGAGACAAGGCCAAGAAAGAGGAGGTAGAAATAAATTCCAAGGAAGAGAAGGCCAAGAGAAAGGAAATAGAGTAAGAGGTCACCTAGGAATAAAGGGATAGGATGTTAAAATAAAGAGAAGAGAAGGTTATCACTAGCATGGAACCAAGGAAGGAAAGAATGCCAGAGAAGGCACTGAATGCCCCAACCAAAACAATAGAAGAAGCTACATAATAGGCATGCCATATCCTTGAAGGGGCACTTGGAGATATAGAAGGTGATACTATCACCTTAAAGAATCAAATTGAGATAGATATAAAGGCCTCATTAGGTAAATAGGAGAAGAAGGTTGGCATAATATAAGCTCATACCAAAGAGCCACTATAAGAGGAAATGGATGAGGGGGAAGCATCCACTAGATAACCCCTATAGGTGGAAAAAAACAATGGCAAGTTGAGAATCAAAGAAAGTGGATAAGTGGACATAGGGGAGAAGTTTGAAGAAGAACCCCAAGAAGGAGTAGAAGAAGCTAGAGGAAGGAAATGACTACCAAATCCTCAATCCTTATGACATGAACCCCATGCACTCATCTAAAAACTTGATCAAGATGGCCTTCATAGTAGTATATAAGAACATCATAAGTGATGTTCACACACATAGCTAGAAGAAGATAGAGAAAAATGTTGAGAGAGAGATTAAGGATATAAATATGAAGCTTCAATAGTTAGTTTAGTGCATAGAATAGGTAGAGATATCATTGTTAGATGGTGTGGATACCTTGGAGATGAAGGAAATTGACCAAGTCTATGTGTTTGTAGATCAAATGATCCCTAGGATAAGGTCAGTACTTGAGGAGTAATAAGACCCTTGTGAGGCCTTACGAGGAGAGTTGAAAAAAAATTGGATGTGGTTTAAGACCTCTTCACTAAACTTGAATAAGGTTTATAGGAAGCTAACACTATATTTTTTAACTTCACAAACCAAGCATTAGTCTTGATGCATGACTTAAGAAGGAAAAGGAGGAAAAGGATGATTTATTCCAACACTCCTTCATGGTAAGCAAGACCAAGTGAATTAAAGTAAAGGAAAAGTTAAAATATTTAATTTACCAATTTAAAAATCAAGAGCAAGACTTATAAGTGGTCTTTTGCACCTTCTAAATAAAGGCTAGTGATTTTGGGGAGATCTTGGATGGTGGGGTAAAGCATGCAAAAGAAAGGATTGAAACCTTTAGGAAAGAACTAAAAAACAAAGACGTGATTTATCTCAAAGTTGCATCCAATAAATAAAATGGTGCCATAAATCAAATAAAGGGTGATATCTAGGGTTTTGAAAATTTTGAGGTAGATTTACAGCAGGGTGTGCCAAAATTTTTCACACCAAAGGCACTAAAAGCCTAATCTTGGTGGACTAGCAATTTTATGTGGGGTAATATTGGGTCCCATTTTATAACAACTATGTAGACCATACCAATTGGAACTATATCAGTGTGAGGAAATATTTGGAGTGGTTTCTCCATTTTTATACCTTTTGGCACCAATTGGAGGAGTCCTCAAGGATCCCATGCCAACTGGTAGGAAGTTGTGTGGCATCAACTTTTAAATGGAATCCCTTATAGAAATTGTACATGGTGGATCAAGAAGAATTTTTTATAGAAGAGTGAAGAAATTGGGATAGCAACCCTTAATGATATCTTAGTATACAATGTGTATTCATCCATACTAGGTAGTATAGTGGAGTCAGTAGACTTGTGACAACTCATCACTTAGCACATGCCCATCCAACCTGGAAAGGAGATGCCAAGTTTCCTATTTAATGAGGTTCATTATTAAAGATAAAGAGAGGTGACTAAGGTACTAAAGCTTTGATGAAATAGAGAGCCACATTTAGTATTTTGTATTCTGCATATGATAGATTAGGTATCTTGAATGTATAACCCAAGCCCATCTATGAGCCACTAGGCATAATTAGTGTTAGAAAAGAGTATATGCTCTTCTTTTATAACTTGAACCTTATGTGAGGAATTATGAAGTAAATGAAAATTGTGGTTGAATAACTAATGTTTTGATACTTGTAATATAGATAACATAGTATTATACTATGACTTAGTTTTATAATAACAATGATATAGTTCTTTACTTGAAAGTATTATGAAATGTAGTTTTATCCCTGGTTGCTAATGGCATCCTTGTGACATATAAAAGCTTCAACCTACATATAAATAGACTAAGTATTAAAAATTAAATGTGTTAAGGCCCTAAGACCTATGCCTAAGACACTACCCTGAGAATGGGAACTTGAATCCAAGTTATCCCCACAACTTGCATAAATGACCAAATGACCATATACTATCTCTTCTTATGGTTTGTGCCTTTGAGAAGGTTTTTGCCTAATGACCTTCACCTAAATATCTTAAAAATGATAGGCCACCTAAGCCCATCCTACCTATGACTAAGTCCCTTTGAAACCTAAGTTACATCATGTTACAACTAACCCAATGTGGGCCTAGTTCCTTCACTATTTCACTTCAGGTGAGTGCACAAGTATATGCCTTATCTGAAATTGATGTAGTAAAATAGTGTGTTCAATGTTTTGCACAAGACCTTACTATATTATTTCCTTACTCCATTAAGTCTAGAACCAAGTTGGTTAGATAGTTAAGCATATGACTAAGCACAAAAGCTAATCTAGTGAGATTTTCTACAACACCAAAACCCATCATTCCCCCTCTTTCTCTTCTACCTCTTATGATTCATATTCCTAGACTGACCCAAAAAGGAAGGCCAAGAGAAAGAGTATCAAGGTCATTGTTTATATTGACATAGCCTCTACTAGGTATGATTGATTTATCAACATGTGCATAGGTCAGGACATTGACCCCATGAGATATGCTAGTGGTGTTAGGCCTGATACCCAACCCATGGGGGTAGGGAACCCCAATGTTAGATTTGATTTTTTGTGTAACATCCCTCCCCAAGCTTAAAAACATTCATAATCGGTCATAGAGTATTTATAAAGCCTCTCAATTGGGATATCCATTTAGGACCTTATTCAAATTTTCCATGAGTAAAGGGGTCTCATATTTGATGAGCTTGGTATCTCTAATGAGGGTTCATTATGGGATGATGTTGAGGTTTTATTCAACTCTAACATTTTTGATCACCCTCATCCTCTCATGTTATCTTTTGACCCTACCTCATTATTGGACACTTCATTTCTTGTAAAGAGGGCTAGGTTATTGCTCTACATTGAGACCTCTATTGATAATTGTCATGTCAAGAGATGCATAATTGATTAAGGATCCATATTGAACATCATGTCCCTACATGTGTTTAATGAGCTTTCGATTAGTTGGAAGAATTTATATAATTATTTCCATAATTATGTTGGTTTCAACAATGACATAGTTACACCAATTAAAAATGTGAAGCTTCAAGTCAAGTTTGATCTTAGGATAGTTAGGATTGACTTTTATGTGTTAAACTTGGATCTCTCATACAACATGATACGTAGCCATCCTTAGACCACCACCATGTAATATGTCATTAAAAAAATGTTTTTTATGGTCCATTTCATGCATGAAGGTGAGTTTAATACCATGGAGGCTAACTTAGATTCATGGCCATTTCTTTATGAAAAGATAAATCCCTCAAGCAAGGCTTTAGTTATCTCCTCTTAGGAACTTGTTGACTCCCATACACCCCCACCTCTGAGTCACATTTTCTCAAGGATGAATGTTGTGATCTAGCTAAGTATTGATTATTTTTCACTCTTTTAGAGTTTTTCATACATAAACCAACTCCTTCTCTAGATACATAATGCTAGGATAGTTCTTCCCTTCTTAGGGACCTCTTTTAGGACATCTCCTAAATGTCGAGCTTTTGCTATCATTATGATTCTCCCATCAAAGTATTGAATTTCTTAATGCATCTCCCATGGAATCTGATATAGTGACCAAGTCTGATCTTGAGTGTTATTTCATTCATGTTAAAACACAACTTTTTTAAGGAGAGAAATGCCTATGTTAAGCTCATGAAACCTTTCCACAAGAATCACCATCCTTTCAACTAGTTGGGTTTGTATATTTTGAACTATGATGGTCCCACCTTTGGTATCCCCATAATGCATGTCATGATGGTTGAGATTGAGGATTTAGACCAACATCTCCCACCCATACCCAAGTGTTTCAAGGAATGCAATGTTATGTATGTTAAAGGATCTATAGATGTCAACCTTGGTACCTATTTAAAGCCAAAAATCATTAAGATCAGTGCTAGCCTTGCGAAAGAGGAACAAAATGTCTTGGTTACCTTTTTGTGAGAATTTATAGATGTATTCACTTGGAAATACACATATATGAAGGGAATGGACCATGAGGTCATTATCCATATCCTCATTATGGATGATGGGGCCAATCATGTTCACCAAAAAAATAACCAATGATAGTCAAAGTCTCTCAGTTAGTCAAGGATGAAATCAGAAATCTCATCTGAGTTGGTTTCATCACCATAATTGATTACACATGATGGGTTACAACCATCATCCATGTTCTCAAGAAGAATGGATTTGTTCACATCTGCATTGACTTTCAAGACCTAAATTTATCTTCTCCAAAGGATAAATTTTCCATTCCTTTGATTGACCAAATTGTGGACTCCACAGTTGGTTTTGAGATAGTTTCCCTCATGGATGGATTATTGGGGTATAATCAAATTTGAATTGAACTTAAAGACTAGCATAAGATGACATTCAATACTCATGGGTACCTTTAGTTATGACATCATGACTTTTGGTCTAAATAATGATGGTGACGTATATTATTAGGATATCACCCACATTTTTATGACCTTATCCATAATATCATTTAATATTGTGTTGATGACCTCCCTAACAAATACCACAAGCAGGATGAGCATATATGAGATCTTAGGATCATATTTGAGCATCTCAAGGAGTATCACATTAGTATCAACCCTGAGAAGTGTATTTTATCATCTTAACTGGAAAAATTATTGGCTTCCTCATTTCATAGTAAGGCATTAAAGTAGATCTTGAGAATATCAATGTAATCCTAGAGATTCCTCCCCCATGTAATCTTATGTAATTACAATCTTTCTTCAAAAGACTCAACTTCGTTAGACATTTCCTCAAGGAGTATGCACATAAATACATACCCCCCATGCCTCTCTTACACAATAACACCCTAATTTTTTGGGCCCCTAAAGTCTATGTGGATTTTGAGGAATTGAAGTGAATGCTTCATAACCATCACATCCTGATGGCACCCATCAAGGGTCATGAGTTCATCTTGTACACCTATGTCACCAATATTTCCATCAGAGGCATATTCTATCAAAAAGATGAAATTGGTAAAGAGAGATATCTACTACATATATTTCATGCTAGTTGACCTTGAGCTCAACTACTCTACTATCAAAAGGTAATGTCTATCACTCGTATTCACCATGAAGAAGTTGTAACACTACATACTGGGTCAAACCACCAATGTGATTGTCAAATTTTATCCACTCTAGTATTTTCTTGGTAGGACATATCCTTTTAGTTGAAGTATAAGGTGGATCATACTTCTTCAAGAGTTTAACCTCTACATCATTAACTAAAAGTCCACTAAGGGTTTAGTTTTAGCTGAGCAACTTGCTAAATTCCCACTACCCAACCCTAGTGAGGAGTTGGTTGATGATGCCTTCCATGATGAGGTGGTCTAATTTATTTATTAGATTGAGGTCTATGAGTGTGATTAGTATCAATACATTATATACTACCTTAAGACCCAGTCTTATCCCATAAATGCCCCTTTTCAAGAATGATATCAAATTCACAAGCTCATCACTCACTATATTATCATAGGTGGTGTCTTATTCAAAATAGGTCTATATGGCATGTTGATGTAGTGTCTAGCGCCTAAGGACACCTCTTACATAGTAGATGAGTTTCATGAGAGTGTGTATGGTGACCACTTGGGAGGGAAAGCCACCACTCAATGTATCATTAGTATGGGTTAATACTTTCCCACTCTTGTTAAATATGCCATTTCATATGCTAAGATATGCAAGATGTGTCAGCTCACTAGGGATCATATTAATTCCCATAAAATCCTCTTGCATTCCATCTTATCCCCTTGGAATTTTTTAATTTGGTCTCTCAGCTTCATCAATGAGTTTAAACCCACCTATTATGATGGCCACCACTAGTTCATCACTAACATTAATTATTTCAAAAAGTGGTTTAAGGCCATGCCCCTTAATAGCATGTGTGGGAAGACTATGGCTAAATTTTTTTGAACTAATTCATTTTTAGGTTTGGGTTCCCTACTATGATCAAGGTTGATAATTTCCTAGGATTATAAATCCTTGATATGCATAAGCTTGTTGAATGCTTCAGCTTTAAGGTTCATTTATCATCTACCCATTACCCCTAAGGAAATGGTCAAGCTAAATCTTCAAAAAAGATTTTGAAGAAGATGTTTATTTACACTATTTCCTAGTATAATCATGATTGACACCTCATGTTCTATCTTTAACTTTGTACCTATCGAACTAATTTATAGATGGCCACAAGGGTATCCCCATATGCACTTGTATATGGTTTCAAGGCCATTATCCCTTTAGAGGTCTTAATCTCTTCACTATAGGTTAAGATTTTTGGATTCCTATCTGATGAAGAAGAATGGGCCACTCACCTTATTGAGATTGAGAAATTAGGTGAATGTTTCATTGACACTCTTGAACATAATCATGCTTACTAACTCTGTTAATGCCACCAATTCAATAAATTAGTGCATCTACATGTATTTTAGGTAGGTTATATAGTTTTCATCCTTGATAAGGAGCACCAAAAGAAGGGGAAAATTTTTCACAAGTGTTTTGGCCCCATTTTGATCATCACCTCATTACAAAATATGGATTATAAAATATCAACTCTTGAATGCAAGCCCTTATAGCACCCAATCAATGAGTTCTACATCCACTTAAAGGTAAACCCCTGTAGCACCTGATTAATGTGTTCAACTTTAAGGAATTTCAATTTTAGGGTTTATGTGTCCCTCTTGGAAATATACCTATGGTGGTAGGGTAGATATTTCCCCTCTTCTAACAATACTAACTTTCATGCCAACTATATATGTGTGTACACACAAGTTAATTATTAGTGGTTCCTACTATGTAATCACATGTATCTAGTAGTATATCTTTAACAAATTATACACATCACACACAAAACCATATACACATAGGATAATTATGAGAAATGATTGTATGTATCTCAAAAATAATACAATTTTTTCTCTAGGTACATGACTTAGCTTTATCTAAGCCTGGGCTCATAACATGTGGATACATGTATGATACCTCCTAGTTATCTTATAACTTGGCTCTCTCTATGGTAGTCCTACTCTAGGTGGATATATTAATCCCTACCCATTGATTAGTCAATCCATGGTCTCCTCTAAGGTAACCAACTAATCTACTCTCTCTCTCTAAGTGCCTACACTCTTCGAGCTTGCTCTTAGGATAGCTTAACCCATAACCAATCAATCTCAACCTCTACTTGAGCCAATTATGCCGCATCTCATTCCATATCTACCTTTTGTCATGTTATAACTACCTTGTGTTGTGCTAAATCCACATCTATCTATGGTATATAGTGTCACGATCTCACCATATCAAAAATTACTCATGCACCTACCCACCAATGGTGAGTATGTGGCTTTGCCCCCATCTGTAGGTGTGAAACTCTCTCTATGAGAATTTTTTTTGACACATTAGGAATATATCCCTCAGTAGTAAGTCCACCTAGGACCTAGTCTAACTAGGCTGGTCTCTTACATGCACACATAGAGAACATATGTTAGTCACATATTATACCTCACTAAAAGAAGAGTACTATAGACAAGTTCCATCTAACAAATACACTTTTCCTACTTGGTCATGATGGTGATCTCTACAGACCTTTAACTAGTCATACTCATATTAATGGTAGTGGCACTTATCATGGCTACCTCTCTCCGCTACTACCTCTATTATTCTATCTTGGATACACTCACTACTTAGCTCTAACCAGCTTGGGCTATGCCCATCTCTCTCATGCTACCTGAACCTATCACCTTAGATATTGATATGGCCTTGATGGACCTCAAAAATTCTCCTGGATCACATTGATATACACTCCAACATCCTCCAACCACACCACAAATCTATATGGATCTCAAATGTCACTATCCACTACATCCCAATCTAAAGTGGTTCACATAGGAATAATCATATTTTACAAATTATGTGGCCCATATGACACCCTCGTCTACCACAAGGTATGCGTAATCAACCTATGGTGTCCTCAACTACATTAGTGAGAGTATCTCATAAACCCAAGATACAAGTAAGATAGGATGTGTCAATCCCCTTGCCGTTACATGATGGATATAATCTAGCTATTATTATAGTCCTACTATGTAATAGACCAAATCATACCTTTATCCTCCCTATACTCTCTAAACAACTCCTATCTAAAATAGTGGTATCCTCCTTGTGCTCTGATTGATATAGAGTCTCCCAACCATGGTACTTGCTATTACTATTCATAGTTATGTCACCCTTAGAGATTGATGTGTGATCTATACCCCATGGTTATTTTAATTTGATGGAGTCCTATTAGATAGATATATACTATGGATGTCATTCAGCTATGTTAGATCTATCTACCTCCCCATAAGCTCTACTGGTAGAAGTGTCTAGCCCTAGTCCCAACTAAAACACATGCCTCTCAATCACCTATGTGGTCACTAGTGTATTCATGAGATCCTTGGAGTAATGTAGTGATGGTACATGAACCAATATCCATATCTTTGTACTCCATAGGAAATATTGGTCCTTTATAGGTAGAGAGTCAACCTCCTTAGCCAATCATGTTGGTACTCTCTCTCAGTTTGTCACCTCACAAGGTATCTCTCTATGTTGATCACTCACTTACATATGATGACTCTCCCTCCTCTAGTACATTGACTCCTCTACATGTCTACAAAACCAAGAAATAGGTTAATGGATTAGATGTGATAGTCATGAAATTTATAAATCATGTTAAAAAAATTTAACCAATTTATCTACTTCTCCAGTCTCTTATGGCTTGTTTTAGGCTCTTTTGGGCTCCTTAGAGCTAATTTTGGGCCCCTTATAGCCCAATCCATGGATTTTTGGGCAAAGCCATAGCCTAGAAGGGGTAGAGGATGTACCCCCCATGTCTTATTAGTGTTTTAGGCTATAATTTTTCCTATTTATTCCATGACCTAGGTCATGGCATCCTGAGAAGCCTTATGGCTTCTTAGAGCTCCTTCCCTAAGATTTTGTTTAGACATTCATTTAGCCGAGAGAGTTTATTTATACATCCCAATATTTTTTACTAGTTAGTCCACCTAATTAATCCATCAAATCATCTATATTCAATGAAAATTCCCTTTGGTCCTCCCAAACCCCAAAACTAACAAAATTTGATAAAAATTTGTTCAGAGGACTTACCCAAATCATCATGTGCACCTATGGTGTACTTCCTACATCCTTGTAGGCTCTACTTGGGTTTTAGTGATGGGTTTTATCTCCTTAGAGTCTCTCAAATTAAAAATGAGTGTGAAAATGACTTATTTTTCACCCTTTTTTCTCTTTTTGGCTCTCTATTTTGCTTTTTATGGGGTTGTTTTTGGGTTTTTCACCCTTTGTCACATCCCAAACCATGAAAGCTTTGTATTAAGAGTTTAATCCCATTATGGGCATAATTAAAACCTATATTTTTTAATGAGAGGCATTATTGGGCTCACTATCACCCCTTTTTTGTCCTTAGGACCCCTTTTGGGTCCCCATTAACCTCTCGAGCCTATGTCCCATCTTGAGGGCACCTAGGGATAGAAGTTACTTATTATGATTCTTTTAGTTATCCATTTATTTGTATCTCTATATTAAATTCATTTTAACTCCCATTTCTCTCTTTCATCATGGTCCTTATATGTGGTGTTGGTTGTTGATTATGGTGGTTTGAAACTTTCTCTAGTTTATATTGATTGGTATTCATCTTCTAAAAACTTCCTATCACCTTCCCTTATCACCTCTTTTAATGTAAAACATTAATCAATCACTTTGATTATATCTTGGATTTATTATCTAACTCCCTTGTGTAGCTTATTTACCTTGACTCACCTTGAGATAATCTTTATATGGCTATTAGTCCTATGTCTTTAACCCACATCATGGTGTACCTCTTAGTGGTGATTCAAAAAAATGGTGGAAGTTAAGGAAACCTATGATTTACTCTTGTGGCTTGGTTCATCAATGATTCATGGGGCCATGAGCTTGTTGTATCTAGTTTCTTCTTTACCAATGAGATGGATAATACCACCAAGTATCATGAAATCATTAGTGTCTCAATTGATGCTCATGGGTTAGGTTCATGTTATGTGAAATTATTCTCTAACTTAGTCTTAGCTATTTCTTAATTTATTGGTGCCTAGTTTATCCTTAGCTCTGAGTTTCTCCCCCTCTTCAAGGTGACATGATTTTCTCTCCTCTTTTAAGGATGTATAGGTCACCCATATCCCTCATAGGGATAAAATTAGGGCTTATACCTTAGTGAATGCCATTCTAGATTATATGATTTTATTTTATATCAATTATGTCCCTTCTTGATAGGAACTAGAGCTAGAGTTGGGTTTGGGTTTGGATTTGAATTACATAACATTTGTTCTATCACCCATGGATCATGTCATTGAATTATTTTTCTAACATACTTATATGGAAAATACATGTAATGTTCTCTTTTATCATTTTATTTCTTTATTTCATTTGTGTGACTTCTAGGTATTACGTAATCCTCCTTGTTCATTCAAACACTTCCTACTTGTACCTCGAGGGCATAGTAATCTTACTTCTCATGACCCTACTCCTCCCTATGATTACACATCAGCTCATATGAAGACTAGAAACCTTGGTTATCCTAATTTGAGACATTTTATACCTATATGGATCATATCACATCATATCCACATCCCTTATACATATGTGGCACCTCACTAGCCCTTTTCTTGATAACAAGCCTTTTAGATGCCTCTCAAGGCCCATCTAGAAGCTTGTTGACCCCTAGGATGGGATTTTGACTAAATCCATGGCTTATGTGTAAAACCCAAGGCTCAGGATACATGTTTCATTCACAAAATCCATGGCCTAGGTGATAACCAAGTAGAATATAATAAAAAGGGCCCTATTTCATCCCCAATGGCTAGAAATAACTAATTTTGGTTTTTGGCAGATTAGGGATGCCTTATATGACTAATTATCACTCATTTTACCCTCTATATCCTACTATTTTATATGATTTATCATATTTATCATCACTATCTAATCTTATATTCCTTCTTGTATCTCACTTGGTTCATTATTGGCATGCTTGAGCTTTTATTATGATAGGGGATGCCCTACTACTCTACAATGTGATTTGGTGGTTCACCTTGCTCTCCATAGTTTTAGTGAGGCCTTTTTATTTCTCATATCTCCATCAAGATCCATTTCACCTATTATTTTTCTCTTCATGTTGGCTCTCTCATAATTGTTTGCTTCTCGTTCACCTCCTCCATTGTTATTGGCTCTTGGTTTGGGCTCAACCCATATACAACGCAGTATTCCTCCTTCGTTACTTCCTAGATTGGATTCATAGTTGCTATAACATATGGAAAATATTTTTTAGGTTTATATGAGGGAAATTTCATATGAAAATCAAAATTCCCTTTTTTTACATTAGTATATTATCTAGGTTTTCACTGTTTTGGTAATTTAGTTTTTTTGGAACATTCTCTAGGGTAGTTTCTAAAGATTTTAAATTTATATGAATTTATAGGATATTTAATTGATTCAAAATGTCTTAAATTATATGAGATAATTTTTTATGAAGCATCTCTCATTTCATGGTATAATCCTAGTTACTCAAAACATTCTATATATTTACACAAACAATCTCCTCTTTGTTGAACAAGAAAGTTGCACTATTAAGAAGTAATAGTGTTGAAAATGAAGAATTATCTTAGGCTTAGATTAGGCATTCTCTTATACCCTTTACTAAAAACATATTTTATTCCCAAAACATTTTTCATTTGGATTCAATGTAGCTCTCTTAAGCTTATGCATCATTCGATGGTTCTCTCAATTCAACATTTTCATTTCCATATTTTGTATGAAAGTAGATTTATTATTTAATATGATAATTTTACTATGGTTATACCCATTATACATACTTTCATACTTTGTGTGATTAATCATGATAAAACTAACCTAGTTTACTAGTCCTTCTATAGTTTGGTGCATGTTGTTAAATTAGATAACATTTATAGATCATTAGTATCCCATAGTGTTCTTGAGATTTTTATCCTTCTAGGTATTTTATTAAGTACCCTATGTACCTCCATGCCAAACCCTAGTGGCTTTGATTGGATTAATTGAGCTATATTATCATAATTGAAATGTCACTACCAAATTAATTAATATAGTAAAGGAAATCATGATCATCTATGGGTCTTAATAAGATTGGAATTTTATCCCATGTATTCTAAAATATTTTGTTGAAGTCTTGAATGACTTATTAAGGTGGTCTCTTAATGTTAGCTAGTGACTCAGTTAGTGACAAATTATCACTCTTGAATTCAAAGATTCTACTTAATACATCTCCTAACTCATCCCATGTCATGATTGATTCAGGTACCAATGTTCCATATCAATCAAGATTTTTTCCTTTAAATGAGATAGCCAAAATTCTAATTACAATGTTCTCTTCAATGATGTGATTGATATTTTATAAGTTAGCAATATTTCTAATATGCTCAATATGGCTGATGGAAGTCTCACTAGTGCATGATGGAACACTATTTATGCTAGATATGGGGATATCATCATACTGGGAAAGCCCTATAGGAATATAGACATTATAGGTAATAAAAGGATGGTTACTTTCCATGGTGGCTTTAGGATTTGTCAAGAATGGGGTAATCAATAACTTCTTTATTGGCTTGTGATCAAGGTATGAATTTTTTGGATAAGGATGGGCGTTTTAAAATATATTTGCTTAATATGAATAATGAGGAAGCTCTTGAAACTCAAAAGGAATGAATTTGGTGAGAGACCTTATGTTTACCTTGGGCATGAATGAGTGCACTAGTCTGTAACCAAATTTAAAATGTTGGAGTCACTAGATACTATAGGAAGTGAACTATTATAGCTCATTATTATCAAATCTAACATCCATCTTGAACAATCTTCTTAGAATTTAGGTCCCATCGGGTATGCCAAAATTGTTATAGACTAAAATTTTACCATAAAGAATTCAAGTAGACCTTATTAATTTTAGGATAACATGGAACTATCTCTCCTCATAGGAAAGCTACTACAAGAGATAGATTTCTAGGTTTGAAATGGCTAGTTCCATTAGTTTATCTTTAATCTCACAAAATACACTAGACTAGTCACTATTAGGGATGAAAAGAGAATAAGGAAACCTAAATAAAACTAAAATAATGAAGGTGATACACTAAATATAAGTCAACATAACACACTTACATTTGCACTAGGAAAGAAGACTAACAAAACTAACCTTAACTCTATGTCTTTCTATCATAAGTATTTTTCATAGAATTATATTGATAAGAATATCCATATGTGGGTGAAAAAAATGTCTAATAATAGATACTACTAGTATCTCTCACACTTTAAATCACACTAAACAAACATATACACTTTATGAAACATGTTAGAAGAGGTATCACTTGCAAAAAACATGTAAGAGAATAAATGAAAGCGAGGAGAGCATATTTATCACTTGTCAACCACATAAAACACTTAACACACTTAGGAAAGAGATTTTAGAGAATGAATCAACCTAATAAACTTTACTCAAATGTGAATGAGATATCAAAATTAGTAGGGCTTCACCATACTAATAATGGATCCATTACAAAGCCCAAAAAACTTGAATATATAGAGCATATGAGAAGAAAGAGAATAAGAGAATTGGAAGGTTCACAAGGCAAAGTGTAAAACTTTATAAACTATTTATAATTCAAGATAATGAGCTAGAAAAGAGGTCAATAAGTTGTCTCAGAACATGTATCAATTTGAAACATAACACCTTTCTCAAGTCGGCATAGAGCTCTTCATTGTCTTACTTGAAATTAACTTAGGAATTTTTTGACATATATTTCCTAACATATGAATTTGGAAACAAGATTTTTAACCTTCACCTACACACTTCAACTGATGACTTCCCCTTTGTCACTTGGCATTCACTATTTACAATCACTTATTTGTTTTCTAGGACTAAACCTTCACACTTATAACTCAAGTGACTTGTATTTTTTCAAATAAATTTATTGAAGTAATTTAGGACATATATTTATAACATATTTATCTTATGGTATATCAAATATACCTCCATGAAACTCAAAACACACTTCTCACTTCATGTATTTGATAGTCACTTTACCCTCTCATTATTTGTCTAAGACCGCATGTGATGAATGAACTAGAAAAGGTATTTTATTATTAACTAGGGTGAGAGGTGAATATGGGGAGTTATAACAAGTCATTATAGACCTCCCACAATTATTATTAATTATCCATTCTCTTTTATACCTATACCACACTTTAAATCCTATAAAAGATAGAGAATTAAGCTTTTCCATATAATTGATGGTATGAAAAAAATGGATGATAAGGATCCTAAGAGAGTGATAATAATTTAAAAATCAATTTCTGGTCCATTTGAACACTTTAGATGAATCTCCATTTATTTCTTCTCCATCATGCTCAAATAAGGGTTTTTAGAGTTTTTGCTTGTTAATAATGATTCATAAAATCTAAATGCTTAACCTATAAAAAAAATTAAATAGAGAACAAGATAATGACCCACCTAAAATATCCCAATTTCATTTATTCACCATGCACATTGTTTGTATAGTTGTGAGCATAATAAAATGGCATCTCTAGCTCTTGATTGTGTTTAGAGTAGGTCTAAGATAGTTGCAGGCCTTATTGACCACTTAATTTTCATTTAATATAATAAAATGGTTTATATGGACTCTAAAATTTTCCTTTAATATTACCAAATTAATTATAATGATCTCATGGTCTTATGAATTGAGTTGTGCACCCTAAGTGTTTAGGCCTAGTTATAGGCCTAATAAGCCTAACCGTGTTTGACTATGTGTTTGACCATTATGAGGGTTTAAAATTACTCTAGATCATTTTATATAATTTTTAACCTTTATTAAAACCTTAAAAATCTTATGAAATCATTTAAAAAACTTCCCTTCATCCATTTGACTCTTTACATACCAAACCTATAGGTCATCTTGATCATGGAGTGCCATTTGTCAGAGATAAAATATTGGGTACCTCATTTGTTTTCTTGGATACAATAAGATCATATAGGTTTAATTTAGGTAATGAGGACCTTATAAACCAAGTTTTAAATCTAAACAATACCTATAAAACCCTAAAAACTTTAAAATCCTAAAACTAGATATTACTTCATATGACTGTGTACAGTGTTCTATTCAAGGTTTTAGACTGACTATGTTTGAGGCTCATCACTGTAGGTTAAGACTCTTACATATTGAAAATATTTCGGAGTGTTTCATTACCACTATAATATTTTTTTCAAACATTTCCATCCATCCTAAATCTATGTTCATTAACCAAACCTATAATCCCCATGCGCATGAGCTAGTTTACAAACTATCTTCAACTATAGGTGTGCATTTTAAGGAAGTTATGAGACATGTAGGTGCTTATTTCATGTGTAATTATTTTTTAACATACTTTAAATCCATATAAAATTAATTATGGATATATCACACTTGAATTATTTCATTTATGCCTTAAAACCATGTAGTCATGTCTCTCTACTAACAATGTACTATAAACCTATAGTTAGACTATAGATGTCACCTTATGAGAAGTTATGAGATTCCTTTACATGGTCATGTATGTTTCTAAATTACATCATTGATTATCTTCTGATAAATATTTATATCACACCTAAATATACTTTCCTCTTTATTTTAGATCATATATTCATTCCACTATAATCATTATATAAGTCTTTTACAAGCTATAGGTTACATTTAGGCTTCAAATGGGACTATAGTTTGCTGAATATCTATAGTGAAAACTTTCCTAAATTGGAAATAAGTCAATCATCATTCCATCTTAATAAAAAAAATTCTTCTCATGTTTAGGAGTGAGAAATCCATCTAGGCTATAAGAATGAAGTGATTGGACTTGGTTAGACGTCATCAAATATTACCCATAGATAACATTTTGTAAGATCAAAATCTCATTCAGAGAAGTTGAGGTAGAAATTATCATTGATGAAATTTCAATTATGTCTGACTGTAAATATTAATTGAGAGTGTTCTTGGACATTCTAGTGAGCCCTGGATGACTTGATAAATCCATTCAAGTTTTGACACTATTCACACAATATCTATTGGGTTTTATATATCCCTTTAATTCTCCATATATACCTACATGTAGCTATAGGTGACTATGTTCATTGGAGCTCTAATTAGTCATTAATCACTATCTTAGAATTACCTCTCCATCAACCCTAAGGTATTTAAATGAAAATATTCCATGGAGAAACTATCTTAAATGTTTTTAATGAAGAGATATAGGTATACTACCTTGATCTAGAGTCACTTATAGAAAACAAACTCTACCATTGATGAAAGCACTATCATGCAGACTAGTATTGCTCACTTCTAGCATAATGAGGGAGATATTTCTTACCAATTCATGTTTGACACATGAAAAATATATTTATAACCTCACGAGAAGTATGAACATTATCTAAAAATCTTCGTAAATCACTTGGAAACCTTAGACCAATGCAAATAGAGGAGAAAAATAAAGGTGTTTGGGTTATCCAGGTAGTTTTGAGATGCTAACAATATTAGATATTGTTCATAAATGGTATATCGCCAATCATGAAACTATTCCCACGAAATAGAATTAAAAAAGGATTAACTTAATCCCCCAAGTTCATTTAGATTAACTCATCTTCTCATATCTATACTAAAGGAAACTTGGTTGACTTGTTTGATCCTCATAAGAGAGTAATGAAAGAGGAGTTAATTTTTGGAAGTTTTATACCTTTTGAAGCTTCTTAATCTTGAGAATAACTTGTGTAAATGTGAAGGGACTCTTCCAAATCCTCACATGTGCTATGTAGGTTATCCTTATTCATATAACTACCTTTAACGTCATGTTTTGTAGTGATATACTTCTTTCCATGTTGAAACTATATTTTATTAGTTATAAAATAGTTTATCTAACCACTCTAACATATTGCTCATTATATTTCATCTTGAAAACCTTTGTCCTTTGATAGGAAACCATATAATTTCTTAAATGTCTTAAAATATGGCCTAAGATGACATAATACTAACTTATACAAATATGACCAAGGTAAAACATCTTATGTGACTTCAATGATGACCATGTGACCATTTTATGACTTCAAAAGACCCTATAGAAAGTTTTAATATATATAGGATGCTAACCTAATTTGACCTAGTGTCAAATTCAGTCAACATATAATACTGAGTATGTATGACATGAAAAATTACCTAGATGTAAAATCTCATAATACTATAAAATGCTTTGGCTAAATTAATGTTATATTTGTATAGATTATTAGTCCACAATACATTATAGTTTGCATGCTTTCTTGAAGTCATATAAAAAAAGAGGCATACTTAGGGTCTGTATGACTAGCTATGTGTAATAGTGATTTTAATTTCAGATGTGATTCTTAGATGGTTTTATGTGCTTACATCATCATTATTTACCCCTTCATGAACCTAAGGGTCACTCCTAGTGGGGAGGTGTGCAGGAGAATGGTAATCTATGGTTAGAGGTAAAGCATATATATTATGCTCTCCCTCTCTACAGATGGATCCAAAATTATTATGATAAATATACTCATGGATAATATTGAATTTATTGAGCTTATTCATAGAATATATGTTTTAATATTACACCATTTTAATAGAGACTATTTTATATGGATGCATTACACAATAACAAACACTATTATGTAATACAATAGTGATTTTTATTAATGAATGTGGATAAATGAGTATACTATGGTATTATTTTATGGTGATATTATTCATTGTTGTATATTAAGTGTTGAAAATATGAGTTATTATACATTATTGGTGTAAATATGTACCATTATGTAATCTTATGAGTTGTTACATCTTTAGGAATATAACTTAGATTATTGTGGAAATATGCACATGCTATTAGTAATAATATTTTTATGTAATTATGAACTTAAAACATTTACAATAATAGATTTTTATGATTATGTTGTAAAATTTATAAGATTACATTGAAAGTACATTTTCAGCAATAAATAGTTAAACTAATAATGTTTACAAGAATTGGTTTTAAAAATATTAAAAAAATTGTGAACTTTATGTTTGTAAGCTAGTTGGGTTTTAACAATAAATATCAACATTAAAAATATGTATAATAATTAAATTTTTTGATTTCTAAAAATGATAAATATGGAAAAATTTTATTTTTGGAAAACACTTAGCTAAAATTGGGGTTTTTGTTGATTTTTTCAGATATCTAAAAGTGGAAATCAATAAAAGTTATAATTGTGTGTGCTTAGGATCAGGATCAGGAATAGAATATAAATATGATTCTCAATAATTTTGCACTATCTAGATAATAGCATAGGTCATTTTTATCTAGTTACCACAAACTTATCCTAGTTGAATGTGACTAATGATTGACAATAAAATATAAAAATAAGTTTAACTCTGATAGTGACTGATTATATACAAAATCTGAGAATATTCTTGGATATAACTATTATAGGTGTACAACATTTCATAGTTCATGTGTCCATTTACCATGGAATTTTTCTGTTAGCTATAATGAAGATATGAATGTTACAATTTCTCCACCTATATTAATTAGGGATTTTAACACACTTTCAAATCCAAAATACTACACCTAGTACCTATAATGTAAAATCCTAGTTTCCTACACACAAATAGAATTAATATCAAATAATGGGGGTGTTGGGTGAAATGGATTGAATTGGATTGAACTTGGACACTCCAAAATAAATGACCAAACACTACACTACATTTCCAATACTCTTAATAGAATTTAAAATTAAATGTAGTTATCCCACTTATGTGTATGTGTGGAATATTAAATGCAAGTCTAGATTCTATTTATCCCATTTTATCCTTAAATCAAAAATGAAAATATGATTTCAACATTTAAATGTTTTTAATATAGCTTTAAAAAACATACAAATATAATATGTAAATCTTTGATTATATTTTTGATAATGAGTAGAATCATCCTTAATGCCTTAGAGTAGCCTTGTATATAGAGAGGATTTTAATTTAAAATTAAGATAACTATTGACATGAAAAATCCAACCCAAAATAATATCTAATGCACAAAAATAAGATTTAAACAAAACATGACCTAAAGTAAGCTCTATGAGCTACATATGGATAAGTCGACTCCTTGTTGATAGGCCCATAAGTTTATCCCTATCCAAAAAATTGGATATGTATAAAGAGATAAAGGACCATAACTAGGGATCCTCATGAAAAAATGGAAAATTGAATAATAAATAGATGAAACCATGAAATAAAATAGATAAGACCTAATTAAAAGAGATAAGACATACCTTATTCATCATCAATAGTCTATATTTGTAAATTTATATTAAATGACATTGAAGATGAGCTTATACTAGAATTAGGTGTTTACAATTATGGATAACAATGAATTAAAAAATATATTCAAATAAATTTCTCTATCACAACTTCACTAGTCTATTATATTTAAGAGATTCAAATAATTTGATGAACTTTGCCATATTATGAGAGATAAAGAACTCCAGTTAATTGATTTGAACAAACTTAAGTACACATAAACTCCTATTACTACCTTAACATAAAATTTTGAAAGAAAACCAAGTTATAAGGTCAAACCAAATGATAACTATAGATAATATTTTATGATTATATAACACCTTAGTCTTATACACTTGGAAAACTTAGACCTTGGCTATTCCTCTCAATTCTTTACCTTTATTGCCTCCATAAGTCTCACATTTGCTCTATCTTTTTACCTCTTGGCACATATATCTTAGTATAACTAATAATATTTTGTTGACCTAGGTCTTCTATCTTGACCAAAATTCTTGAAATGTACTTATATTCCATATTTGTAATTTTTGAACCTATACATGCTCTTCTACTACCTAAACACTAACATCTAGGATAGATAGTGGCATCAATGTTACTATCCTATCTCGATATAAGTGTCTAATTCCCTAAATTCATGCAATTTAGAAATGAAATTTATCATAATGGTTTACCTAAGTTATTTAATGTGAGTTATTACTTCAAAAGTATTGATATACATACATGATCAACACTCATTCATTGAAAATCTAGGTAAAGGCTAATGAGACCAAGGCACTTATCAAAAACACTCTATAAATAATTAAATTAGAAAAATATTCCCTACTTCCATACCATTTATAGGTATAATGCATCTACAATTCTAAAGTACTAAAAGACCAACCCAAGAGCCTAATTTGTAAAGTTACAACCTAGGTCATTATTATACTTTAAACATGTTTTATGATTCATGTATAAGACAATATGTAGGGAATAACTACATGAGTCTAATTCCCTCTTATTTAGTATTTTATATGTAGGTAGAATCCTTTTACATTGGTTTCATTGGGTTTATCTTGACACCATGTGCCCACTAACCCTTTTTCACATTAAATATAATAAGCTAGGGTTTTGCTTTTCCACAATGAGAAAATATCCATTATCTAGATTTGAATGTGCCAAAGTGATGGTGAAGTAAAAAAACATAAGAATCCTGATGGTTGCATTTTTTTATTATATATTCCATACAAGACATTAGCATCAAACCTAGATAGTATTATCAACATAACCATCCTAGGCTGATGTTATTATCCAGAGAGCCAAAGGTGTCAAATCTAGAATCAGATAAATGTTATAAAATCTCCTTCCCACCTAATTTTAGCCTATTCCTATTATATAATTTTATTAACATATGAACAAACTAACTACTTCACTTATTTTTCATTTCTATATTTACCATAATTATAATTTCCATATTTAGACTATCTCAACATAATAAATTTAGTGTATGCTTATTTATGAGTTTTACATCTAATTGGGTTGTTATAGATCTGATTATCATCGTTGTGGCATTTCATTTCTATATACATGTTTAATATCTATATATATATATATATATATATGTATATGTATATATATATATATATACATATATATATACATATATGTATATATATTATACATATATATATATATATATATATACATATATATATATACATATACATATATACATATATATATATATACATATATATATATACATATATATATATATATATACATACATATATATATATATACATATATATATATATATATACATATATATATATATACATATATATATATATATATAGACACACACACACACACACACACACACATTATGGTTAAAATTTTGGTAAACCCAATATTTGAACATCAAACCTTAGGTCATTTAGGGTTTTCTATTTTTTGTTGATCCCTAAAAAGCTATAAATTTTGTAATCATGTTTTCCATGGATAGTTCTATTAATTATTTCATGGTCCAATACCTTATAGTAGTTCTTACTTGTTATATATCATCCCTAATTAACTCATTCTGATATATAAGGGATGAAAAAATTGCATTCCTACAAGCTCCTCCCTATTATAATGTTTACAGTAAGAGGGATTTAAAAAACACTAAACACTTGATCTCTCTCCAAAATTATTATTGCAATTTCATGAAACTAAAACCTAAGGGAAATGACATTATTGACCAATTAATAAATATTCCTACAAAAATTTCAATCCTTGAGATCATAAAGCAATTTAATGTCTATAAGGATATCCTATATAAGGCATTACATGAGACATAAGTTCCAAGTGATATTGAGCCTACTTATTTTATGAACATCATGAAATATCTCAAGAACTATAACAAGCTCATCACCTTTGATCCAACAAATTTTCCATCCAAAAATATTGTTGACCAAAATTTACCTTTATTCATACACGTAAAATATAAAGTAAATGTATCAAAAGGGTGCTCATTGATAATGGATCAAACATAAAAAAAAATAGCATACAATTCCTAACCACCATGGGTGTTTACCCAAATTTTATTAAAAAATAATAATGAAAATAAAAAGGTTTGACAATTCACAAAGCCCTGTAGTTGGTCAAATTAAATTGAATATTATCATGGTTCCCCACACATTACCCACTTTAAGCCAAATTATTCCAAATGATTTTAAATATAAAATTCTATTAGGATAGTTTTGGATACATAAAATGTATGTGTTTCCCTCTATATTACACGCATGCTTAAAATTTTGTGATCAGGGAATCCTTTCCAAATTCCAAATGGATCCTAATCCCTTCAAACACTATGTAGTGGTCCAATAAATATAATATCCTACACCAAAATATTCTACGTATGAGTCCAAAATTGACATACTAGTACAAAAACCTAACTAGAGTATGCTATCTAAGGTACCAAAATGATAATTTACACTTTTATATAAGTCCTTCGCTTCATTACTTCAATTATTAATAGAGTAAGAAATTATATCTCTCCCTCATCCTATTGAGGTTGATATGTGTCAAACTTTACCCAAAGGATATGATGTGAAATTTATTTTGATTATCATCAAGGACAAAGACATTTTATGAACCATTACTTTACTTTGAAACACAAGATCCAATATCTTATTGATGATGAAAATATTATTTTCAAGGATCCACTAAAGAAATAGGGTTTACAACAAAAAAACATACTTGAAAATAATATTTTATGATTACATTATACATGAGTGGTGATTATTATGAGCATAACCATATTGACCCTACACAAACTAAAACCACTTGCCATATAAAGCATTTTAGGCATCTTGGTTTTAACCTAAAAGACTTGAAAAATAAGGTCACTTGGAAAGACTCGGGAAACATAGAATTACCAATTGCTTTTGGTAATAAAGTGATTCAAACATGGGTTTGGGTTATTTCTTCAACATCTCCATATGCAATTACACTATTAACTCTTTGTCTATACCAAATGGAAGCAAAAATTGATCTAAATCAGCAAGGTATTTCCTTTCCTCATGAAGGCAAATTAATACATATTTCAAATGATAGTATTACATATTATACTACAAATGCAAAACATGAGGAACATGTTATGTACCTTATAAAACTATTTAATATTGATGTAAATATTGTAAAATATCCAAATTAAGCTTGTAAGATTCATAATGGAGGACATATCTATGACCATCCATTATATGACATCATATAATAATCTTTCATCTTCAAATATTCAAAAAATATCAAAAAAATAAAAGACATACAAAATTTCAAAAACACTTTTTAGCATCTACATATTCTATTATATCTTTGGTATCCATGTGTCACTTCCATATTGATGGATGGCATATTCAGTTACTCTTACATACACATATGTGTCACACTTCTACCTAAATGTGATATAGACATACATGGATACATGTTACATTCCTATTTTAGATGTTGGGATTTTACCTCTACTCATGTCATATGGACATTTAGGGCATCTACTTCTTTTATTTTTATAAACACGGGTTTTATGATTCAATGATCACTCTACATTATGATGTTTAAGCTCACATATGTACTTACACATGCCTATTATCCATGATTATATATTAAACATGGTATTATTTATGTTATGGAATTGACATAATTTTCTTACCACATTGGATATTTGGAATACTATGACATGTTTATATTGGTTGCTTCTGCTTTATTTTAAGCACTTTTTCAGGTGTCTTGCATTCCTTTTTTGAGAATTTGAAAATGATCCTTTGGTTTTAACACCCATTCATATGTATACTTTCATTTACATTTTCATATTTTATTTTTTTGTATGGGAATTTGAATATGTCATTGTTTCCTTTATGTAAATTTAACTAAGTCATGTCCCTTTGATTGTGTGACATTTGAACATGCCCCTTGTTTATGGGTTATATGGACTATTGCCTCCTAACTTGATTTTTAGTTCTCTTATGTGTGTGCTTATTGTATTGTTGAGATTATATTTTTACTATCTATACATTGACAAGAAAATTTAGGCCTTCATGTAATCACATTAGTTTTATGCACTTCAATGATATATAATCCTAGACATATTCATTTTATATGCTACATGGTTACATTCACAAATTATATAGTTTTCTTATACTTTGAAGATGAGGTAACTACTAGTTCTTATCTTTTCATCACCTCAAATGGGGGTATATTAATGAGGTCATGTCATAGAGATTTATTCTCTACACTTGGAATAATTTATTGATTATAGTGGGGGCATACTTTGGAAGCATGTTCTCCACACTCATTAGGTATGTGGTACTTATTGGTGTTCAAGATTTTCACCCTAAATGAGTAAGGGGTTTGTTTAAATCTTCCTACTCAAATTTAGTCCAACATGAGACTGATCTTAGGTTGTGGGTATCCTAATAATGGATTATACCTCTAGAGAAGGTTATCTTCCATCTGGATCTATCACCTAAACTAGACCTAACCTAACACTTAATTGGAAAATAGATAGAGAGATATAAAAATATAAGAAAACATGTAAAATGAGGTGATACACCAGTAATTAGAACACTTATGCTTTTCACAAGACACACTATGAGCCACATTCAAGACCAAATAAGATTAGTCCCACATGAATATTTCATAATAAGGCATGAATCAATTATTAAAATAGCATGAGATGGAAAAAATATACTTTTGAGGTAAAAAAAATATATAAATTACACTTACAATGACCTGTGAGAATAACCAAATACTTCATGAAGGTGAGAAAACTTATACATATACAAGGAACATACATTCACTTAACTACAATATAGATTCCATGGAACACACTTCAATTTAACTTACAAAATGATGGAATTTAGTCTTTATTGCATCAAAATGTGTCACAAGCCAAAATGAATAAGAGTCTATTTCTCTAAAAAATTCTAAAGATTTCTTTCTAAAAACTTTTAGAGAGCCCCACAATGTGGTAGAAAATGTAACATATATAGAAAAAAGGGAAAACAGAGAGCTAAATATGATGTATTAGCATAAGTTTGAGGATGATAACTCATGACCTTATCAGTAAGGAACAAATTATATAAACTAATTAAATTCCCATTATACTTATCTAGCTATTAGGTCCTTTTCTTGAAACTCCATGTTATTGTCTATTTGATCTGTTGATGAGAACCATGTCTTGGAATTGATAGAATTATGCCACATTTGCTTTGGGTAGCCATAGGCACCTATATGTCATAAATTTGACCATGTTTATAGAAAAAACACCTCTTCATGATCATCTTTACATATTTATTTGCTTTAATATCAAGCACAAGTCCATTATAAGTGAAAATTAATTCAACATTTGGTTTTCAAATAGTCATAATATCTATGGAAACCTACAAACTACTTGATTTTGCTTCAAAATCACTATTCCATATTTAAACACTATATTAGGTCAAAAGAGACCTATTTTACCTCTAAAACCCTATGAGATATGAGGATTTACTATGTATGAGAATCCTCCATCTCAAAGCAATGAACATGTCAATGGAATGATCCTACAATAAAGTTGGCAAGTTTCATGTTATTGATAAGAGGTCCTATTTGAAATTCAATGGTGATGGAGCCTTGTCCTTAACCATATTTCCTATATGAAAATGACTATTGTTGATTGATCTCTAATGGTGATATAGATCCTTAATATTTTATTCACCTAGGTCAAAAAACTAGTTCATCAACCTTCAATGGAAGCTCTTTATATTTGATCTTTGGTTATTGGCTATTAGTTTCCAACTTAGACCATTTCATTGTATCCAACTATCTTTATTTTTATTGGTACCATAAATTCTTCTAAATTATAGACTCCTCTCACACCTTTAGATTTGGATATATGAATGCACATGACCCATTGATTTCTAACCAACCAAGATCCTTTGATATTTTGACTTGATCTCATACTATCGATCTAAATGTATGATTGTTCACTGGTCATTGATCTAGCTTAGACCCACCCTTTTATCAGTGAACACACAACATAAAATCTTATCTTGATGAACCCACACTATTATATCTTGTCTGACATGTATCTCTTTAAAGTGTTTGAATAAAGTACTTATTTACTCATTTAACTCCAGTGCAGACCACTAGATCATATGTGTCAGTATGTGAGCTCACATGGAACATTAGATATTGATAAAATTTAAAATTGTTAAGGGTTTTTGAACCCAAGAAATTACTTTATGGATCTAAAATTTGATGTATACATAAATGTATTTGATGTCTGTCTGAACATATTTAATGTACTCATGATTGTCTTTGGATATTTGAACCCCAACAACTACTATATGGATCCTAAACTTGACACTTGTGTGAAATACTTATGATATAGTTCTATCTTTAAACACTTAGATATTGAGGTAGAAAGATTATGCTGACATGAAATTCATAGATCATGTTCTTGGCACAATGGACTTCATGGCACTATAACTATTTGTCTCATGAGATTACTTGAGGTGAATTTATTAAATGCACAAGTAAACTAGTCCATTCTTTTTCTAGATGATGTCCTAGTGATGATCTAGTTATTTAAACTTACACAATCCATCTTTGATCAATCCTTCAATGTCTATGATGATCTTCTAAGGCTTGTGAAACTTGGTTTATGTTCCTTGAGTGACTTAGATAGCATAAAACCTACTTGGACCCTTCATCTACTATTATAGACCTATTTATTAAATATCAATTAGATCAAACTTTAAGCCTACTTAAAGTGTTTCAAAATATTTCCAAAAGATGTGTTAGTGCATAAAATTATGATAGAGCGATTTGGGTTTTTGTATGATGAATTCCTAGTACCTGAGTTAAGTAAGCTTAAATGTTTTAGTTTCCTACCTTCCCTCATCAAGAGGAGAGGTTGGGACATGTAGTTCAAGTAATCATGTCTATTATCTTGATTAGACAAGTCTAGAGGGATGACTATCAAAGATGGAAAATACCCCAAAAAGGCTTGTGAGAAAGTGAAGAGTTGTATCATGTGGAACAAAGATCCAATGGCATGAGATTCTATAGCAAACAAATGAGGGTGTAACTTTGTTTTTTCTAACATTGGATCCTTTGTGATTAGGAGAGGAGATATGTGGGTGTCCCAAATAAAATTAGTAGCCTAAAATTATGTGTTTTGATGATTGAGGTGAGGATTAGTCTCATGAATTAAATGAAATATATGTATTTGACTTAAGGGACCCCAAGGCATAAGATTTAGGGGATGGAAAGATTTTTCACCTCTCCCCTTTTGAAGAAAGTTGGTATAAAGGGTGCAAGTGGCTTTGACCCTAGATTAATTTTTTATTTGGACATGTGGTAGAGTTTTAGGCCCTCAAACATTTTGGGCCTCTTTGAAGAATTGCCACACTTACCTTTTTGGTGGGCACGGTGCTTAAAATTCTTAGGGGCCAAATGTCTAATTTTATAAATAATATTTATGCCATGTGGAGGTGCTCTCATGTTTATGAGATTCAAGACCTTTTTGGAGATTGCCTTACTTTTATGGAAATTTTACAAAGGATTCCCAAAGGCTCAAATTATTGATTTTTTGCAAAAGAAGGATCGTTGCAAGTAGTATCCTTTATATCAATGGGGACTCAAGACTTCTTGTCCTGTAGCACTAGAGGGTCATAACAAGTAAAAAGGTGTGAAATTCATGTAGATCCAAAAAAAAAATTTAAATCTATGATCCACTCATATTTCACCACGTATTATAAAATGAAGGTCACATGGCACACAAGGGAAGGCTTTACAATTTCCCTTTATTTTTCAAATGAGGCTCAAGTAATTAACGGGGTAGGTGATAATTAGCCACCTCATCTTGGAACACTAATGGTAACCCTAATTATAAAATTCAAGGGGTTATAACTAAGTGTTATTTTTCATTTGAATCACTCTTCACATTTAGAGTCAAAGATTTGTGCTTCCAAGTGACTAAGTGTGCCAGATCGAATAACAAATCAAATATAGTGAATTAGGGTATGAGTCTCAAAAGGTCTCCATATCCACCTATGTGAAGCCTTTGTTAACACTAATAAGCTTTTGGTAACTTTGTTGTATATATATCTTAGATTTAATTGAGATCTTAGTCAAGAAGTCTTTTAGTGCAAAGAAGTTTATTTCTAAGGTAATACAGTAACAAGAGACTTGAAAGAGGATGGCAACTTCTTTAACAACATCTAAGGGAAACATAATATTAATGTTGGAATCAATCAATGACATTGATGTCATGAATTTGGATTTTGGGGCCATCTTAAATGTCTTACAAAACCCCAACCCCCCACTAGTAGTTGCTAATGTTTTCATGAGCTATATGACACCAGTAGCAGTGTTCCCCCTATTGTTCCATACCTAGAGCTCATCATAGCATGTGCTTAAGCATATCTGTTAGATACTAAAACCATCATCAATAGTATTCATTCATTAGTATGTGAATTTACTCTTTAATCCCTCAGCATCATACTTGACATTCCCCATCAAACATAAATTATCACACTCAACATCAAGAAATGCTAGCAATATGTTGACAATGATGAGAGAGCCATATAAGAAGTCATGAACTCATGTTAGCTATCCAAGAAGACAAACAAGGTATCAAGGATGTCAAAGAACATGAAATTGGTAGAATTTAATGAGTTACCTCATTATGTTATATCCATGACCATTAGAATTTATGGGGTACCCATTGCTAAGAAGTTTGAGACATGGATGTTTATTATCATGCTTTGCATGCTGGAAGGGAAAAGGCAGATTGACTGGGCCACCATCCTCAGTGATAATTTACATTTTGAAATGATGTATCTTTAAGTGGCCATCCTCTCTAAGGAGTAATTTAAAGGTACATTTTATATGTCTTCCTACTTAATGTATAGCCTGGTGCATAATAGGGTTTTCCAGGGACTTATCAGGAATCCTATAGGGATGAGAATCTATGAGATATATCTTGAGGTAACCCTAGAGGGGTCAAGGAATAATTTTTTCAAGGTGCATAATTACTTTTTCACCCCCATGATGAGTTTATTTTACCCCATATAGGGCTTAAATAGAATGTACACTATGGCCAAGCAATTAATAGAAAAATATGGGGCCTCATAGATTCAATTTTAGACATTCACATACATCAAGGTTAGTGGCTACATGGGATCACCTCATAAGCTCTCAAGATATGTGGATGATAAATTAGTGGTCATGGAGCTGAGCTAGAAAATGGTGCATCTACATAAGATGCTACCAACAATATTAACAACCCTTTAAAATTCCCTATGAAAATTGGGTACTACACAAACCCCTTAGTGGCCAAGGCAAAGGGGTTAGAGTAGGAAATGAGCATGTATACATTTGATAAGATTCCACCCTAACCTAATTAATACATTAGGTGGTTGGTAAAAATAGTGATAAATATAATATTACATTAGTCTCACTATGAATACCTTTCGTCTAATTGCACCACCAAGGAAGATGTCCAAAAGTGGGAATATACGAGGCTAATAATGTAGGAGGTCATAGTATAAAACATCACACCTATACCTAAGGACATTTTAAATGACAAGCTAAGACTCTCCTTAGTATTTAATAAAGATAATATTGAATCCCAATCCATCACTCAACTAGACTTCACTGTATAGGAAGATGATTGTATCCATTGATGAGTGATGTGGATAATGAGGAGAACCTTTATATGGTTGAAAGAACATAGAATTGACCTCAAGACATATAACACCCCTTCCCTCCAAGAGTTAAGAATGGTAAAGGAATGAAATACCTTCCTCCCTACACATAGTGGCAACCCTCTAGCCCCATCATCATCTATAATAGGCAAGGGGAAAAGAAAGATCAAAGACACTGACTTCACCAAACTAGTGGATGTCAAGAATATGACCATGGCACAATCTAAGGCTAGGTTTTATTTCTCAAAAATAATGATATTGGTTGAGAATTATGATAATATTCTTGTGGGGTAGGTCACACTAGCTAGTGTCACTCCCATATCGATTTCAAGGAGGGAAGCTTTGATGGTGTTGACCATATCAAAAGCCCCCCTATGGCCAATCAAGCATCAATACCAAATGTCCTACCTACACAATAGGTTGTATTCAAGCCTTATTCAAAACTATATTCAAGGAAGAGAGGAAGTGAGGAAAATGATGGGACTGAAAGGTTAAATGGGGTGGAAAATATTGATTTGCCCATAGGGAGTTATAATTAGTGGCATCATAAAAATATGCCTTAGTTGCGTTTATGTAGATAATGGTTTGCCCAAAGGTGGTTATAAGCATTATCATAATGAAAACATGCACCAATTGGGTATAAAATGATAAGGATTTATCCATAGATGGTTATAATCTATAACATCTAAATAGATCAAAACATAGTGATTTTCCCATAGGTGTTTATAATAATTGGATAAATGGGTGGGATAATAGACAATGATTTGACTAAAGGTAGTCACAATCATTGGCATTACAAGTGGGATGAGACATAATGATTTTCCTAGAGGAAGTTATAATCATTATCCAAATGAGTGTCTTAATATGGTAAATTCATATGGAAGAGAAAGGTGAATTTGGGTAACCTACTAGTATAGATATGCACTTCCTAACTAGAAAGGATAAAAATTATTTCATGATTTAATTACACTATATTTGGAATAATTTGGGTAGATAGGGAATTTCTTAGGTACCAAGGAGAATTAATGTGTTCTCATTGTTTGTAAGATTTCCTAAGCTAATTTTTGTTGTAACACATGATGGCAGTCATCATGATATAAAACACAATGAGAACTTAGATGAAATACATAGAAGGACTAACACATGATCTAGTAGACATGTGAAAATAATGCACCAATAACATCTAAATAGATCAAAACATAGTGATTTTCCCGTAGGTGTTTATAATAAATGGATAAATGGTTGGGATAATACACAATGATTTGACTAAAGGTAGTCACAATCATTAACATTAAAAGTGGGATGAGACATAATGATTTTCCTAGAGGAAGTTATAATAATTATCCAAATGAGTGTATTAATATGGTAAATTCATATGGAGGAGAAAGATGAATTTGGGTAACCTACTAGTATAGATATGCACTTCCTAACCAGAAAGGATAAAAATTATTTCATGATTTAATTACTCTATATTTGGAATAATTTGGGTAGATAGGGAATTTCTTAGGTGCCAAGGAGAATTAATGTGTTCTCATTATTTGTAAGATTTCCTAAGCTAATTTTTTTTATAACACATGATGGTAGTCATCATTATATAAAACACAATGAGAACTTAGATGAAATACGTAGAATGACTAACACATGACCTAGTAGACATGTGAAAATAATACACCAATGACAAAATCCAAGATGAAAATGTTGATGTATTAATATGGATGGACTTAAGTATAAGTGAAAGGACTCACCCAATGAATGCAAAAATACTAAGTCAGGGAATAAAAAGAAAGCAAACAAATAAACAAAAAGATCAAAAAACAAAATGACATAAAATAACAAAAATAAAAGGACACAAATAATGATTAAGCACAATGTTAGCACAAATAGAGAATACAAAATATGAAGACCATTTCCCCTAGGTTATAGGAGATAATAAAACAAATAAATAATATGGAAGGGAATAGAAGAAAAAGAGGGGCACAATCAAGCTGATTCTAGATTCACTAGGCAAGTGGATGCTACCTACATAGTTCCATAGATGTGAGGCCTAACACAAAATTTAGTACAAATGTAGTTCTCCCAAGATATGGGATATAAGAAAGATGATGACAAGGAAAACATGATTTTGTGATACAAGATAATGGGAATGGGATCAAAAAATGGTGGGAGCATGGGACGATAGGCCAGTAAGGATGGGAAAACTAAATGACAAGTTCTTTCTTGTGACTTAGCTAGGGATCCTAGAATCCTTAAGGTAAAGAAGTGGTCAATATAGTGATTTTCATAGGATTTTTAATAGAGATTTTTTGAATTTTTTTAGATTTTTTGAAGTGTCTCAACTCATAAAATGGTGAGAGCATTTGAACTTGGAAATTTCTTACAAAATGGAGAGAGCATGGTAAAGGGGTGACTAAGCTAACTTCAATGTCAATCAAGGGTTGTCTATATTGTCCTTGGATGGGACCTCAAGTCATTATAGTTCTACCTTACAATAAAGAAAACTGGCTAGTTTAACAGTAAGTTCTTAAAATAAGAAAAGTAGGCAAATGGCATAGTACAACATAGGAATGCCAAGTTGGTAATCCAAGGCATGATAAAAGGAATTATTATTAATTTTCCAATAGGAATTTATAATTATGAAATAATAACATAGGTTAATTATACTAATTTTCCCATAGAAGGTTATAATTAGTAGGATAATAGTGGCACTTTGATTTGCCCAAAGGAAATTATAATTATGAGTACTTGAATGGAAGGAAATAAGGAATTGAGGATACAATTGCCAAACCACTATTATACTTCTCCAAAATACAACCTCTATCTAGAATATTGAATTAACTTCTAAAACTTGATCTGAATTCCCTCATTGAAGGTGCCCAAACAACCAATGGAATAGAACCAAGGTCAAAGGGGTTAAGTAGGAAGGGTAAAAATAACTTGACAGATGGGAAAGGTATGTTATAATGGTATAGGGTATGATATAAATATGAATTTTGATATTATGGTACAATAAAAATATGCCTCATAGACATTGCTTCAGGTAATTCAAGTAAAGTAACACATGAGGTGTATAATGTTCATTGGCTCATAAAGTTCATCCCCATATATTGTAGCGAGCCTATATGCTCATGATCCATAATTTACAATAATGATATAGGGGCCTATCCAATTGGGTTTGAACTTGTCTTTCTACTTCTTATCGATCATGGTATTTTATTGGTTTTATTTAAGAATAAGTTTACCAAGATCAAATTCTCTATGTTTGAATCATTGGTTATAGTGGCCACAAAGTCAGTTCTAGTATGCTTAAAGGTTGTTAACAACGGATAGGAATTTTTCATTAAATAATTATATCTCTTATAGATGAGATACTTAATAATCTTCATCATTTAGGACATGTTTTAGTGAGATGTGTAAAGAAGGCAACTCAACCTCAGGGTGAAAGATGGCCTCAATGCCATAAACTAGGGAAAATAAAGTGGCTCATGTTGGTGTATGGTAATTAGTGTAGTATTCCTAGAGGGAAAAAAATATTTGGATGTGTCAATCATGGTCATCATCATTGAAAATATTCTTAAAGATGTTGACAATGGTTTTGTTGGATGTTTTAACCTGGCCATTAACTTTTGGGTAATAGGCTATAGAAAAATGTTGAGTAATGTTTACTCATCACATAATGATGTGACATCATTATTTTTGTATAATTTGACATTATTAGATATAATGTTAGAGGGGATACCATAATAGTAAATGAGATGTTTAAATATGAATTTGGAAATTTGCTTTCTAGTAACATAAGTGAGGGGTACAATTTTGGCCCACTTAGTGAAATATTTGGTAGCAGTAGGGATGTGTTTTTGGCCATTAGATGAGGTAGCACCTATGTTACCAATGAGATAAAGTCCCCATGTAGCAAATAACCATGGTGTAAGGATTGGTTTTAGATTTTTTCTTGGGGCATGAATTAGATTGGCATGACTTTGACATTTTTTGCACCCTTTAACATGTGCAGCTACATTTGAATACATAGTTGGCTAATAATACCTAGTATGTAGGATATTTTTAGATAGGATTTCCTTGCTTGTGTGGGATCCACATACTCATTCATGAAATTATTATAACATTAATGTTAATTCTATCAAATTTAAATAATGAAGCATAGTTCCATCAAATTTTAAGTAGTAAAGGGTTGATCCAAATAAGGTATATTATGAGTCTTAGTGGGTAAATGCCTTTTATTATCTACATTACAAGTCAGGTGGCATAATATGGTCATGGAGGTAGGTAATAAGTTTTAAATACCATATAGAGTTTTGACCAACAATATCACAAATCATTACAATATTTGAAGATTTATGAGTTGGATTTTCCATGAGGAATTTGAATATTTTGCCTTGTTTGGATGATGAATCAAAGATCCAATGGTATTTATGGCATTTTTATTCTATTACAATCCCTTGGTGTGTTTGAATAGTATGTTAATAATATTATATTTAAAAGTGTCGATCATGGCCTTATATGGCACCAAATTGTCATCCTTGGTTTGAAAATGGTCTATAACTTGATTCATGATTAATTGAGAATCACCATAAACCTTGAGATGTTGAATATTCCATTATACTACTTGGTAAAGCCCTATAATGAGTGTTTCATATTTGGCCATATTTTTAGTACAAGGAAAGATAATATGGAATTATTTAGGGATAAGATCCCCTTATTGTGTAATAAACAATATACCTACCCCTAATCCATGTGTTGTGAATGATCCATTAAAATATAGCTTCTAGTGCTACACTTCAATAGGTGTTCAATTAAGGTCATAATCGACTCATCTGATAATTGAAACATTATAGGTTTTATATCTGTAAGGGGTGCTTTGTTAAGATGATCTATAAGAACTTATATATTGATGGCCTTTTGGTTGACATATTATATCTCAAAATTGCTCAGAGGCATGATCCATTTAGCCATGTGGTCTTGTAAATCTATTTTTGATAGTAGATACTTGAGTGGATCTACTTTGGAAATAACTATGGTCTTGTTATTTAACATGTAATGTCATAGTTTTTGAGTTACAAATACCATATCTAAACATGATTTTTCAATGGGCATATAATTGTGTTCATACATAATTAGTGTACAACTTATCTATACATGGCATGTTTTTTCCATTATCATCATGCTAAACTAAAATTTCCCCCATGTATTTCTGAATGGTAGATAGGTATAGTAAGAATGACTTTCCTAGCATACGTGGCAACAAAATTAGTTGATTGGCAAGATAGTATTTGAGGTGTTAGAAGGATTTTTGGCACTCTTCATCCCAATTAAATGTGACACCCTTATTTATAAAGTGTGTAAATGGATATAGATTTTTAGAAAAATAAGAAAGAAAGCATCTAATAGATCGGATCTTCCCCTATAAACTATGGGGATACTTTAAATTATAAGGTGGTGCCATTACTATAATGGCTTGGACTTTGGTTATATTGACTTTGATGACTCAATAAGAGTGAAACCTATAAGTTTTTCTAAAGTAACAACAAAAACACAATTCCTAAGATTGATTCTAACCTTGTATTCATGAATATTCTCAAATATCTTTCTTAGTGTGACTAGATGATCAACCTTAGTTTTTAATTTCCATAATATGTCATTGACTTAATATTCAATAATGTCATGCATCATATCATGAAATATTATCATCATGCCTCTTTGGTATGTGGCCACATCATTATTGAGACCAAAAAGCATAACCTAGTAAAAAAATGTTCCCCATAGAGTGGTGAATGTTGTTTTATATTGGTCTTCTAGCATAATATAGATTTGAATGTATCTTAAAAATTTGTCCATTAGTGAAAGCATCTTGTACCCTATTAAGAAGTTAACTATCATGTCAATGTGTGGCAAGGAAAGTCATACTTGGGGTATACCTTATTTATATCTCTAAAATTAGCACAAATTATCATTCCATATGTATTTTTACTAATTGGCACAACATTTGATATCCACTCTTAGTATTCGATAGGTCAAATACATCTTGATTCTAAGAGATTTTTCAGCTCTTTCTTTACTAATACAATTATGTGAGGATAAATCTTGTGTAATTTCTAATTTATAGGTTTGGCATCAAGATGGAAAATAGGGTGGTGTACAACCAAGGAAGGGTCCAACCCTAGCATGTCAGAATAGTCCCAAGAAAATATATTAACAAATTCCCTTAAAAGGGTTGTAAATATTTAACATTCCTCCTCAATGAATTATGTGCATAATTTCATCCATTTTGGGTTGTTTGGAGTCCCAATGGTGACTTCTATAGTGCCTTATACAATGAGAGTCAAACCATCTTGTCGAATACTTGGTAAATATTTAAATTGGATTACAAAAACAAAGTCCTTTATTTAGACTGGTTCTTCAAGTTATCCTAGACAAGATGGAACAAAATCTCCAAATGATAAGGATGGCCATGTTACAAACACTATTGAAAACTCTTGGATGATTCCATGAAAGGCATGCTATTCTTCAGCGCTAAACTTAGACGTAAACTCAAATTCATTATTGGTGGTATTTTGAGCTATGTTTGAGGAAGGTTAAACACCCCCATCTAATGGTGCCCAAAACAAGTTTTCACTAGAAGACAAGCCTTTCTCTTTACTTTTGCCCTGGTCCAAAATCACCTCAAAGAGGTTTTCACTTGGGGACCTAAATGTTTTATTTAATGATTTGTGGCTAAGGGTGTTTACTCATTATTTAAAATTGGTTTTAATATTCAATTTAATAGAGAACCTCATTTGTGGTCTCCCAATGAAACATTGTCTCTTAGTCCTACTAAATCACAAAAAGCCTCATCATTCTCAAACACATCTATAGGCACTATGGAATCTTGTTGGTCCCAAGATATAAGTTGAGGGTGATATATAAGAAGTAGGTTATGTCAATTAATAGAGGTAAGAGTAAAAATATCATGTGTGTCAAATAGATTGGTATTGGATAGGTCTTCATAAATCCTATGATTGGAATTTCCTTCACTTTCAACATTGTTTCCACTAGTCATTAGCATTGTAACATGAATAATAAATTTGGGATCACCCCTAGGTAGTTTAAATCTGAGATCATAGGTTCCTTTATATTGAGTTATAGATATTGGCTCAATATTTCCCTATTGATTTGTCCCAGGTCCTCCTCCTTCATAAGCATGGTTCTCCATTATCCTATTTGGAATAAAATACTTAGCATTTTCATAAAAATGGAAAAATAAATTAGTTGTTAGTTTTAAAATGATAAGAAATGGACTATGAAACTTTCCATTTCCCTTTTGTTTCCATTCCATGCAAGGTGGTTTGGATTCAGGTATTCCATAAGACTTGGGGTTCTATGGAATCTTGGAAATGTGGAATTTATCATGGGTCACATATTCTCCTCGGCCATTAGCCATGATAGTAAAATTATTAGACATTTTAGGAGGTGGCATGTGAGAAGATGAATTAAGGATATCTGGGTCAATCTAATTGTCCACTAGAAAATCAAAAAAGTATTTTATTTCCCCTGTCCTTCTTAGGAACCATATATAGGTCAAAATGGTAGTTATAGATTTCCTACTTAGCCTCTAAATGTTTACAATGTTTGTAAGGGTATAATTTTATTTGGATGGTGATATCCATACTTGAGTGAGAGAAACTAATACACTAGTGAAATGTTGAAGGGATTGCATGAATTTTATGTATTCAAGGCATACCTAAAAGTAAATTACATGACAATTCTAGGTCTAAAACATGACATAATGTATCACAGGTCAAGGGTCTAATTTTAACTGACAAATAGATGGCACCTTTTGATTCCCACTTTTCATTATCATAGGCCTTCATAATGATCATCTATAACTATCAATAAATTGTTGTGTATCCAAAATTGTATATTGATTTCTATAGATGATAATATTTAGGACTAAATCATTGTATATGAGAACACACTTCACTTTGTGTTACACTATGACAACTGTGATATACAACTGATTATTATAGAGAGGCCCAAAGGATGAAATATCACTTTGATCAAAGGTTAACTATTGTCATGGGGCTAAATGTCCAAATAAAACATATAATTTGTTTGGGATTATGTTATTTGGAAATTTAACTTGGCCTAAGAACTCTATCAAGATGCTCTTGTGGATCATAGATGTATGCAACAAATCTAGAAGTGAAATTTGTGTGGGGTCCACAATGTCAGATGTCTTCTCCTTTACAACAATATATGGATTGTTCCTAACTAGAGAGATGGGTTATATGGGTTTAGTGATAGGTGGTTATGGGTTGGGAATGGTAATATTTGACTATTGAGTTGTGATTGTATAATAAGGATTAGAAATAAGACAATTGTTGATAGAAAATGATGGTGGTGAGGGGATAGATGGGATAAGTATTAGTTGCTTATGTACTTGTATATGGTCATGGTGTAATGACAAATTATTATAAGGTCTAAAAGTAATAATCCCTACTTATCAATGCACTTGTATATGATCCTAGGTCAAGGAAGGATCATTGGCATATATTGTTTAATTGGAATTTATTATCAATGGTATTTTTATGTTAACACTTGGTCTCAAATTGATGGTGATGGTGAAAATGTGACCTCCTACAATATGGCCTAAAACTTTGTTGTATTCATGTGCAACTGCATGGTAAATCTATTGGTTATTATCATCATTATATCTTTGGTTTCATCTATTTGGTTAATATTGTTGTTATTTTTGCTACTAGTATTATTTTTGTTGTCTTGGATGTTGATACTATTACTACTATTAGTATGGCCTTTATTGTTGTTGTTGGTTATTATTATTATGTTGTGGAAAAATATTTTGGTAGATTCCCAAATTTTGATTAGATGTATAAGCTTTGTTATCCAATTTAATCTCTCCATTTTATAACATATTTTTCAATTGGGAGTTTGATCTATACACAAAAACATAAATTATTTCTATGAACTCAATTGTATTCATAGAACTCATTCTCTCGGTATCAATCTTAATATGGAATTCCCTCAAGATAGTTCTTCGATATGGGCCAACTAATCAAATTAGTTACAACTAGATTGTGAAACACTAATTCAATAGGTTATCCAAGGTCACTAAATACTTGACGAGTAGGCACATTTATCCTTATAGGAGGGGTTTGCAAAGGCAATTATTGTTTTATGTTTTGAGCTAGTCTAGGTTACTATGAAGGTTGGGATTGATGAATAGGTTTTTGGTGAGGATTAATTTTCATTTGTAGCATAGGATGAGAATATGGTGTTTTCACCATTTAGACATGTCATGACTCAGTTACTCTATTTCCAACAACATTCTTGTTATAATTGAATTATTTTAGATTTTCATAATTACTAGCCTAGGATAGTGTTGATGCTTATGCTTATGCCTAGACTTGGTTTTGGTTCTTATTTTGGCCATTTCTTTGGTTTTGGCTATGATTTTGGTTTGATGAGGTGATATTGCTAATCCATTTTTTAATAATCAAATTTTAAATCAATAAGCCTTTGTCTATGATCTCCTTAAAGGTATGTGCACATTGTAGCTCTAGATGATAAGATATCTCACTATGCAAATTTTGGTTAAACACAATGGATAATTTATTATCTGATAAGCTATGAATGAATTAGCTAGCATGTACTCTCCATTGTTATAAATATATTGAAAAACTTTCACTAGCATTTTGTTTGGCTTGAGTCAGATCTACCAATGAAATCTCATGTTTGAGATTGTAATAGAAATGATACACAAACTTGTCTAAAAGGTTGTCAAAATCATATACTAAATTATTTATAAATTTAATAAACCATTATAAGGCCTTTCCTACTAGACTCTAAGGAAACAAAAGTAGGAGGTATATATCATTGTAAACCACTAGCTAAGATGCAAGAAATAACTCTGTTAAATGGGCCTTAGGGTCTCCTTTACCCTTGTATTTGTCAAACTTTGGTGGTTCTTACCCTAGAGGAATGGTATTTTTAGATACTCAATGTTGAATGGGTGGGAACACACATCATCCAACTCAAAATTCTTAGTCTATTTATTGGCTTGGATGGTGGCAATTGCATCCTTCATTTTTTGTAGTTCTTATTCCAAAAAACTAGATAGAGCATTAGATTGAGGTAGAGGATAGGCAATCAAAGGTGCATTACCTTGATTGGGATTTAATGGAGGCACAATTATATATATAATGTTGGTCTGATTAAGGAACTTACTAGGGATATGCATATGTATATTGGGATATGATTATTGGAGTTATATACATTACATTGTGATATTCTAGTTTAGGTTTGGTATATAGGCCTATTTTTTAGGTAATTATGCCTAAGATGGAAGGATATGGATTTGAGTGAAGTATAATTCCTACTAGGTTGAAAAGGGAATTTTTGCCAACTAGTCAAACCTATCTAGATAAGGGAAACTTGTTTTGAAATAAGGCCCTATCATTGGATTTTTAGCATGTTTGGAATGAAAGGTAATTATTGCCTAATCAGTACTTATGGGATAGTGGTACCTCTTTATTACATGAATAATAATTATGAATTAGGTGCTTGTAAAGTGTTTTTAATTTATTACTAACCAATAGACATATGTTATTGATTAACCAATGTGTGTGATGGCATGTTGGTTTGTGATTATTGAGGTATACTTGTCAGTATCAGATGAGGTAGAGTATTAGTTTCCCCTATTGAGATGGCATAACATTATACCTATGTTTCATTGGTATATTAGATTGTGCTTATTATTGTGGAATATTAGTAATCAAATTTTGTGGTAGAATAACATTCATCATGTTTTTTTGAAGCAAGGCACTGGTTTGGGCTTGACTACTTAATCCTTATGGTTGTATGCTTGATGAAGAAACTAGGTGAGGATTATAGGTATATTGTTATGGTTGGGAGGTATAAATTCTTTCCCCATGCTATTTTGAACCACTTATGGTGTTTACTAAAGGCACTTATTGTGGACTAGTTATTCGTGCAGTTATAACACTTTGACCTGGATTAGACAACTGTTACATGTTATCCATTATGTTTGGTACATTTTTATATATAGAATTTGTAGACACTTATTTAATGGTTGGGGCATTGAACATGTCACTAACTAAATTAATTTACAAAAATGGGTCTATACCCAAATTATCTTAGCATGTTAATTTGATTAATACCCCTGTTGAAGGAGCTAGTTTGTTGAGAGGACCATTTGACATGGTCATGTTAATGAATTTATGCACTAAGTTTAAAAATGTCTAAAATGTTATTTATATTTTTATAAAATGGTCCTTCACGAGGCCATTTCTTTTGATATGCATACATAGGTCTTAATATTTCATCGGCATAAGTAATTAAGGATTACTAGAAGAGGCATGTTCAATGGTTTGGTTATAAGGCATAGTTGAAGGAACTCTAACTAGACTAGGCAAATTTTCATGGGTGAAGTCTACTATAAACATGGCCCCTAAATTGATGGATCTAATTAAATTTTCATCCTTTTTTATAAGAAAGTGATGATCAAACAAATAAGGGTCATATATTGATGTCATCATAACATAGTATGGTTGTTGTTAAACTTTATCTAAAACTGATGGTATGCTAGCAAGGTATTATGTTCTTTGTTCTTGGTCCTACTCTAAGTTTAGAGGCATGTTGAATAAATAGTCAGCTAAAGGATCTTGGATTTTTTCCCCAAATTGAGTAGTGTAAGGAGGATAATGATCTGTATCACAAACTATGTCATCACCATAAAGGTCTTGAAAAAAATCATTTTTTGAGACCATATGATCATATCCCAAATTGTATATGGATCCTCTATGAGTATATCAGGACATATTCAAATCAATGATTAATGTTTCATGAAGATAGGCTTAAAATTATACAAAATCTAAAAAATAATGTCTAAATGATAAATGGTTTGAACTTGGTCTAGCTTGGTCTAAAAGTGGAGTTGTATCTCCAAAAAGGGTTGTGCTAAAAACTTGGTACAAAACAATCTAACATAAAATGTCTAATGTCAAATGTATTATATAAAAAGTTCAAGTGGATGAAACAAAATTAGAATTCCAAACTATAGGTTAAAAGTGTTTCAAATAAGTCTAATCTAAATAACACAAAAGTTTCTAGGTCTTTTGGAGATGGTATAAAAGCTAGGCTCAAAACAAGAATGTGTTAGATCTTTTAGAAAAGGCATAAAATCTAAAATTTAAACAAAAAAAGGTATGAGATTTAATTCAAATTTTTTGAAACAATTTGAAATAAACTAAGCATTAAAATTTAAGCATGAACTTGGTCAGTTAGTATAAGGCATGAAATAATAGGCAAATGGAAGATAGACCACTTCCCCAAATCTAGGCACAGAACTAGTTTTTAGATCAATTAATAAATTAGGATAAGTTACACAACCCAAAAGAGAAAGAGATATTTGTAGGCCAAAATTACACAAGGCATAGGCATAAATCAATCAATGTTTAGTTATGAAATTTTCAAGACTAATTTTGAACTCAACTTAGAAAACTAGTCTTCCTTAAACAAACAACAAACTAAATAGGAATAAATGACATAATGGCATTAGGTATAGATCCAAAAGGCTTATACAACTTGGTTTTGAAATTGGAATTTTCACACAAGGTGAAAAAGTATATGAAATGATTCAAGTAGCATAATGATGTTATCATGCTCTAAGTATGGGACAAATGTTTTATTTCAAGACCCAAAGTCACAAAGATTTGGAATGAATTGGGAAATGTAAAAACACCTTTTTCAATCAAATGACACACACACAAAAATTTAGGAAAAAAATATAAAGCAAAGGTATGGTATTAACTGGCCAGCATAACAACTCTTCAAATAAAGGAATACTATATAAACAAGACTCCCTTTTGACATGGCAAGATAAGATAATATTTGAGACTCAAAACCATTTATGAAAGGATAAAATGACACAAAAACCTAAGTATAATGCCCTAAATCTTAAACCTGAGAAGGATGCATAATATTATTTAATTCCATCAATATAATTGTTCTTGAGAGGAGTTAATTGTTAATCCAAAAAGTAAATGCACATGAAAAGTAGGGTTTTTCGTCCCCCTCTTTTATCAAGATTTTATACTATGACATGGAAATTTAGGCTGATCACCCTACATCAACAATATGTTCACGGTAAGTGGGGTTATTCTAAACTATCAATTTTTTATTCCTTTCTAGATGTTCCCAAGTTTGGATAACACGAGAGATGTAATCATATCATTTGGATCTATATCAAATAGATTTTTGTGAAAATGTCTTTTTCTTTTCACAACCACTACATCCATCACTTGCTCAGTGTAGTGTGATTTTTGAGTTGATCATACATCCTGAAGGCAAAAATTGCTAATGAAGGTAGTTTAATAGCTCAAACTACTATCCCAATGATTCACTAGCTCAATTTATATACCCCACCATGGATTAGGGTTGAAATGATTATGGGAGATGATTTCTTGGGTCAATGCTTAATTAATAACTCATGAGGAGGTGATGAAATCCTACTCACAATCCAAAATTCATGAAAAATAAAGAAAAGTGAAAAGACTTTATGGTTATTTTGGGGTCACCTAAACCATATATATTTAGGGAGGGCCTTAGTGACTTTATTTTCATGATTTTGGACTAAAGTGACCAAAGTAAATAATGATCACTTTTATTCACCTAATTTCCTTAAAAGGGATGGGGAAGAACATACACATCTGATTTATTATGCTAAAAACAAACAACGTCCAACAAAAAAAAATAAAAAAACTCTGAGGAGTATGAAACTAAATGTGAAAGTTCATTTTATTTCACCAAAATGAGATGTGTTGTGAATTTTGGGCCCTTTAGCATATTTTTTGTTGAAAAATTGAAATAAAACGAAAATAATTAAAACAAAACAAGGTTTAAAACACTAGCTTGAAATGTGAAATTTTCAAGATTAGAGGTGTTATAAATGTATCCTTGTGGCATTTTATCTCTTACAAAACATGTTAGAGGGTCCTTCTATTTAGAATAAATTCATGCATGAAAAAATTACTTCCCAAATCTTACTCTTAGGTTTTTGGTTTTTTACATAGTGCAAAACCACATGACAAAGATCAATATCATGACACTCTCTATAAAAACATAATTGTTAGCATAATATAAAAACTTGTGTGAAAATAAAGTATGATATTATCACTACTCTAAGTGTAAAACCACTAAAATAAAATCAATATCACTATTATGAGAATATTAGTACTACAACTTAACACAAAATGGTCAACCTAACCACTATTAGTTTAAAGGAAATATCACTAAACTTCCAACAATATCACTAAACTTATTGCAATATCATGGCTTTCAAATTTATGATATTGCAATATTTATTATTTAATGACAATATCATGACTATCAAATTCACTATATTGTTGATTACCCTATAGTCATAAAATATTTATCATAAACCTTTGATAGTTAGGCAAAAAACCATAACAAATAAGACAAAACTATGACTGTGTGAGTAGTAATATTGCACAATATCATGATTCTAGAGAGCAAAACCATGACTGCATAGAGAAATTTCATGAATTCTAGAAAAACATCTACTAGCCTTCAATTTTCACCTATTTTTATTAAAAAGATAAAAAATTTACATGAAAATTGTTAGTAGAATGGTCTAAAAGGTCTTAGGAACAACTTTGTGGGGTGTGGTCCCATTAGACATGCCAACATGTGAACTAGGAATTTAACAAAAAGGGTAGGTTAGTCTTGTGTTAGTCTCATAAAATAAATGAAATGAACACACTAAGTTCCTAAAACCTCTAACCTAGAGACTATGGAGAGCTTATGTAACAAAAACTAAGTGAAAGTACAACAAATACATTAAAAAATCAACTCTTTTACCTTCCTTGGGAGCTCTGAATGGCTATGTTGAATGGCTTGCTTGGATTATGTATCAATAAGTCTTCATCAATGGATGTTTTTTAGCTCCTTCTCTCCTTATCACCTTCGATTGTGATTTTTTGGCTTAATATTTGGGAATGGTAATGCTACTTACATGATTCTTATGAAACAAACCCTGCATAATAACTCTACAATATCCAAGCTTATAAATGAAGGGGTATGGATTTGTATATATAGCCTTAAAAATTAACTATCACCCAAGGTGAATTAAGCTTAATTTTAGGTTTGTAATGGGTTCAAACTAAACCTAGGTGAGTTAAAACTAACTCTAGTTGAGTTAATAGTTATCTTATAATTATGATTTTAAATTACTAGGCATGGCTCTCAAATTAGATATTTTAGGATATTTTTAAAAAGCTTGACAACTCATAAAGGCAAGATGAAAGGCTAGGATATTTTGAATTTTTGATTTTATTTTTTTAGATATTAATTAATTTTAAATGGTTAATTTAACTAGGCATTTAATCTTTTTTAAATTGTTAATTTATTTTCATTATCATTTTATCTCTTTCAATATTTGATATTTTTTCAAGTGCCCCACTTAATAGATTAATAGGTATAATTAATAGTTGTGATGTCGTAAGGTGGTTAGGGATGAATCCATGGGAGGTTACTGTTGCATATGATAAAATACCCTAATTAGTGATGTCTCAACATGATTTTGAATTTTTATGAATGATGCACAAGCAAATTTGAGATGTTTAATGATTCATAAGCTTAATTTCTAATTGTTGGTAATAATCAATTTAAAATTTAGTCAGAAGCTAGTTGTGTCCAGTTTTATGTGTCTACAACCTTTACTTCATCCTAATCTACATGTTGTGCCTACTAATTCATAATCCAATACCCTAATTTTGAACATGTTTACCACATGCAACTTGTTCATCATTTTTTGAATGGCCAAGTCAAACACAACATAACTAAAACCTAATTTATTCCCTTTTGAATTATGTGGTAATTTACTAATAAACTTTTACCAAATATAATCCAGAGTTCTAAAGTCACAATTTTTTTTACTTAAATTTTTAAAGTGATTTTACCCTATTTCACCTTCCTACTATGTCACCGAAAAGGGGCACAAAGTAAAAAAATTAAATAAGATAAATAAACACCCAACACTCTCCTAAGATTTAAAACATGTAAATGGTTTACCTTACATAATTCAACATAATCTAGTTCATAGTGAGTTTTAATGAAAACACGATAACCAGTACATAATTAACATATATTATATTAATAAAAAACATCAAGATAAGTAACAAACTAAAAACAAATACAAACATTCCTTACTATTTTTAAGGACAAACAATGCAAGCAACACTCAACATTTTAGTAGAATACTGATTACCATTCATTCATATAAGGAAATAAGATTATATTACGTGTGTGTGGTTTCAATTTAGTTCTCTTTATCCTAAATGATGATATCTACACCCTCCTTCCCTATGATACTCTTTGTTATTACCACTTTGTGAGGGTAGGATAGTCCTTCAACCACCTCAATAAAACAAAAGGTAGTTGTTCTGAGCTTATAACAAATAATCAAGTACTCATAATATATAATTATCAATGAAATACTATAATGTAAATTATTTTGTAAATTAAATCATAATTAAATATAATCATTAAACATAATACATTTATAAACATATGCAAATGTCCTCCAACATAACTAATCATGAACAAAACAATATGACTGCTAATTACTCAACATAAATATCTAAATATAATTTGAAAATTAGAAACTAGAAATCATTAGTTCCATATACCTTACTAATACTTAAATATTTTTTATGGATTTGAACATGATGTGACATCCTTCCCCCCTAAAATAGATAATCATCCCAATGAATTTTATTTCAAACAATAGTTATGAAAATAATTAATAATGTTCAATAAAAAAACCATTTAAATAAATGAATAAATAGCCTAAATAATTATTCATAATCTTCCCATGTATCACTCTCTTCAGAGTATCATTTGCATTGAACCTTGTATTTTGATACTTCCCTATTACTCATGCTAAACTTATGAGTATCAATTATTATAATTAGTTATATTGTGACCAACCTTGGATATAGAACTTGTAATGCATTCTAGTCCAAAACATGTGAAGAATGAGCTATATAAAATCAAGTCTATATTCTATGAGATTAATCACTTATATAACCTCAAACGGTCCCACATATAACAATGACATTTTTGTTCATTTCCCAAACTTTATATCACTCTTTTTGGGTTTAAATCATTTAAAAAATTTATCTCCAACTGAGAATTGCCTTATTGTTCTTTTCCGACCACCATAAATTGTTTACCTATCATTGGCTTTATCCAATATTTGAATTATTAAATTTATTTTATTCCATTTCCACAATAATATTATGTGTAAATACCACTCTAACTTATAATTTATCCCAACTAATTAGTTTTCTACACCTCCTATCATATAATGCATCAAAAAGAGTTATTTCCAGTGCTAATTGGCATGAGTTTTTATAATAAAACTCAAACAATGGTAGGTATTCATCTCATTTTTATTTTTTTCCCTTGCAATACATCCTCAAAATATCCTCTAGAAATTGATTCACCCTTTCTTTTTATCCATCCATTTTTAGATGGTAAGTTGTATTAAAGTTTAGTTGTGTACCTAATATAAAATATAGATTTTTCGAAAACCTCAAGGTCATTCTATGGTCCCTATATGAAATTATATTTTTTAGAAACCCAATTAATTTGTATGCCTCTTTTACAAACCTTTTGGTGAGTATTAGTTCATCACTTACCAAATTACCTATAATTAAGTGAACTACTTTGGTAAGATAATCCAAAACTACCAATATCATGTCATGATGGTTCGTAAACATAGGAAATCCTTTGACAAAGTCCATGCTAATAAATTTGCACTTTCATTTTGTAATGGAATATGGCCATAATAGCCCAACCTGATGCACATGTTTAGCCTTGACTAACTAAAATTCTAAGCATCTAGACATAATGTCTTTTATATTTTTTTTTATTCCCTTCCAAAAATACAATGGTCTTAGTTATAATAAGAGCTTAGTAACTCTAGAGTTTCTTGAATATTGAGAATTATGAAACTAATTTATAATAATACTTTTCAATTTTTCCCTAATAGACATGTAAATTCTACCATTATATCTCAAAAGCCCATAATTCTCAAATAGAAATGCATGGTATCTATGATCTTGAGAATTCTTGGCTAATATTTTTTTTTACCTATTCATAGAATTCATCTCTAGTTGAGAATTTTACTACTTGATTTTAGAAAGTACTCCTTATAGTGGATAATGTTTCAATTTAATTTATATGACTAAGGGAATCTATAACTTTATCTTCTTTTCCTTTGATGTAGTTAATGTCAAAATCATAGTCTACAAAAAATATAATCATCACCTTTTATGAGAATTAAGGTTAGGTTTGTTAAATATATACTTGAGTCCTAGATTATAAATTTTAAGCTCAAAAGTCTTTCCTATCAAATAATTCCTCCAAACCTATAAACCATGAACAATTGTAGCTAGTTCTATGTCATGTGGTGCATAATTTGCCTCATAAGGATTTAAATTCCTTGATTCATAAGCTACCAATGAATCATCCTATAGAATAAATCCTCCTAATCCATCTCTCAAGTCATAAATTATAAATAAAAAATGACTATTTGGATCTAGAATCCATAATATTGATGTTGAAGTAAGTCTCATTTTTAGAACTTGAAAGGCTTCTTTGTAATTATTGGACCAAACAAAATGCTACTCTTTTCACCAAAGAGATGTTATTAGATTAGTTATATTAGAAAATTTGGTTCAAACTTACTATATAACCCTAATAAACCCATGAAACTATGCACCTCATGCACATATTTGGGTGTTGGCCAGTCCATAATGGCTCTAATATTGACTAGATCCACATAAATTCTTTCTATACAAATAATGTCCCAAGTATTATATTCTTATTTAAATAAGGCATACTTAGACAATTTACCATAAATTTTATGCTTACACAAATGTTGCAAGACCAAAATTAAATTCTCAACATGCTCTTATTTACTTTTGGAACATATGAGAATATCATCGAGGATTACTAACATAAATTGATCAAGGCTAACTCTAAACACATTATTCATGAGGTTCATAATTATGGTAGGTGCATTTATTTGTTCAAAAGGAAGTAATGTAAACTCATAATTCCCATAACAAGTCTTAAAAACTATTTTAGGAATATATTCCTATCTAATTATTAAATAATGGTACCCAACACAAGGATCACTCTTGTAAATATTATTGCACCATGTATTTGATCAAAAATATCATCAATGTGGGGTAAAAGGTGCCTACTCTTGATTTTTTTCCTTGTTTAGCATTTTGTAATTTATGCACAAGTGAAGGGTTCCATCCTTATTTTTGACAAATAATATAGGCACACCCCATGGTGAAACACTTGGAAAATTTAATGCTTTTGTCAACATCTCTTATACTTAGGCCTTTAGCTCAACTAATTCAATTTTTGTCATTCTATATGGAGCCTTAGATTATGGTTCTAATTTAGGAGTTATATCAACAGTGAAGTTAAATTATGTATTAAGAGGTAGACCCATTAATTTATCTATAAAGACATCTTAACATTCTTTCAAAATTGGATAATCTTATATTAAGGGTTCCTTGGTTTTGTTGATTTCATCAATCTTGAATAGAAACACTTGACATCCCTTTCATTGATCCCTTCTTAATTGCAAGGTTAAAAGTTTACTTAATTTCAAATCTCTCTGATCTCTTTGAATTTGGGTTTTATTTCTAAAATAATCTAAATGCTCATCTTTCTTAATAAAATAATCAACTTTGGCTTTATGTTTAGAGAGCCTATTCACACCTATGATCACATCATATGATCTTAGTGGTACTACATAAATATCAAAAATCATAGTGAATTATGACAACTTTATCATATATTCAATAAAACATCTATCAAACTTGACCTTCAACAAATTTCCATACTAAACTAACCAAGCATTTTCCATAAAAATAGATTTTCTAAATAATTTACTTAACATTCTAGGAGAGATAAAACATTTAGTGGCTTTCATATCTATCAAAATAGAAATAGTTTGCCTAAAAAAATTACCTAATAATTCAATAAGAGAGGCTTGAAATTATGATTTATATTTGTCCATTGCTATTTGAATATTATTGAAAGGTTCCCTAATGTGATGTAGAGGTGGATGAATTCTTATTTCTATCATCATCTACAAGGACAATCCCTAGCATGATGGTTTCCTCCACATGTAAAGCATTTGAAATGTGATCCCTTCTTCTTATCTTTATTAATTAATTTGAATCCTTATATAAAACCAATTATAGGTTTCTTATTCATTGAATCATTACTACATCTTGAATTATGGATATTAAATTAGTTCCTAAAATTCTCATTCTATTTCTTGTTATTTTTCTTCAAGGTTGTCCTCGAGCTTCCAAACATCTTTTTGAATTTTTATATAACCTCAACAAGCTATTTCAAATTTTGTTCTTGATTAAATAAATTTTAAAATACTTTATCCATAATTGATGGTCCATGCACATCCACTTCACATTTTATTTGGGGTTTTAAGCCCATGATGAACTCCCTGATCTAAAATTCTTCATCTTTTTGATACTCCAAAGCATACTTCAAGAGCATTGTGAGTTGATCCTAGTATTAATTTATTGACAAATCCCCTTGTTTTACATTCTATAAATCTATTTATTTATTATAAAAATATAACCATGGTATTCATCATGATCTAAAAAGGGTCACAAACTACTCCCAAATAGTGGTAGTGGAGTCAAGGCTCATCTCAAGCTTCGTATTAGCCAAACAAGTTATTGCTTTACTAGCTATTTGGTAAGCTCCCCAAACAACATTATTCACCTTATAATAATTTTGAATCTCAAAAGAGTTTCTATTTTGTAAACCAAGATTAAACTCCATCACCTAATACCATTTCATCAATTTTTTAGTGGAATCACTTTCTTCATATATTACACAAGTTGTATAGTTACTTGAACTCTTGATACTTATTATTCATCATCATGCTGATGATTTTTAGGATCTTCCTAATCACTTAGTTTTTATTTTGTAACTTATTTTTCATTTCCCTCCTTTGGTACATGAAATTCTCACTCTAGAGATGTTACCTTGTCCTTAATGTCATTCATGATAGTGAGTATTTGATCAAGTTTTGTAACTTGTATGACTACTAAATAATTAGAATTATCTTGAGAGTTTGAATTTGAAGTCCCTTCACCACTCTATTTACCGTGTGCCATTCACCTCACTAAAATTAGGATAATTAATGTTATGTTAGTAGACTCATTAGGTTTAAGTGTTAAATCTTCACTCTGATATCATAATGTTATAACCCCACTGGTATATATAAAAGTTAAAATATTTTTAAACATACACATAGATTACTTATAACATCATCTAAAAATATCTATATAATTTAATTCTTGACTAATAAATGTATCTAGGGTATTAAATTCATAAATTTATTAAAAACACTAGTTAAAAATATGACCCATTTGGTTTTCAAACAATCTCTAGCATAATTAAAGTTGAATAATTTCCATAAATGAATATTATAAAGAGATAAGTACATAATAACACTATAATAATCAATAAATATATTTTTAAATAAGCATACAACCACTTTTGTTACAATATTCATATTTATTACAAATCTCACAAACTCTTCTCTACTGAATAGTCAATAATAATGTACTTCATATTATATTTTAGTACAAGATGAAATATACAAGATAACATGTACATAAATAAAAATAAGCCTCATAAACAACAATATGATCCATAAAAATAAATATTACTATGATTCTAAAATGGTTGAATAACTATAGAGAGGGAGAGCATCATCAAGGTGATTTTCCTTCAATCACAGACCATCAGTCTCCTACACACCTCCATTATAGTAGAAACCCTTCCCTTCATAAAGGGGAAAATAAAAATAATGTGGATATCAATAAATAAACTAGAACCCATGTGTGTAAAATAATTAATGCATGTATCAGTCACATAAACCATGCAAAATAACCCTCTATCTAATATGACATTAGTATACACATGTAAACTAAAAGACATAGTGGAATGATAATGTCTCAGCTATAACATTATTTTGGCTAAAGTTTTCGTCATATAAATCAAATATCAAATGGATGTAAGTTAATTCTTCTCTTACACATTTTTTTCTAATAAATCATAATCCATTTGATAATATCAAGGAGTAGATATATGACTTGAAAATCAACTCCCTCACAAATCTATCATATATTATCATATAGAACATGCCTAGTAATTTTTGCAGACATCCAATTCCTAACACCATTTGTGTTGAAATTTTAAATCTTACATGAATCTCACTCAAATCTTCATTTTAGGTAAAAATCCATAAAACACACTAAACGGTTTGAGCTTGTAGTTTACAAGTGCGGATTTAGGCTAATGTATCCCTAAATGGGACAATGCATTTTATGTGATACCTAAATTTGATTAATTCATTTCAAGTCAAAATGATGATTTTACTTTTTTATGCTCTGGATCATTATTTTATTTTAGTTCATTAGTACATGTCACATATATCTATTATTTTGTGTCAACAACATCTTGAATGGGAACATGGTCTGTATACATATAACATCACCTTCCAATTCTTCTCCAGTCAAATTATAACCCAATAATATGACTTTTGACCATTTTGATTAATTAAGTCTCAATTTCCAAAGAATTTAACAAATATTAATTAATCTTGTTTAAGGCTAATCAATTCAAATCAAATCCTAATTTAATTCATCCATGAATAATTAAATCAATTATCAAAAAAGAAAAAGAAAATATCAAGAGCATCTTAAAAGCTAATCATTACCTTTATGAGTTGTCACTTTTTGAAAATATGTAAAATAATATCCTAGGAATATGCCAAACTCAACCAAAGTTAATAAACTCAACCATGGTTGTGAGTTGTCACTTTTGTAAAATATCTAAAGAATATCCTAGGGATATGACAAACTCAACCAAGGTTCCAAATTAACCCATAAATATTAGATTAATATATGGCCACACATCTCAATCCTGAGATGAATAGTCATGGTTGATCTTATACCATATACAAAATATATAAATAAAAGTCTTCATACTACCATTTTTAATCTCTCATTTTATAATGTTATAATGCTAAAATCTCTCCACAACTCATTTGTGTTTTGATTATTGCATTATTTATATTTGGATTTGCTTCATTGATATGCATATTAGATAGTTTCAATATCTTGAGCCTATGTTTTTTGGAGTGTTCTTGAGACATTGGAGGAGTTTGTCACCATTTTTTGATGAAGACAAGGATGCTTGATCAAGGGGAGAACATGTTTTTGAGCCATTTTAGAGCAATGGATTCACTTAGGAAGGTAATGGTTTACTTTAATTGATTTGTATCTTATTGTTGTTAACAAACCCTAAATGAATAGATTGTATTGATTTAATTATCTCTTTAGGAATTTATCTCTGATTTCTTGGACTAATGATTTAATAATAATTTCTTGTAATTCTCTCTACATTTTGGCATGCCCGATGGAACTCAATTGCACACTCTACATCTTTGAACAAAAATAGTTGTTTAAACAACTTTAATTTTTAGTCTAATTACTTCTTTTTTGAATTCTTAATAGGATGTTTTTACTAGTTTAATCTTAATTCTCTCAAAAATTTATTAAAATCTAATTTGTAGTTTAAAATTTATGACTCTTTTAGTGACTGTTAATTTTTATTTATTAATTTTATATTAAAAATGGTTAGTTCAAAGATAATAACTTTTTTTTTATTAACTATTTTGACCTAAATGTTTTTTCCCAAGTGAATCCTAGACCTATAAATAACCTTCAAAAATTTAGTAACAAATGGATATATATTCTAACAGTTATGGCTAAATTACAAACTGTAGGTTTTTATGATTTTTATGTTTAGTTTTCTTGTTTTTAACCTTCTAGTATGTTGTTTTCATGTTTCATAGGTTTATTTTATTTTTTTTATATTTATTAAAAAATTTATTGATATTTTTTCTAACCTTTTCCTAACCTAACATGTTTGATTTTTGGGGGTTTTACCTTTGGGTTGATATATTTTACACTTCAAAGTTGCTTGTCTCATTTGATAAATAAGATTCAAGGCTAAACAAAGTTCTGACCTTTTCTTTGGAAGACCTATTTGAAGAAAACCATTTAAATCTAAATTAGTCTTTTCAAAATTCTAGAATTAACTAGAAATCCTTGACTTTTGTGTTTAAAGAAACTTTTTATGATGTTTTATTAGGTAAGTTTTTGTAGTTTATTTCAAAAATCACAACTTAAGGCCAAGGGCCAAAAATAAGATCACCAAATCTTTGTTTTTGTGCTTAAAATTGAACTCATATGTTAAGTTTGTATGAAATAGGTGATTAATTAGTTGATTTGAAAAAAATAGGGATGTTGCATGTATGTTCTTCCATCTGTCCCCTTGACGGAATTTTTAGTATCAAAAGAGTCATCCTTATTGTAAGCATGCCTACTCCAAAGCATAAAAATAATATCATTTAAAGCACTCCCCAAAAACTCAGAATAGTATTGAGTGATCTTGAGATTACCCTAAAGTATTTCTATTATGTCTTTTATTTTATTCAAACTTGGCTTATGAGGGGGATTTCATCACCTCCCATGAATTCTATAGGGTTAAAGCACTAGGATGTATCTACACTTTGGACATCATGCTACATTGAGAAAATGATGGATCTAGTCGTTGTAAAAAATAAAAGACCTTATTGTAACAAGCCAAGTACTAAAAACACCCAATTAAAGTGTACTTTTTCATCATTTGGCATGAAATTTATTGTGAAATTTATCCATCTAGAAACATTTGAAAACTTTCTAGTTTAATTAACCCCACTTTGCCATACCTTATTAGTTCAGACTTAAAATGATTTTTTCTTGTCATTAGCTTACTGGGTCTTGATTTGTGTCTAAAACTTATTTTTAACTAAAATTAACTTAACCAAAACACATTTTCCTCAAAATTCTTGAGCAAAGGAGGCATTACGATGTCCAATTCGAAAATTTATCTTTTACTTATTCAAATTATTATCAAAACTTTATGTCATGTCACCCACTTTGGCATAGTTATGTTTCCCAATTGAGTCTATATCATTTACCCAATTTTTTTAAGTCCCTAATTTATAATTCAAATTCAAAATTGTATATTTCTAAGTTTTAAGGGTTGGTGTGTTAAATTGGGTTCACCATTTGTAGACTAAACTTATTGTAACTTGGGTTCAATTTTATATTTATATTGAAGGTTGTTTATTGGACACAAAATCATATTATCATCTTGGTGGAATCAAGACATCTTACATATCACTCATGCATTGCATCCTAGAACATTTTTTATCCTACTAAAACAATGTGGTGATGTTGTGTTACCTAATTAGTCCTAGATTTGTACTTAATGATTCATGTATAATTTTACATCTTGAGTTGCTTAGTTTTTATTTTCTTCTTCATAATATGGAGAGATTTATTCTAATTTTCTAGGATCAACTCCTCATAGTTAAAACTATATTTTACAATATAGGTGTATCACAAAAATTTAGGCTTTGATGTACTTGTTTTCACCTTGGATCTTTGAGCTACCTTACCCTCTTCTAATATATATGATTTCAACTTTACCAAAGGTTGAGTAAATTAATGAACCAAATATTATAATTGTGTGTGGTTTCAAGCCACCCCCCCCCCCCTTTATAGTATATTTTGTACCTTAGTCATTTATTTAAAGATAATGAAGCATAGATTATTTAAAATTTTGCAAAACATTAATCCAAATCTAGTCAAACACAGAGAATAACTCTTTTTTAGATATGACTCAAAGGTTCACTCATATTGGGGCATCTTATGGCCTTAGCTATGAGGATGATCAATTTTATGATGGTCAAGATAACCCCATTATTTTTTATGACATCCCCATAATAATAGGATCTAAATATGATTACAATGAATATAAACCCCAAGAATATAAAGACAAAACACTTCTTAGGTTGATAAAATCAAGTGCTAGACTACCTTTCAACTTTCTTATAGAAAAATTGCATACCTTAGTTAGGTAAGGATAAAAATAATAGAAAGATCAAAATTTTGCACAAATAGACATCCCTTCTTCTCATAACAAGGGAAAAGAAATAAAAACAAAGTCAAAACCCACAAATCTAGATCTTATATTTAAGATCAAGATAATAAGTCAATGATATGTAGATCAACTTGTCACAGACTTAACTGACTCATTAATTTCCACTTCAATTCATAATAATGCTTTGAAAGAACATGGAAATGTGGTTAAAAGTATGTGTTTACAATTTTTGACCCTATAGGTCAAAATTGTAACCTCTATCATTTAGAACTTTGCTTAAACATGCCTTTTGAAGAATGGGAAGAGGACCAAGCTGAGGGGATACTTTGAAAAGGCTTAAGACAAAATTATTTTGGACTATTGTTCAAAGGAAATACAAAAGGAATGGTCCATTACAAAAATATCAAAGGGTAATTTCCTTTTAGGGAAGTTACAAAGCATGAAGTCTAAAAGGGACATTTCTTTTAGACTTTTTGTCTAAAAAAATTAACCACAAAAGAGATGTCCAAATGAAGGGTCTTTTGGAAAAGTTTGAATGGCAGTTTTAGGATGTGAAAGGACATTAAAAATAATATTTAAGGGTATGTTCTCTTCAAGAAGGTTCACTAAAAAAATACTGAAAGGTATGTGCCCTTTGAGAAAGTCACTATAAGGAAGATAAAGGCCACGGTAAGAAGTTTGAAGTAATTCCTTCAGATAAATTGTTTGAAGGAATTCCTTTAAAGAAGGATAGTTCCAAAAAGGTTGAAAGATAGAGAAAAAAGGGTTGAATGGATCATCCCTTTAGAAAAGGAATTTATAGAAGGCCTTAAGGGCTTGTCAAAAAGGAAAAGGACTTTACAAAAATTTTAAGGAATTCCTTTAAACAAATTGTTCAAAATAATTCCTTCAGAAGAAAGCTTGCAAGAAAGAAAGGTTCAAATCCATTGTAAATTTTGTCTAAAGGAAAATAAATGATCCATTCAAGAATCCCAAAGGATATGTGAACTTTGGTAAGGTACATTAAAAAATCCTAAATGGTATGTACCCTTCAATAAAAGCTTAAAGACATGGTTTGAAGGTTCATTGTAAGAATCCCGAATAGTATGTGCCTTTCAGGAAAGTTTGAAACAAAAAATTTGAAGGGTTACTTTCCCTTTGGAAGAAACCATTTACAAAAACCCCAAAGGGCACTTCATAGAATAGAGGAATTTACAATAATTCCAAAAGGGACATTTCCTTCAAAAATTTTATCTAAAGGAATTATCTGAGAGTAAGAATGACACTTGTCTAAAGCCTGAGAAAATTCTTGTGGATAAATTGTCCATGGGAAAAAAGAGAAATATGTGAAAAAGAAGCCCAAAGGAATTCCTTTGGAAAAATTATCTGAAGGAATTCCTTTGGAATTTGTAAACAAGGGTAAGACATTTACAAAGGGGTAGAAGAAAGGTCATGGATAAAAGTTTGAAAGAATTCCTTCAAATAAATTATCTGAAAGAATTCCTTTGGGAGAATTAGACAAGGAGATAAGCTAAAGGAAAGGAAGAAATAAAATCCAAAAGGAACCTAAGATAAATAGATAGAAAAAAAGTTTGCAAGAATAAATAGAGAAAATAAACCAAAAACTAAATGTTGAAGGGTATATGCAGGAATATGCAAAAACCAATAAAAATATCATTTTTTATATTTATAGGAAGATCTACAATCTGAGAATCCAACAAAAGGAATGCCAAATAATAAATGAAATAATCAAATCATTCCAAGACATGCATGAATCTTTAGTTCTTGGATAGAGACTCAAATACATGAAAGGCTCGAGGAACTTAATTGTGAAAGAATATTTTTAGTTAGTCAAAGCTTCATTCTAACATTTTTCAAGATCATGCTTCTCCTTGGTTTTCATGCAATCCAAACTTTCAACATTATAGTAGTTCAAATCAAATTCTAAGTTTAGCATTAGCATTGATTTCATTCAAAGGAGATTTTTCTCTTGTTTCAAGTAGTTCAAGTAGAGTTCTTTAATTGGATATTGGTGTAGATCTCCATGTATGGAATAAATTAGTCCAAAATAGGCCCATAATCCATTTTCAACACCAAGGAGTTTTCATGTAAGACAAAAGACAAGAAAATACAAATTTAGAAGGATTTGTTATCTTCACATAATAGAAATTAGACTTGGTTAATGTGAGATTTGACTTCCTCTCTATTATTAGTGCCAACCTCTTGGTTTTACTATTATTCTCTATATAAGTTGGACTTTTAGCCTTGAATTATATCCCTCTTTTGGAAAGACAAATTTTTTTGAAAGATTCAGTTGTAACCTTTTTTTAGATTAATAGAAGGACTATTGTTTGTAGATTCCAACTACTGGTATAGTGTATTTATGTCATTGATTTGCATAAGTGAAAGAGTTTTATTCCTTGTCAAGTCTTGATTCTTACCTAGTTACTAGCTAGTCAGATTATACAGGTCATGTTCCATGTTTAATGTATTTTGGCTAAGTTTAAAGTGGATACAAGTGGCTGGTTAGTGCCTTGAATCAGGTCTATTCCATCATTTCCCTCAATCTTTGATTATAATATAGAACCTTTTCATGAAATAATTATGCATATTGGTCAATTAGAGTTGAAGGTTCAACCTTTATCTTGTCTAAATAAGTGTTTTTAGGAGCTCTAATTGAGTGGATCAACCAATCATTCAGGTGTATCACCATCATTAGATAGGATTTTCTTTCAATTTTCTCACTCTTTTCCCAAATAGTTTGTAGCATAAAGCAAAGATCCTAATTGATACACTAAAGGGAGCTAGCCCTTATAATCTAGAGATTCAACCCATTAATTAGGCCCCTAGCTGAGGATTATTTTCATGTTTTAATAGATTGTGAAGACCTAAAACTACCTTCATAGGGGTGCAAGTCTTATTGAAAATATTTTTTGGTATGCTTGATTAGACCACAAAAAAATTATTTGCATATCTGAAGAAATTTTATTGTAAAAGAAGATATCATCTAGTTGCAGAGTTCATAGCATCATTCAAGAAACTCTTTCATGCCAAAATCAACCATAAGTTTAGTAAAAAAAGGTATTCCTTTTGAGTTTATAACTTATAAGTTATCAATATTTAGGAGGGCGAAACCATATCCTCAAAAATAGTATTTACCTCCTAGTCATCCTATTGTTCTAAGCATTACAATCACCACTATCCAAATGGCCCTTAAAAATCAAGTGTTTGTTCCATTCAATAGAGATATCCAACTAAATTTAGCCCAATTTGATGACATTCTAGTGTCTACCCTCAAGAGTATCCCATTCTTCTCAGGAGAAAATTAAACAACCCCTATTAAATATATCTGAGATGTTGTTAATGTCTATTCAGTCCATAATGTGGTTGAGGATACTATTGATATTCAATTTTTGGCTACATATTTCAAAGGAAAATCATTGTAGTGGTATATAATTCTACTACTTAATTCCATATCTACCTGGGATGAATTAGGTGTAGCCTTGGTTAAGCAATTTGAAGATAAATCTGATCACATATCTTTGATTAAGAAATTGACCACCATAACAAGGGCTCTTTATGAGTTCATGTTTGATTCCAACCTCAGATTCTAGAAGAAATGGATCAAAATACCTATGTTGGAAAGGCCATCCTCTGAATATGTATTTATATACTATTTAAAATCCCTTAATTTTGACATTAGTGTGATGATATAGTCAATGGGTGGTACTACCTTTCCAGGTGCTTATATATTGTAATAAGGGAAAAAAATAGTTTGATAAAATCTGGTAAGCTTTCTCTAAGACCTCTAATGCCTATATTTATATAATTAAGTTCTATACTATCCCCCAAAATTCCTTAGGTTCCCTCCTTATCTCCTATTCCACCACCTCAAGTTTAAATTACAACACCTACTAGTCAAGCTAGTGAGATAGGAGAGTTGAAAAGTTTGCTTCAATATTTTTGCAATGAAATACTCCAACTCAAGAGGAAAAATTTTTAGTATAATAGGCCTTATAAATAGAAAAATTATAACACCTATCATCCCTTCAAATATCAAAGGCCTCCTTATCAATGTTTTAGAGAGAATAAACCACCATATCAAGCACAAGGAGCTATAACTCTAGCTAAGACATATGCTACCCTTGATTATAATATTAATTTAAATTAAAAGGATATTTTTCCCACCCCACCTCAAAACAAAATGATGCAATATTTAGGTTGGTAGCTATCAAATCTCAATGATGCTCAAAACTAAGCCTTGGTATCACAAAACATCACTATGCCATAAATGACACAAGAAGATTTTCCTTTTCAAGGAGGTCATTACCAAAATACAAGTTTGGCATCATAAAGAGAGACTCATCAATTTCAAGGGTATCTTGATGCCATTAATGTAAATTTCTAAGTAGATAATCATGTTACTTTTACTCAAGGTGTTGAAATTAACAAATTAAGTGATCAAGTTGCAATTATAACTAGAGATAAAATAAGAGCCATTGAAGAGGATCAATATGTGACCAATGCCTGAAGTACTCATACAATTTTTTCTACGAGTAAAAAATAGCAACTTTTTGTCCATAAAACATATAAAAATTAGAATATAGAGGTTAGTAAGGTTCATCAACTACCTCTAGTTCATGAACAACCAGTGCTTCAAAAAGTATAACTAAAGGTTAGTGTACATCATTTCAGTATAGTAGATCATATGAAGAATTATAAAATTATAATTGTCATGTGGGGTTATCTTTCCATTACAATACAGAAAGGATAAGCTCATCCAATATCTTTTAGTTCTTTAATTGTCTCTAAAACTAGTTGAGAAAGAAGGGGTTGTCTTGGCTAATTTGGATCAGCCAACTAAGCAACATGTACAACAAGAAAATAAGATGTAAAAGGTGTAAAAATTAAGCTAAAATCAAATAAAACTCATCCTTTTTACCTTTACTTGATATTAGGTGATTCTTTAGTTCATAATTATATGGTGGATAGTGGAGCTAGTAGTACAGTTATGCCTAAACAGATTGTAGACAAGCTTAGACTTGTGTATGAGCCAAATACTAAAGGGGTATTTAAATTTAATGGGTCACAAAAAAATATAGTAGGCATCATCAAGGATCTAAAATTGACATTACACACATGTCCCAATGTTACTATTTAGTAAGATGTTGTTGTGGTAGACTTGCCTCCCTACTTTACTATGTGCCTTTCAAGGGATTTCACCTAAAAGATTGGGGGATATTTATCATCTGATTGGAATTATTTTATATTCATAACTAGGTATGGTACCAAGGTAATAATTCATTATGATCCTATTGTACATTTTTCATATCAAGCCATATATGCCAAGTGTTGTGAATATTAACTATATTATCTCAGATGATGTGTTATAAATTAGTGATGTAGAAAAAGAATCACCTTTGGATATATTTCTAGATTTTTTTTTATGAGTGGGATTATAACTTGTATGATCATGATCCTTATATTTTTATTGAAGAATAAGGTCTTGGTGTGTATTGCCTTCATGATAATGTTGCACCAATTTTAGCCATGGTCAAAGAAGATGAGTCTAATGAAGGTTTGTGGCAATTGTACTTTGATGGATCAAGGAATAAGCATGTAACTAGAGCTATAATGATGTTATTTTATCAAACAAAATAAATTTATATCTCTTATATTAAATTTTAGTTTGGTTGTTCAAATAATGTTACTAAATATGAAGCACTAGTTCATGGTTTGCAGTGAGCTAGGAAGATGAAAGTCTATTCCTTGAAAATTTTTGGAGATAGTGAACTTGTAGTCCACCAATTAAGAGGGTTGAATGTATGAAAAAAATTGTTGCTTATATATTACAAGCATATAATTTGGGATTTAGTTGAATATTTTTAGGATTTTAACATTCAAGCAATACTGAGAGATAAGAATAAATATGCTAATAGGTTGGCTATTATTGGGGCAAAATTTAGTATCCCAATTGATGTAAAAAATTTAAAAATTTAGTCACATATATATGTTATTATAAGACCTTATATTCTAGATAATCATGATAATTGGTAGGTTTTTGAAGATGATAATCAAATCATGATATTCTTGCAAAAAAGGCTATGTTTTCTTCAAGAAACTAATAAAAGAACTTACAATAGTATGGTGATCATATTGTGAAACTAAAAATGAATAATTTTCCCAAAGTATTGGTCAAACTTGAGAACATTTTTAGTGGTGATGATGAGCTAAGGAAAGAGAATTCATCCTTGTCAACAAAGGAAGAGCACTATGCCAATGTAGACAAAGTAGCTGGTAAGATTCTGAAGTTGGGTAAGGTATGCACTCCTTCATAAAATAAATATTTCATTGAGTTATTCATAAGTTTTATTGATATATTTTAATGGTATTATAGTGATCTCAAAGGTTTTGATCCAATTTTGGCTCAACACACCATTGAGTTAGAGGAGGAAACTAAACCGGTGAGATAAAGACAAATGCCCATAAATCCAAAGCTTGAGATTTTGATGAGAGATGAGATTCACAAGCTCATAGAATAAACTATTATATTTTTAATCAAGTACTCAAATAGGGTGGAAAATCTTGTTCTGGTATGTAATAAAAATGGTGAGATTCATTTGTGTGTTGACTTCCATGATTTGAACAGGTCTTCACTTAAAGACCACTATCTATTGCCATCAATGGAACAAATTTTATATCTTTTTTAAAGTTCAAAGAGGTTTTGTTTATTGTAGGGATATAGTGGCTAAAATCAGACTTTTGTCAAAGAAGAATACCAATTTAAGATATCCTTCACAACTAAGTGGGGGGCATTTGCATATAGAAAGATGCCATTCAATTTATCTAATGATGAAGAAACCTTTCAGAGAGCCATGGATATGGAATTATAAGGCCTTATTAATAGTTTTGTACTAATTTATTTGAATGATATAATAGTGTTTTCAAAGAATGCAGAAGATCACATGGTTCATCTCAAGCAAGTGTTTGAAAGGTGTAGGCAATTTGGGATATCTCTAAATCCCAAAATGTTTGTATTTTTAGTTCATGAAGGTAAAATTCTTGGAAATGTGGTTACAAAGAATGGTTTAATCATATATTATGAAAGGATTTGATCCATACTTGCACTCTCCTTGCCCAAGCACAAAAAGGCATTACAAATTTTCTTTGGGAAAATCAATTTCATAAAGAGATATATTTTAGATTTTGCCATTTTAGCTAAGCCACTTACTACCATGCTAAAGAAAATCATAAATTTAGTTGTTCAAAAGAAGGAATAATTTTTTTTGAGGATATTAATAAGGCCATAGCTAGTGCTCCTATGCTTATAAATTTATATTTCATGAAATATTTCATTTTTTACACTTATGTTAACATGGATACCATTTCAAGCATTTTTATGAAGTGGAATGATGAGTCCTTGGATCAACCAATAGGTTTCTCTACCCAAGGCTTGGAATAGTATGAAATAAGGTATTATTTTGTTAAAAATCATGTACTTTTAGTCATATGATTTCTTAATAAATTTAGATACTTGTTTTCTAACAATAAGATACACCTAATGGTTACCTGTTTGAGCATCAAAGAGTTTATTTTGAATAAGGATATAAATGAGAAGAGAACTAGTTATATAACAAAGGTAATGGAATATGATGTGGAAATTAAGGTCACAAAGTTGGTTATAGGAAAAGGATTGTGTGAAAATCTAGTATATTACTTGCGAGAGGCTAATGAGTTTATTTTGGTGTCAAATGATGAAGAGGTTGTAGCTGGTCATACCTCACCTTTGAGATAGTCTCATGACTTGGTAAGCTATCTCCAAGATGGTATTTATCCATCTAATCTTATTTATTCAAGAAAAGTATATTTTATATTGCAATCAATTCCATTTTTTCATATTGATCATGTTTTTTTCAAGAAAGATATCAATGGCATGTTGTTAAGATGTGTAGAACCAAACCAAAATTAGAGATTGATTGAAGAGTTACATTTGGACATGGTGGAGGAATTTTTTTTTCAATAAATACAACACTTAAGATCATAATAGGTGGATATTATTATCCTAGTATATATGGTGATTGCCATGTATGGGTTAGAAAGTACAAACAGTGTGCTATGTTTGTAGGAAAAGTCAAGATTACAACCTTACCTCCTCAACTAATTGTGATGGATTAGCCATTTTACCAAAGGGGATTAAAATTTATTGGTCTCATAAATCTTCCTTCAAGTTTAGGGTATAAATGGATTCTCACTACTATAGATTACTTCACACATTGAACAAAAGTAGTGTCATTCAAAGAAGTAAACAAAACTAATGTTCTTGATTTCTATGAAGTTTTTCTTACTATGTTTGGAGTTACTTCAACTTTTATTTTTGATAATTCAATGGATTTTATGTGATCTAAGATTAGGCAATGGGATATCCAACATGGAGTTTATCTCAACACTTCATCAAACTATTATCCATAAGGTAATGGCCTTGTTGAATATGTGAATAAGAACCTATTGAGGATTTTTAGGAGGAATATTGAAGATAATTAGAGGTCATGTAATCTCAAGTTTAATTCATCTCTATGGGCTGATAAGATTACCTACAAAATATTAATAACCAACTCTCCATATAAGATGGTATATGGTAAGGAAGCAAGGTTACCCATTTCTCTTAAATTTCCCACTTTAGAACTAATGCATCAGCTTGAGTTATTGGAGAATGAGCCTATGGTTATGAGGTATGTTGAGCTTATGGAGTTGGAAGAGAATAGATATTAGTCCATGCTAGCCATGGAAATTCATCAAGCATAGGTAAAGATAACTTTTGACAAAGGAGCTTCTTCACAAAGTTTCAAAGAAGGAGATTTGGTCCATAAGTAGGATGAGGATAGAGTTAAACCAAAAAGGCACACCAAGTTTGATTCTCTTTGGAGTGACCCATACACAATTTATAGCTACAAATCCCGCAATGTTTTCCAACATGTAAATTTGGATGGTCAAGAGTTTCTAGTCCATGTCAATGAGATACATCTAAAACATTTCTATTAATGATTAAAGTTCCTTGTATATACTTAGTTGTTTTGATTTCTTCCAAGTGTTGTTCATGTATAGTAATTTCATTCTATTTTGTTTCAAATAAGTTCTTGTGTGCACATTTGATTCTTATTTAGTTTTCCTATTTTATTTGTTTCCCTTCTTATTTTGAAGGATGAGGGTTGCTTCTTGTCTAGTCAAAGGAGACTTGTAGTCATGGACCAAGTTTACCATTATTTTGTGAGTTCAATATCATGTTTATGGTTTTAGTTCTCAAGCATAAGAGTCATGTTTCCCATTTGAATGACAAAAAATGTTGATAATTTTTTACCCTATAGATTAGAATTTCAACCTCTCAAAACATTACTTAAACATGCCTTTCAAAGAAGGGGAAGAGGACCAAGCTGAGGGGATAATTTAAAAAGGCTTAAGAAAAAATTCCTTTGAACTTTTTTCCAAAGGAAATACAAAAGGAATGGTCCATTACAAAAATCTTGAAGGGTAATTGTCCTTTAGGGAAGTTCTAAAGCAGGAAGTCTAAAAGGGACATTTCCTTTAGACTTTTTTCTGAATAAATTATCCATGAGAGAGATGTCCACAAAAAGGGTCTTTTGGAAGAGCCCAAAGGTCAATTTCAAGAGGTGAAATAACATTGGAAAGAATATTGAAGGGTATGTTCCCTTGAAGAAGGTTTACTGTAAAAATATTGAAGGGTATGTACCCTTCAGAAAAGTCACTACAAGGAAGATAAAGGTCATGGCAAGAAGTTCAAAGGAATTCCTTCAAACAAATTATTTTAAGGAATTACTTCATAGAAATTATATAAATTAATTCCTTTAGAAAAGGATATTTCCAAAAATGCTTAAAGAAAAATACATAACAAAATGTTGAAGGGCTCTTCCCTTCAAAAAAGGACTCTATAGAAGGTTGAAGGGCTTGTCAAAAAGGAAAAGGACTTTACAAAAGTCCAAAGAAATTATTTTAAACAAATTTTTTGAAATAAATCCTTTATAAGAAAGCTTGCAGGAAATAAAGGTTCAAATCTTTCAGACATTTTGTCTAAAGGAAAGGAAATGGTCCATTCAAAAATCCCAAAGGGTATGTGCCTTTTGAAAAGGTACATTACAAAAATCCTGAAGGGTGTGTACCCTTCAAGAAATCTCAAAGGCATAGTTTGAAGTTTCATTGAAATAATCTTGAAGAGTATGTGCCATTTAAGAATGTTCAAAACAAAAAAGCTAAAGGGATACTTTCCCTTTGGAAGAGACCATTTACAACAAGCTCAAAGGGCACTTCATGGAATAGAGGCAATTACAAGAATTCCGAAAGGGACATTTCCTTCAAACTTTTTGTTTGAAGGAATTTTCCAAGAGTAGGAATCACACTTGTCTAAAGCTTGAGAGAATTCCTATGGTCAAATTATCCATGAGAAAGAATGATAAATAAGTGAACAATATTTTCGAAGGAATTCCTTTGAAAGTTTTAAACAAGGGTAAGATGTTTTTAAAGGGGTAAAAGAAAGGTCATGGACAAAATCCTAAAGTAATTACTTTAAACAATTTTTTTTAAATAATTCCTTCAAGAGACTTGGATAAGGAGATAAGCCAAAGGAAAGGAAGAAACAAAAATCAAGAGGAACCCAAGACAAATAGACAGAGGAAAAGTTGATAGAAATAAACAAAAAAAGTGAATACTGAAGGGTACATGAAATAACATTTAAAGACAAATAAAGATATCATTTTTTCATCTATAATAAGGTCTATAGTCTGAGAATACAAAAAACATAACACCAAATAATAAATGAAATAATCAAATTGGTCCAAGACATGCATTACTCTTTGAGTTCAAGAACAGAGACTCGAATGCATGAAAGGCTTGAATAAATTAATGGTGAAAGGATATTTTTAGTTGTTCAAAGATTTAGTTGACTATATGTTGAGATAATTCTTCTCCTTATTTTTCATGCAATCGAAAGATGTCAATGTTCTAATAGTTCAAACAGAATTCTAAGTTTAGCATTAGTGTTGATTTCATGCAAAGGAGATTATTCTCTTGTTTCAAGCAGTTTAAGTGGAGTTTTTTATTTGTATATTGGCATATATTTCCATGTATGGAATAGATTAGTAAAAAATAGGCCCATCATCAATTTTTAATGCCAAAGAGTTTTCATGCAAGACAAAAGACAAGAAAAGATAAATTTAGAAGGTTTTGTTATCCTGGCATAATGAAAATTGGACTTGGTTAATGTGAGAGTTGTCTTCCTCTTTATTTTTAGTGCTAACCTATTTCTTGTACTATTATTTTATATATAAGCTGGATTTTTAGCCTTGAATTGTATCCCTCTTTTGTCAAGACAAAATTTTTCCAAAGATTGTGTTGTAACCTTTGTTGAGATTAATAGAAGGATTGTTATTTTCAGATTCTAGTTGCTGGTATAGTGAATTTATGTCATTAATTGGCATAAGTGATAGATTTTTATTAATTTTCAATTCTTGATTATTACCTATTTACTAGTTGGTCATATTATGTAGGTCATGTTCCATGTTTAATGTATTTTGGCTAAGTTTACAATGGATGCAAGTCACTAGTTGGTGCCTTGAATTGGGCCTATTACATCATTTCCCTCAAGATTTGATCACAAGATAGAAAATTTTCATGAAATACTTATTCATATTGGTTAATTGGAGTTGAAGGTTCAACCTTTCTCTTGTCTATGTTTTTAGGAGGTCTAATTTAGTAGATCAATCAATCATTCAGGTGTATCACCATCATTAGATATGATTTTCCTTTAAGTTTATCTCTTTTTTCCCAAATAGTTTGTAGCTTAGATCAAGGATCCTAATTTATACACCAAAGGGAGATGGCCCTTAAAATATAGAGATTCAATCCACTGATTAGGTCACCCACAACCTAGGATTGTTTCCATGTTTCAACAGACTATGAAGGCTTAAAACTACCTTCACATGGGTATAAGTCTGATTGACAATATTACACAATAAACATTTGATGACAACATAACTGTAGTGGATCAAGGTAATATAAATGAATATTTAAAGTCATAAGAGATCTTACAAAATGTTCCATTTGACACAGAGCATACATTCTTCAATCATCAAGAATCTCTTTTTACATTAAAAAAATTAAAAACCCAAACATTCTGTTTGAATTGAGAAAATCCCTCAAGATAATTTAGCTAGTTATTTTCAACCAACGCATAAATTGGTAAACAAACATATAAATTCCCAAAATCAACAAAATACTAAACAACCAAATTCAAGGAATTCTTTTACAATGCAAGAATCAATGACCTATTTTCTCAACTCAAGTAGCGAATCAAAACCAAGGTATGGATTAAAAGGTATACATTCCCTATAGATCCAAAAAAAAATTAGGGGCACATACCACCCCAACTAAAACAAAATTTAGGGCACTTACCACCCCTATAGAAACAAAATTAGGGGCACATTCCACCCCAATAACAACAAAACTAGGGGGACATTCCACCCTAATAAAAACAAGATTAGGGGCACATTCCACTCTAACAATAACAAAACTAGGGGCACATTCCACCCCAATAGTATCTTATACAATCCACAAATACACCAAACATGCAAGAGAGGAATTCAATGCAAGAAATTTTTTAGAGAGTAGAGACAAATAATAGAGTTAAAAAGTACAAATTTGATGAGATATGTCCATATCCATTTGATTTATCTATTATCAAAAGCCCCTTTTCACCTCATTTTAAGGCACCCAAATTTGATAAGTACAAAGTAAATGGATATCCATGTGAACACATATAGGCATTCTTTATCTTATGTCAATAGGTTGCTTATAGTAGTGAGTACTTAATTTGACTATCTATATGAAGTTTAGCGGGATAGGCTTTATATTAGGTACTTAAACTACCTAAGGGATCCATTGTAAATTGGAATGACTTATCAAAAAAGTTTGTTGACCATTTATCATATAACATAAAACATGAATTGACTGTTGTTGACTTGTGTAATGCCAAATAGTGTGATGGTGAAAGTTTGTCTAATATCTACAAAGGTGGAGAACATTGGTGGGTCACTTTCAACATAACTTACTAGACAAATAGTTGGTTGATATATTTGTAGAAAACTTACATCTTGAATTCATGCATAATATATGATTATCCTGTGTTAATTCATTTGAATAAATTATTGAGAAAGGATCATATATTGAGAAGTATCTTATTTCTAAAGGACTTGTAAAGATTTATGCATAGGGTAAAACATCTAATAAAACTCAGAATTAGTTCAAATGGTTGTGTAGGATAAGTACAAGGGCTTTACCCAAAATAAGAACATGGTTGGAAATGGGGTGATTGAAACAAGGGATGTACAAGCAGTGTAGGCTACACCTCCCCTAAATGTATAATTAACTCCCTCAAATCCACCACCTACTTTGTAGAGACAACCTCCATAAAGGAAATTTCATAATAATTTTATATTCTTTAGTAAGTTAGGAGAATCAATTAAAATAGTGTTAGAAAAGCTCATCATTACTAGTTTGATTGTATGGCTAGTAATAAGGCCATTTCCTCAAGATCAACCAAAACCAGATGGTACAAAGATAATGAATGGCAAAAAAACCATTTTTTTGTTGTTCATAGTGTGTATCATTAGATCTAATTATGGCACATTAGCGAATACTTTATTGAAAGTGGTGAACTAGAAATTAAGTTGGCCCTTAATAAGGACATAAATTGGGATATGGGGATCTACAAGGACCCCTTTACTCAACATTATCCACCACCACCACCAAGAAACAATCAAAACCAAGGTCAAAATCAAGGATAGAGGTAGAATTAGAACCAACATTAAGGTTATAATCATAATGAGCATAATCATGATCATAATTCCCACACTAATAATATGGCTTATAATGGCATGCCATATGACTATAAAAATACTATAGGGCACATTTACAATACCTATATTTCTACTATTACTATGAAAGTAGATGGACAATCTTGTGTTCCTCATATCATGGGAGCCATCATTATAGGGTCAACACCCTCTTCCCCTAGTAATGCCACATTGAGTTTGCATAATCATGTTGTGACTCCATTTTCATGGGTTACTAGTTTTGAATAGTATCACCCTTCTTCTAAAGGTTCCTTGTCAACTCAAAACTATAAAAATACAACTAGATGCTCATGAGTCATCATTCAAGGCCCTTCACCATCCTCTTCTAATTATAATGACTCCTTGCCACTTGTAGGTTGTGCAGTTGAAAATAGGCACCCATGGGTCACCATCTAGGGCCCTTCACCCACTTCTTCCATGAAAACCAATGATAACATTATGTTGATGATTCCAAAGCTGAATACTATGTTAATAAAGACTAAACTAACTCAATCCAAAATTGAAAATCCTTATAGTTTAGCAGTCCAATTAAAGAAAACCCCTACATATATTTCCATATTATAACTCTTATAGACATCTAATGTCCATACAACTATTATGAATAACCTTTTGAAATAATCTATTGTGACTAATGATATTAACCCTTACTAGTTCTAAAACTTATTTGGACATTTATCTTTATTTCAATAAATCACATTTGACCAACAAGACATGTTCACTCTTGGCCCAAACCATAATAACCCATTGTACATAGAGATAATCATTATAGATCATAAGATCAAGTACGTTATTATATATAATGTTTCAGGGCTAAACATCATATCTATTAAATTGGTATGATAATTGGGCTACATGGATAAAGACATTCAACCATAAACTATTACAATCAAGTCTTATGATAACACCAAGAGGGAGTCTTCTAGTACAATATGGTTGTCAATAATGTTTGGGTATATTTATCATCACACATTACTCCATATCATGGATATTGAACTTTCTTATAACATACTTCTTGGTCATCCCTAGATTTGTGAAGTGTAGGTAGTACCATCCACTCTTCACCAATTCCATAAGTTTCCCCATGATTGGATCAAGGTTACTATTGTACTGATCAACAACCATATCAATATTACAAACATCTTAAAGATAAGTTTTGTAATTATAACTATTTCCTAGGTTATAAATTCATTGTGAAGAAGAAAAAGTCCATCATTTCCCATCCATATCCATCTAATTATATCAACACTAGTAATGTAGCTTCTACTTCAATCGATCCATTTCTTATAGCTCTAGTAAAATAGGTTATTATAAAAAAATGTGGGTATTTCCATGTACCATCTTAAGGAAATACTCCATATTTTAAAACTACCTACATCCCCTATATCATTTGTAAAGCCTAATCCATCCAAGACTCTTAATGAACCCAACTAGATTTGGTAGCCAAAGAAGAAACAATAAAAACCACCTATTGTTTTTATACCAAAAATCACACCAAAGAAAGGTAAAGAGGCTTTTATCAAGGGAGATTGTTTATATTCTAAAGGCCTTGCTAATGGCTTTCAAAATCCAAAGTATCCTATCCCTAATCAAATAATGAATCATCTTAACTATACAGGGAAAGGCCTTGGCCTATGAGTGTAAGGAATCCTAGAGCCCTTATCAGCTGAAGTTGTCAATTGGAATCATGGTCTCAAATTTAAACCATCATAGGATGACCTCATGATTTTTTATAATGACTCATCCAAAGTGACTAGTGATGAGACTCCTAATAGTGACACAACATCCCATTATAGTCTTTTTGATGAACTTGTTAACTTGGATCTATTTGATTCAAATGTTATATTAATCATAATTCATATTGGAGATTCCTATCCTAAAGCAAGAACCCATCTTAGTGGTGTTTCCATTCTTGAAGAAAAACATTATATGTTTACCATTATATTTTCCCATCCTGAAGCAAACCCTCATTTTTCACTATGTATTTGCCATCATGAATTAATAGTTTTGGACCAACAAAATTTGGTCATATATCTCAATGAATTTCAAAATGAAGATTCAATTGTAGAATACATGGGCTTATGGGATGGATTTCCCATTGGTGATCAAAACTAGGGATTTGATTTTTCATTGGATCCTTCTACCTACTTTGGAGAGTACACAAACTTTCTTGTTCGTAATAAAGAATAAACATCGAGATCTTTGAGTGAAAACCTCTTTGAGGTACTCGGTTATTATGGAATAAGTAAAGAAAAAGACAAAACTTTGAGTGAAAACCTATTTCAAGTGCTCCTTGGTGGGAAAGTTTTCTCATCCCCTTAGGACATAAAAAGCCCATCTAGCCCAATTTCCATAACTATTACAAGAATCTCTTTATAACAACACCAAATGTTTGAACATTTTTATCTTGAGTTTATAGAGGTTTTTTCTACTTGACCTTTACCTAAGATGGTAGATTTTGATTCATCATACTATCCAGATTTTTGGTAGGAATGACAAGAAGATGTGGTAGAAAAAGATAATCATGATCATACCTTACCTACAATTATAGAAGATAGATACATACTATGTATGGAAAACATGATAAAAGTGAACTTGGGAACCTATGAGGATCCCAAAAATGTTTATCTTGGATATTCCCTTACTAAAGTAGAATTTGAATAGATTATATCCATTCTTAAGGATTATATAGACGTCTTTTCATGGGCATACTCTGACATGTCAAGCTTGAACCATGATTTGGTTTTGCATCACCTTGTTGTCCATCTTTATGCCAAACCAATCAAGTAGAAATTAAGAAGATACTTCCATGCATCACCTTATTTGTTAAGGCCAAATTGGAAAAGTTGTTAGGATCCAATTTTATTAGACCATTGGATTACTCTAAATGGGTTTCTAACATAGTCCCAATGAGTAAAAAGACCACAAGTATATGTCTTTGTACTAAATTTTTAGATATCAACAAAGCATGCCCCAAAGATGATTTTCCTATACCCAACATCGATATGATCATAAAATCAACTATTGGGTAAGAGATGTTGTCATTAATGGATGGATATTTTGGTTATAATCAAATCAAGATAACCCCTAAAGACACACATAAGACTATGTTCACCACTCTGTGGGGGATATTCTATTATTAATTCATGACATTTGGATTGAATAATGTTGTATCAACATATCAATGTGAAATGACTATCATCTTCCATGACATGATTCATGACATTATAGAAGACTATGTTGATGATATACTAGTAAAATCACAAATAAGACATACAAATATTGATGTTCTATGAAGAATATTTGAGAAGCTTTGTGAGTATAAAGTCCACTTGAATCATAATAAATGTGTGTTCAGATTCACATCAGGGAAATTGGTAGGGTTCATTATATCATAATGAGGGATTGAATTCAACCCTACCAAGGTCAAGCCTATTGTGGAAATGCCTCCACCAAACAATCTTGAACATCTACAAATCCTATAATGAAGATCTAGTCTATACATACGTTCATTTCTCAATTAGCAAATAAGTGCCACCCACTTACACATATTTTGAAGAAAGGGGTAACATTTCAATGGGATGAAGATTTTTAGATAGAATTTTCAAAGCTTAAGACATACTTAGCCAATCCACCAATCTTAAGACTGCCAATATAGGGAAGGCCACTGCTTCTTTATATAACAGCCACAAAATACGCACTATGGGTACTTTTGGCCCAACATGATGATCATGGTAAAGAACATGTTATTTATTATTTAATTTTCACATTAGTGGATTATAAATGTAGTTATATGCTTATTGAGAAGGCATTTTTATCTAGGTGTTCACTACTTAGAAATTATGACATTATATGTTAAATAAAAAAACTATTAACATCACCAAGGTGGCCCCTCTCACTTTCCTCTTGTCTAAATCAGCTCTTCAATGATGCATGACTAAATGGGTTATGCTCCTAAGAGAGTTTGATATTGAGTACCAGAATCAAAAGGTAATCCAAGAGCAACTAATTGCTGACCAACTTGTAGAATCTCCTATTGAGGATACTCAACCTCTTAAGTTTGACTTTCCATATGATTATATAATGATGATAGCATAAGCATCACAACAAACTAAATAGTGGACACTATTTTGATGGGTCCTTCACATCTCATAGATCTAGAGCTGGCATATTGTTAATCACACCATAGGTAGATTTGATTCCTAAAGTATTTCATATATAATTTCATTTTACAAACAATATGGCTGAGTATGAGGCATTGATTATAGGGATCTACCTTACTATATAGTGGGATATTTAAATATTAAAGTCCTATGGAAATTCATAGTTAATCATCAATAAGACCATATATTAGTATCAGATAATAGTTGATAAGCTTATTCCTTACAAGAAAATTGTTGATAATCTCAAAACATATTTTCAATCTCTATAGTTTGAAGAAGTTCCAAGACTAAACAATAGATCTACTTATGCAATAGTGATGATTGGTTCCATGACTCAAATGGATGGTCATGCTAATGAGTATCAATTCTTGATTGAAAATATTCTTCAACCTTCATATATTATAACATATTCAAAGAGGTTATGAGTCATTATTGGTCCTAATCCCCCACCTGAGCTACCATGGTACCCATATTTTTATAAATATTTCCATAGTCATGTCTTCCCTAAAAACCTTTCCAACAACCAATAAAAACTATTCCTTTAATGCTTAACACATTATACTCTCCTTGGAAACACACTTTATGATAAAGGCTATGATGGAATGCTTCTTCATTATTTAACTTTGGGAAAATCCAAGCTAGTACTAGAGGAGGTTCATGAAGGAATGTGTGGGTCCAAGCTAGTACTAAAGGAGTTTCATGAAGGAATGTGTGGGGCCCACACCAATAATGTAGTCTTATCAAAGAAGCTCTTTAGAAAAAGCTATTATTGGCCCAAAATGGAGATTGATGCTTAAAATTATGTGAAGAAGTGTATTCCTTGTCAGTAGCATGGAAATTTGATACATGTACCTTCTTACCACTATAGCCAATCATAACACCATGGACATTCTTAATGTGGGGTCTCGATCTCATCAAGAAAATTAACCTAACATCTTCAAATGGCCATAAGCACATTTTGACTGAAACTAAGTATTTTGCCAAGCGGATTAAGGTTATTAGTCTCACTTATGTTATCAGGAAGTAGATATACAAATTCACTCATTACCATATCATCTGTCAATATGGTATCCCAACCTGTATTATATTTGATAATGGTGGATCCTTTATGAACCAAGATTTGAAATATCTTTGTGTGAAATTCAAAATCAAGTACAAGAAATCAACTTCATATAACCTACAAGGAAATGAATAAGTTGAGGCATCAAAGAAAACCATTGTATTAATCTTAAAGAAGATTGTCAATGATGTTGGCTGTAATTGGCACTTGGAACTCTTCCATGCCCTTTGGGCTTATAGAAAAAATCATCAAACCCTAATTGGAGCCACTCTATACTCCTTTGTTTTTGGCACTAAATTTATGATACTGATTGAGATTGAGATACCATCATTATGAATATCACTAGAACACATTAAATATGATGAAGACTATAGAGCCTCATAGTTGCAAGAACTATAACTTCTTGATGGTAAGCATTTGGTTTCCCTAGAAAACTTGCAATCTTATTATAATAGATTATAGAGAAGATACAACAAGTGCATTCTCCCATGAGAGTTTAAGATTGGTGATGTGGTTTTGAGAGAGAACCAAAATAACATGAATGTTGAATGTAAAAAGAAAGGTAAGTTTTAGCCTATTTTTTTGGGACCATATATTGTCATGACAAACTATGGATCAGGGGAATATTGACTTGCTAAACATAATGGTGAAGAAATTATAGAGCCAATGAACATTATACACCTTAAGAGGTTATAAGCATGAATAACTTTGAATCATTGTCTACAAGACCCTTGACTTCGGGGCAACTTGTGATGAAGTAATTTTGTCCCATCATTTTAACATACCCTAAACATATTTGGCTTGCTCTTCATGACTCTAGATAGTGAAGGATTTGAATCATTGACACTCTGAACATATTATATCCTATCCTAGACCATTCTCTTTAAGAACCATATTCTTTATCTGACTCTGGACTATCCATCTATTGGACCCTATTCTTGGGACTGTTCTCCTTGAGAACCATATTATTTGTTATATCTTTGGCACATTATAATCTTGAACACTTTTTATCCCTTGACCAATTATGCTCCTGATTATGTCTCAGGAACATTCTGAACAACTTCAATGCTTGTTCTACAAAGTAGTTCAGCCAAGATCATATTTTACAGCTTCCTCTACCAATAAGTGAACATAGATAATTATTTGGAGTTACTTCATGATGTATACTATTTAATATTACATTTATTTTTCTTTTTAGGCATTTGTTTACTTATCAAGACCCTCACTCTCATAGATATTTGAGCATGGGCTGTTTTAGCTAGCTTAGCTATTTTATTGTAACCTCTACTCTCGAACATGCATCTCCTTGACTAGATGGTCCCACATTATGTATATTTTATACCAAAAACACCAAAAACATTTGAAATATTTTGAAAATACCAAAAACATCAAAAAACACTCCATAAAAGTACAAAACATTGTCTCAGACGTTTTTAGATTTCTACATTCCCATCCTACCATGTTATACTCTTACCATTTTATAAGAAAGGAAACACCAGTTCATCTTAACCCATGCACTTGTCATTTTACAAGATCATTCTTTATCATTCCATCAGCTTGCTATTTGCAAGACCATTCTCTTTTGTTTATCATATCTTCCACTTCTATAAAATCAATCATGCTATTATGATCATCATTTTTCTTCTATCCCATTTCCTAGGAGAATTACATTTGGCCTAAATTTCATATTAGAACATGCATCAATGGAACTATGTAAGTAGCATCCAATTGTCTTATGCATCTAGTGTCAACTAGGCCAACCCCTTCCTTTTCTTCTCTTCCCCCATTTGTTTTGTCATTATTCCTCTTTAATTAGGGAATAATTACTATGTCATTATTATTTATTATGTTTTGGTGGAAAATAATGCCTCTATTTCACATTCATGAACATTTGTCTTAAAACTGCACTAACTTATTTTTTTAATTTTTATGCATTTATTTTTATTTTCTTGGATATTTGTTGTGCTTTCACACCTCTCCTTTTATTTCTTCTTTTATCTTTTTATTACTTATTGTCTCATCTTGGTCTTGTGTTTCCCTATATGTTTTTTATTATCTCTTCTATGTTTTAGAACATCTTGATGATTCACATAGATTTTGATATTTATATCTTGATCCTATGTTATTAAGTTGTTCTTGGACCATTTTGTTTATTTGATTATTGCTGGTGTCTTGTTTTTTATTTGAGTTTTATTTTCTCTATTGTGATCAATAATGTCTTGATGGTTCACATGGATCTTGATCATTTATATCTTACTTTTATGTCATTAAGATGTTCTTTCTTTTTTTATAAAACATTTTTATTTCTACTTAAGTCTTGATTGATCATATCTTGATTTTAAGTTATGTCCATTTATTTTTATCTTTGTCTTTGTCTTTGCCTTTTTATTTAAATGTAAATAATTATAACTCTAATTTTGTGAATTGTTTTACCATTATGCTTAGTTATAGGTATTAAAATTTGAATCGACTTAATTCAATTTGAATATTATGTAATTCTATGTTATTCATACTTATGATGCCTAGTTTATTTCTCTATAGCATGCACTTTGTGCTCAAGTTTCAAAGTCTTAATGTCAACATCAACTCTGATGAATAGTTTTCAAGAATACTTTACATAATCTAGCCTCATAATATGAAATTAGGCATCTAGGTAACATGCATTTTAGCACTTGATTCTATTCTTAGATGTGCATCTATTTGCATACATTATGAGTCTAATCAATTCTAGGTCAATTTTTATCATTCCTCATTCCATTTTCTCCTAAGATTGGGTGAACTACATTATTATTTTCATCCCTCTCATCACTTGGTGCATTCTCGTATGCTAGGTTTTATTTGGCTTTCTAAGGCATTACATCATCATATATATGTTTATGCCTAATCACTTTAACCTATTTATTGGATAATATCCTTGAGTTATTTTGCTTGCCAATTTCCCATGTTGGGGCACAACATATAAATCAAATCATCCCTATAAGAGCAACCCATTATTTATTCTTTATCAAATGATCAAAATTTTCCCTATTAGGGCAAAACTATTTTATCATGATCATATTTGGCTCTACTGGGACACCTCTTATTATATTCTCTTTGGAGACCCCATTCCAGTGGTGATTCCCTTCCTAAAGTATAACATTCTCTCTTTTCCTCTAATTCCATGATCTCCACACTAATTCCCATAATGGTAATATTTAGTGGGTAACTTGTCTTAGGATTGATCAATGTAGTAAGCATACAACTTGTACTCTCAAATTGGGTATGTTTGAAGTGTGTCCCTTATATTTATGGATTGTATCTTTCCCATTTCCCCCATATTTGGGGCCTATTTACCTATAATTATATTTTGATCACTGATGGTAATAACATGTTGAAGAATTAGCTCATCTAGATGTGATCTATTCCATGGGTTAATATCTTACATTCTCTTTCTTTTCAAGAGCCCATCCTTATATTCCATCCTAGTATGTCCTCTCAAGTGGGCATCATGGGTTTGTTCCAATTTCTTCCTAATAAATATTTTCTTTGAAAAGATGTTGCTTTGCCTAAATGTCTTTGTATGCCTTCTCAAACAAAGGCAAAATTTAGACATCCAATTCCTAACACCATTTATGTTGAAATTGTCAATCTTACTCGAATTGCACTCAAATGCACATTTTAGGTCAAAATCCATAAAATGTGCTAAATGTTTTGAGCTTATAATTTACAAGTTCTAATTTAGGCTAATGTATCCCTAAATAAGGAAAATAATTTTATGTGATACCTAACTTTGATCAGTTTATTTTGAGTGAAAATGATGATTTTGCCTTTTTGTGCTCTGGATCACTCTTTTCTTTTAATTTGTTAGTACGCATCATGTATCTTTGTTATTTTGTGTCAAAAACATCCTAAATCATAATATGGTATGTATACATCTAGCATCACCTCCTAATTCTTCTCCAATCCAATTATGACCTAGAAATATGACTTTCTGACCATTTTGATTAATTAAGGGCCAATTTCCAAAGAATTGAACAAATGTTAATTAATCATGTTTAAGGCTAATTAATTCAAATCAATGCCTAATTGAACTCATCCATGGGAAATTAAATCAATTATAAAAAATGAAAATTCAAATATATAGAGCATCTTAAAAGCTAATCATTACCTTTGTGAGTTGTCACTTTTGGCAAATAACTAAAAGAATATCCTAAGAATATGCTAAACTCAACCATGGTTGTGATTTTTTAGTTTTGGGAAATATCTAAGGAAAATTTTAAGAATATTCCAAAATCAACCAAGGTTAATAAACTTAACCAAGGTTACAAATTAACACATTCCAAATATTAGATTAATCCATGGCCACACATCTCAATCTTTATATGGATGGTCATGGTTGATCTTAGACCATTTCCCAAATCTATAAATAGAAGGCCTCACACTAGAATTTTCTATATCTCATTATATAATGTTATAATTATAAAATCTCTTCACAACTCATTTGTGTTTTGATGATTTAATTATTCATTTTTAGATTTGCTTCATTTATTGGCATATTAGATAGTTTTAATATCTTGAGCCTAGGTTTCATGGAGTGTTCTTATGACATTATAGGAGTTTTCCATTATTGTTGATGAAGACAAGGATGTTTGATCAAGAGGATAATGTCAAGATTAGGAGCACAATTGATTACCTTGTATAAGCAACTAAACACAGAATTAAACCAAAAGTAAAATGTAGCTAGAATTCAGAAATAACATAGAATATGAGAGACAATACAATCTTGTATTAACACTCTTCTAGAAGGAAATCAATGAAGAAATCACACTCTTACCACACCTCTTGGGTGTACCATTAATTATCCCTCAAGAGTTCTCTCTCTCACAACTAATTACAACCACAACTCAAACATAGAGTTGTACCCTCCACCAGTCAGTAACAATACTGCCAGTACCACCAAGTACTCAAAGTACTCCAAGTAGATCTCCCTAATCTTGCACACCTACAAATCAACTGATCTTAGTTACCATTTAGATCTCCCTTGATCTTGCACAACTTGTAGATCAACTGATCTTACAATTGGAAGGATCTCTTCCTTATCCTTGATTATAATATAGCCCCATGGGTCTCTTAAATAGATCCCATGCAAATAATAATTAGACTTCCTAATTACAATAATTATAAATGTAGACTCAAGACTAAAATTAGTATTTTACATGAAAACTAACTATCTATCTAAAATTGGACCATTTCTAGAAGCACATGCAAATACACACACACACAGGTTGCTGACGTCAGTTCCTATGTGACTAATGCTAGCTGACCCCTAATCGATGTCAGTTACTCCATATCTGAATATGGCTAACATCAGTTGATCAGACTAACGTCAATTTCTCTGACACTTAGCAACCTCCTCCATTTGCATTAATGAAGCTTTTAGCTCCACAACTTAACAATCTCCCACTTGGAAATAAATAATTACACCTGTACCTGTACTTATACCTATACATCATCTAATTTTGTTTCCTCACTTGTATCCCTCTTCAAGTTCAATTTTGAAGACCAACCACCACATATCCTATGGTGTTACACCTATCATCCAAGTAGCTTGCCATATTTGAATCTACATACCCATGTAGAGAAGTGCTTGACCCTACATAACATGTTAACCTACTATTGGTCCCTCTCAAATACCTGAGAATCCATTGAACTAATTTCTAGTGCTCTTTTCCTAGATTGTCCACAAACTTGCTGACAACTCCCACTGCTTGGGCAATATCAGGTCTAGTACACATGTACTTATCCTCATCATGTGATTTGGGACACTATTTTGTGAACTGTCCATCCATAGGTGTGCTAACCAATTTTGTATCCTGCATATTGAACCTCTCCACTACCTTATTCACATAATCATCTTGAGATAACATCAACTTGTGATCTTCCCTATCTCTAGAAATACTCATGCCAAAGAATTTCACTGCTTCCAAATCCTTCATGGCATACCTCTGAACTAATTTTACCTTTAGCTTAACAATCTCTTGCATGTGTGACCCTGCAACAAGCATATACACAACATACAATAATAGGATAATGTAGCTAATATTATCCAACCTAGTAAAGTAAACACAATGGTCACATTGACATTGACTAAAGCCATGCTTTGTCATACACCTGTCAAACCTTAAACACCATTGTCCTATAGCTTGCTCAAGACCATATAACCTGGCCTTCTATCTCATGTGTCCATTCTCTCCTTTCTTTAAGCTAGGAATCCATTCATCTTTCAGTGCTTTCATCCTAGCTAGAAACTCTACCAAATCTCCCGTTTTGGTTCTCTTCCAAGGAATCAATTTCCTCATTCATGCCATGCTCCCACTATTTCATGGATTCTACCTACTCTGCCTCTTTAAAACTTCTTGGTTCTTGACCATCAGTGAGCCATAAGTAGTATAAAGAAGGGGAATAATGAATTTGAGGCTTACTTACCCTTTTAGTCTTCCTCATGGGCATTTGAGACTCCTTGAAAATGAGCTATCTGCCCAAAATCCATTTTAACAGTGACTGATGTTGGTCACCTCTAGCCGACCTTGGTCTACATTTGATCAATGTCATTGCCACCTGATCACGGATGCCAATTCCTTGACCAATGTCAGTGTCCACCTACCTAAAACCACCGACTCTAGTTTGCACATGATCGACATCGATACCTACCTGTTTAACGTCGATTCCACCTGACCAACATCGGTAACTATGTTTTCCTATGAGTGATGAATTTTTACTCATGAGCTCACCTTGGATCATAACCTTGTCCAAATTGCCTTGCTTAGAATTATTCAGCCCCTTGTGCTAATCTCTATCCATCATCTTCTCCTTGAAAACTAAGGCTTTCTTGTTCTTATCAAAAACATCATATTTCTTATTCCTGTAATAAATCTGATCCTTTCTTGTAGCATACCACTGTGATCCTCCAACAGAAGCTCCCTTCTTTGTTGACCCAATTTTAAGAAACCTCACTTTCTTCTGTTGCTTACAGAAATCTCGATCTATGCTTTCCAAAGTTTAACTCTTACCTTTTGACTCAAGAACATGCATCCCCTTCTTACTCATGTGACCAAGCCTACAAATCCACATCTTTGCATCTACATCTGAAGTAGATAAACCAGAAGGAGAATCAGTAATAAAAGTAGATAGATAAAGAGTACCTACTTTTTTACCTCTTGCTAAAACAAGTGTACACTTGGAAACTTTCCAAGATTTTGCTATGAGAGTTATTATGCATCCCTCATCACCCAACTTTCTAACATAAATCAAATTCTACTTCAGGCCTAGGACATGCATGACCTCCTTCAACACCCATGTGTTGCCCATCTGCAATTTCAGCTACACTTTCCCTTTGCCAACCATTTGACAAGGCTTACCATCCCCTAAATAAATCTTTCCAAAGTCTCCTTAGACATAATCATGAAAAAATTCTCTATTTGGGGTTGCATGGAAAGAGGCACTAGAATATAAAACCCAAGATTCCACTTTATTCGAGGAACATACAAGAGCATCTTGTGCAACAATACCTGCAACATCTGCTTCTTCATTTCCTTCATGTTGATCTTCTACCAACCAACAATCTTTCTTTACATGCCCTTTCTTTCCACAATTCCAACAGATTTTACTGCCATACCTGGATCTGGATCTCCTACCTATCTTTGACCTTGATTTCCCTTGCTTGATCTTTTCTCTTTGCTTTCCCCTGCTTTCAACACTTAAAGCATTCCCTGATGATTCCCCTATGCTTTTCCTATGAATTTATTCATTCAAGATTACACTAACAACATCATCAACTTTTAAGATATTTGAAGCAGATGCAGTATTACTAACTACCATTACCAAACTATCCCAACTTTTAGGTAAAGAGCATAAGATTAAGAGAGGCTTAATTTCATCATCAAAAGCTATATTGACTAAAATTAACTGATTTACTAATCCATGGAAATCACTAAGATGACTATGTACCGATCCACCTTCTAGCATTTGAAAATTAAATAATTGCTTCATAAGAAATACCTTATTTAAAGCTGAGGGTTTTTCATATAAATTTTCCAAAGATTCCATTAACTCTACCATTGTCTTAGCCTGTGATAAGTTGGAAATCATAGACAATCCCAGGCTCAACCTTATAGATCCCAGAGCCTTCTGATCAAGAACATTCCATTCTTCATCTTTCATATCTGTGGGCTTGCTTGCAAACCCACCCAACAGTAAGTATAGATCTTTTTGATACAGATATCTTCTATCTACATCCTCCATAATTGATAATTCTTGCCATTGAATTTATCTATTCTTAGTGTACTTTCTTCTACCATTGCTTTACTCCCACTCAATCAGAAACCCCTGAGAGTGACTTGTAATCAAAAAACACTAACCTACTCCAAACCAAGTTCTGATGAACCTGCAACCTCACTCTGATACCACTTGTTAGGATTAGGATCACAATTGATTACCTTGTATAAGCAACTAAACATGGAATCAAACCAGAAGTAAAATGTAACTAGAATTCATAAACATCACAGAATATGAGAGACAATACAATCTTGTATTAACACTCTTCCAAAAGGAAATACAATGAAGAAATAACACTCTTCCCACATCTCTTGGGTGTACCAATAATTCTCCCTCAAGAGTTCTCTCTCACACAACCAATTACAACCACAACTCAAACATAGAGTTGTACCCTCCACCAGTCAGTAACAATACTGCCAGTACCACCAAGTACTCAAAGTAATCTAAGTAGATCTCGCTGATCTTACACACCTACAAATCAATTGATCTTACTTACCATGTATATCTCCCTTGATCTTGCATAACTTGTAGATCAACTGATCTTACAATTGGAAGGATATCTTCCTTGTCCTTGATTACAATATAGCCCCATGGGTCTCTTAAATAGATCCCATGCAAACAATAATTAGACTTTTTAATTACAATAATTAGAAACATAGACTCAAGACTAAAATTAGTCTTTTACATGCAAACTAACTGTCCATCTAAAATTAGACCAGTTTTGGAAGTGCATACAAACACATGCACACATAGGTTGCCGACGTCGATTCCTGTCTAACTGATGCTGGTCGACCCCTAACCAATGTCGGTTATTTCATAGCTCAATATGACTGATGTCAATTGATCAGACTAACATCAGTTGCTTTGACACTCAGCAACCTCCTCCATTTGCATCAGTGAAGCTTTTAGATCCACAACTTAATAGATAACATGTTTTTCAGCTAGTTTTGAGCAATGGAGTCACTTATGAAGGTAATGGTTTAATTTCTTTCATTTGTATATTATTTTTTTAGAAAACCCCACATGAATAGATTGGCTTAATTTAATTATCTCTATATACATTTCTCTTTGATTTCTTGGACTAATTCTTGACTCATAATTTATTTTAATCCTCTCTAAAATCTTTACATATAAAATCAAAGTATAATAAATATAGATTGTAATATACATTAATCCAAACAAGTATGTAAGGTATAAGCAATCAATATTCAATAATCTCATTGTTTCCAATAACTCAAAATTAGAAATATCAGGTATTGGTTATTTTAACAAGCTATATTCAAACCAGACATGCATATAGGTATAGAAAATAATAATCCAAGATTAAAGATACTATATTAATTTTATAAAATATCTTCAAAAAAAACTAAATCATATAAGATCTGATAGTATCCAACTAAGTTAATAACATAACCCAAATGAGTCTTAAGATAACTCAAAAAACATAAGTCGTGTATCTTAAGCTTATTATATACTTCATTAAAAACATTTTTCTTTCTAAACCTATTCCATTATTTACTTATTACATACAACGTATGTATGTTTTATATTTAAGATCTACCATATTAATTATATCTATCAAGGAACCATTACAAATAATGTAACATCTAGGAATGTTTGTGTGTGTGTGTGTGTGTGTGTGTGTGTGTGTGTGTGTGTGTGTGTGTGTGTGTGTGTGTGTGTGTGTGTGTGTGTGTGTGTGTGTGTGTGTGTGTGTGTGTGTGTGTGTGTGTGTGTGTGTGTGTGTGTGTGTGTGTGTGTGTGTGTGTGTGTAATATATAAGGATCTTATCTTACCATAACATGAGCTCTACTCCTCAAGATCCATTAGAATTTTTTTGGTGTATGATGAAGGTTGGGTACTTATGTGAGAAATAAGGTGGAACTATAATGTATTAATATAGATGGAAAATAGTGAATTGAGATATATTACCCTAGTCTATTGGCTTACTTCACCCCTATGGACCTTAGATCTATCATGAGGCCACATATGGAGTTTTATATTTGATTAGAATAAGATATATGCTAAAAATATCATTTGTTAACATGATTTGAAATTTAAGATTTGATTTTAATTTTAACATTACCTTTTCTTAGAATATGGTTTTAAATATTTTGGATTTTTTAAATTTTATTCTTCCATATGGATCTGGAAAAAACCAAAAATGGGTGATATAGATAACTAGCACAAGAGATCTTACACCTATCCATCAGAGAGGATAACTTAAGTGCCAATATGACTAAAAGGATCCTAGACTTACACCACGTAAAAGAGTACAATCTTGAAATTGACTCAAGTGTGCATCAAGTGAAAGGAAATGAAAATATGGGAATCCTAGAAGATACATCTATGTATAAGATATGTAATATAGTGATGATATTCTAGTATCTAACCATAGTAAGTGAGAGTTTTTGCTTTATAAGATACTAAAATAAAAGAGGGATTTGTAAGTACATGGGAATATTGGTCAAATATCAAAAATGGAACATAATTAAGGTAAACACTATGAAATATGGTTATCATGTCATTATATAATCCATAATAAACTATAAAGGGTCTAATATAATAAATAATAAGACAAATCATGCTAAAAGTTAAGGCATGTAAATAAATGTACTAAAGAATCACTAAGAAACTAATGCTAACTAGAAAATGGAAAATAATGATAAAATAAATGTAAATGAAATACCTAATATCCATAAAGGAAAATAAGGTTGATTTTAATACCTAATATCTATAAAGGAAATTAAGGATAATAGAAAATCATCCCAAAAGAGTGGGAAGATAAAAATTCTGAAAATAAAATCACAAAGGTGATACCTAAGATCCACAATGGAAAATAAGACCAATTATAAAGTGATATAAATGATTAAAATAAAAATAAATGTAATACTAATCCAAAAAGGAAACTAAGGTAAACTATAAATCTATATAAATGATATAAATCGAACATAAATGCCAAAAAATAATGTTTTGAAATGTAAATGATCATGATATAAACATGATATGTACAACTATCATATATGATACACATTACTAATATGAATTATAATTATGTGATGATGTGAAGTAAATGATATGAAACAATTATCTACTTACAAGTGGCATTAAATATATCATCATACATATTCAATGACATCTATTAAATCTTGTTATAACTGATATCTAGCTTGTATCATGGTCTTTTATACCCTTTTTGAGAGTCACGATATGATTAATCAGTAGATGATATAAAATGAAAAATAGGTGAACTAGGAGGAGGTGGATCTTCTCTCTCTCTCTCTCTCTCTCTATATATATATATATATATATATATATCTTATTAATAACCTTGATGTATGGGACTCAAAAAGTATCTAAATGTTTTTGGATAACTCTATATCTATTTGTGTGATGTGTAAAACACTAGTGCTAAAGATAATACAAAACCCTATGTGTGGGGATATAATTAGGTGTATTATTTGGAGGTGAAATGTTTGGTATATTTGGAAACATATCTACTTTTATACAAATTGCATGAATATAATATTGAAGAGATTTACATTGAGTTCAAGAATGTGTACTAGTCCCATGGAAGCAACAAAAGTGCCTAGAATTAGAGACCGAGGTGGTGGACTATCTTTAGTACAAGTTTGTATTGGTAGTTTGTATTATGATAAAACTATCAAGTACACTCTCAAATATTGAGTGGAATTAATATATACCTTATGAAATTTTCAATATAGTTCATCCTTTTAGGTGGGTGAATAATGTGTGAAATCTGACATGTGTCGAGAATCATTGGGATATATCTAGAATATCATTAAAAATTTATCATTGTCAAGGAATAGAATGGTTGAATCAATAATTATATTATATTTCTTTATATATCTATTATGTACTCTATACTATTGATATGAGTGGCCATAGACTCTATGAAATGATAAATATGGTGTTTTTATTTCTTTGAGAGACCTCCTTGGTATGGGCCATATAAATGTGGCTAACAACTTTAGATGAAGTGATATTTATGGAATGAAAAATCTATAGAACCAACAAGGTTCAGTCATAATGTGATCATTAAGCATTCTCCAAAGATGCCCAAAAATAATAGAAATTGCATGTGAAGTAGAGGGTGTAAATAGATCCATCTCAAAGCTATTTACATTAAGAAAAGAAGGAACAAAGTTAGGAAAGTTATAAAGAAAGCTCAATTTAATGAATTTAATTAAATTAATTATATAAGGTGTAAAATTATTGAAGTGATGGAGAGAGGAATGGTAACATATGATTTTCACATTCTTATCTTGGGCACAACCAAATAGGTATGGGTCATCTAGATCCTAATCATAATCATAATTAGGGATGGTGAGTTTTATGTTAAGATATTTTACCACTATGTTTCTATAGGATGTATGTAAATTAGATTTATTAGGAGTGACCATAGAAACAAAAAGTGTCTTCTTATAATAACAAGGTCTCAAGATGGGTGGCAAATGGAATATGATACTAGTTGTAAGATCTAATGTTTTTATTTTTATAATAATCACATTAGACTAATAATTTTTATAATCTAAGAGACAAGGTGGGATATTTACCACAAGCTTAGGGTGACAACTCTTAGTTGATGGTATAGTTAAAACACTAATATTTTTTGAATATAATGCTAGGTAAAGGCTCAAGGGTTGTAATTTTAAAGACACCATGTTTTTAAATTATTCAAAGTTAAAAGGGTTAATATCACCTTTAATATTATAAATAACACCCTTGGAATAAAATTTCACACATTAGCATGCATAAGAGGCCATAACCCTCACACAAGGATTCCAAGGATGACAAAAAAAATCTAATATGATATAGGGACATTGAAGATAATAACCTTAAATCTAATTATGATAGGTAGTACCATGATAGAGAGCTAACCACATCCTAATGGAGGAATATTTATTTGGTCATATCCTTTGTAAATGTTTTGGGTAGATGTAAGGCTTAATTTAAAGTATCATAAATCATTAATGAATTTGAAGGAGGTGACACATGTGCCAAAGTCTTCATCTATAATGGATAATTTGACTTTGATGCGACCTACTTGGACAATAACTAACACTAGAGGATCATCTGCACAAAGTAATATTTAACAAGGAATAATAATAAAAATATAGAATTTTAAATAAAGACATATATTCATAGTTTGATCAAGATGGATTGTTATCTCTACAAATTGATGTCAGATTATCTCCTTAGTCCTAATCAAGGTAGATTCATTCCCCATAGGTGGTGGTCAAGGAATGTTAATTTCAAACAAAAGCTACATAATAGAGTTTATGTGACATGCAAAAGTCCTCATAAGCTCAATAAATATAATTTAAGATGGGAATTTGTAGATTTATTCTATGGGATCACACTCATCCAATCTAATTTTATTTGGGTAGGATTGTGAAAGAGGGACAAAAGTCTAAAATGGATCAATTTTAAAGGAAACTAACCCATACTAAATATTATTTAGAATCAAGGAATTTGATCTTAACACTAATAGTATAATTAAGGTAGGTTGGGTGCATAGATATAACAAATATAGAATACATCAATTTGTTAGTATAATAGAATAAAATTTAGGGGTTTAATAGACTATATAGAGCTAGATGATAAAATATAAACAAAATTAGTCAATGAAGTAAACTATATCAGCCTTAGTAAATTTGGACCTAATATATAAATGAAAGACTGTAACAAGATGGTTTATATAGTTAGAATAAACATTGTTCGAAAAATAGACTATATTGGGTTGGATGATATACTTTTAAAGGGATAAACCTAGTTGGGTTATCTAAAAGCACATAAGTAATATTATCTTCAAATTCAATATATGAAAAATGATGCTTAGAATTATCTTGA